>CAMZMU010000050.1:39052268-39467059 GCA_947311845.1 Poa pratensis | reverse complement strand
CTGTACTTTATTTACTCACATTTACTTTCTCGTATTTATATCAAAAACCCCTAAAAACTTGTCTGCTAGCATTTACAGTGAAAACCTTGCTTGAAACCACTTGTCAGCACCTTCTGTTCCTCGTTGGATCGACACTCCTATTTATCGAAAGTACTACGATAGATCCCCATACTTGTGGGTCATCATCCTAGAGGATATGAAAAATTCACAAGATAATGTGTAGGTTGCGAAATTTGAAACCTAGACGAAGTCAAGTTACTATAAAATACTTATAACTAGATCTGGAAGACATTGCTTAGCAAATATTGTCTAAACAAAGCATAATAAGTACTTGAATGCTTATAACAAGAACTAGAAGACAATGCTTAGCAAAATTATGTCTAAAGCAGAGCATAAGTATTATAAATACCGACTACGAGAATCGGTAGATACTCCTTAGCAAAATCATGTCTAAACAGAGCATAAGTACTATAAATACTTACAACTAGAATTGGCAGAGGATGCTTATCCAAATTATGTATAAACAGAGCATAAATAATAAATAAGTACAACTAGAACTAGGAGACAATGCTTAGCAAACTTATGTCTAGACAAAGCGTAAGTAAAATAAAATATTTACAATTAGAACTTGTAGACAATGCTTAGCAATTTTTTGTCTAAACAAAGCATAAGTATTATAAATACTTACAACTAGAACCTGTGGACAATGCTTAGCAGAATTGTCTAAACAGAGCATAAGTATTATAAATAGTTTACAACTATAACTGGAAGACAATGCTTAGACAATTATGCTAAACTATGCTAAATTAGAACCTAATCTAGAGTTCGGATCTTACATGAGGTGAGGCGGGCTCGCTTAGCGTCGCCGATGAAGAATCTAGCACGGCCTCCCCTACGGCACCGTCGCCTTGAGCCCCGGAGGTCGGACTGGAAGACCGCCTCATCGGCGTGTTCGATTGGTGTGAGGCCTGGAGATGAGGAGGGCCGCCCGAGATAGGCCTCACCCTGACAACGCTGGCGTCCTAGCGCTCGAAGTCGGCGCGGGAGAGTTGGTGCCGATGTCTAGATCACTGTCGGGGGAGTATCCCCGGGTAGGGTCAAGGCTTGGCATAAGGTGGTGTTCGAAGTTGTGCCGAGGTACGGAAAGGGCCGACCTGTTTGGGCCTGGGAAGGTCCGAGCTTCATCTTGACCTGGAGAATACAGGCCGACCTATTTTGGCCCAGAGGGGTCCGAGGTATACTGTTGGCCAGGGCCGAGGTTCACTGTCCGAGCTATGTTCTGCCGACCTAACTACCTCAGTGCGGTGGTTTGTGTTGTGGGTGCAGGAGAAGCTGTGGGAAGGAAGTAAGATCCGACCTAGTAAAAGATATTAAGCGCAAGACCCAGGTACGCACGTCCGTGCCGAGCTAACCGAGGTGATGGGCTGTAGGTCGGGCAGGAGTCAATGCTCCTGTCACTTCCAGCCGGGTACTAGAGCGCCTGACACGGGAGCGTCTGTCAAGGAGCATGGCAGAGGCGTGCTCCGGGTTCGGCGGGCCTGCACGTCTCCGACCGCTGACCACGCGAGGTCTGGGAAAAGGCTACGAGGTAGCTCTGCCAGGCCACGTCCTGTCTCGGTCAGAGGGGACATGCTAGCTCTGCCGTTAGGCTACAGGAGATGGGCAAGCCACGTCTTGTCCCCGACCGAGGTACGGTGGTACGGTGGTGACCGTTGCAGAGGCATGGCAACAGTGTTCTGCGAGGGGCACAATGGTAACCCGGCTGGCCTATATAGTGGGCTTCACCCCCTCCTGCTAGAGGATCCAAGATCAAGAGAGAGACCCCCCCCCGCGCTGGAGCTAGTTGATCAAGAGAGAAAGAGAGAGAGGAAGCTCGGAACACCCGGAAACCTCGGTTCAGCTCGGAGTGCCTTCCTCTCTTTGTAGCTCATCTTCCACCTCGAGTTCTCACCATTGTATCATACAGCTCGAGGAGCAGCTTGTACTTGTCACTTGAGCTATACACTGACTAGGATAGTGCTGCAGTAGGGGTGTTACCTCCGCAAGAGGGCCCCGAAGCAGGGTACATCGTGGTGTGTTTTGTGTTCTTGCTTTCTTGGTTCTTCGTTCGTGTTCTTGCGTGTTCTTGCGTGTGCACTTCTTGAGTGCATAAACCCTCCCCGGATTCCCCCAACGACCATTCGGCCCCATCTTAGCCATACCTATGGCATCTGCCGTGATCCCACCACGACAGTTGGCGCCCACCGTGGGGCAGATTGAGGCGTTGGAGGGAGTTTTCATCCGGACGGGCTCAGGCGAGCGTGTTCTTTCCGGGCTTGTCGCCAAGATCGGAGAGTTCACCTTCATCAGCGACAACGCGGGGTGTTTCGCCGGCAAGCCTTCCCCGAGCACGGCTTCACCATGATGCTCGGCAGCTTCGTCACGTACGTTGCTGTCGAGGTTGTTCGCGGGTACCCGGAGCAGGTGCTCGTGGACGACGAAACTCCTCTCCTCGCGGCTTTAGGTCGGCGTATCACTCGCCCCGAGAGCTGCGTAGAGGTGATGGTGACAGGTCCGGTTGACGCCGCTGGCAAAGTAGATGCCAGCCAGTCCAAGGCAGCCGAGGTTGCTAAGGTGAGATCTGCAAAGCCCAGGCTAGAGAAGGACTTGCCTGGCACCCCAGAGCTGCGGGGCCGAGGTGCGACCCTGGTAGAGATAGTGGATACACTGGCAGACCCAGTAAATCCAGGAGTGGACATAGTAGTGACTGTGGCCGACCTAGAGGCAAAGCGTGTCCTGTTGCAGAAGGAGGCTGTAGCAATGATAACAGCTAGAGATGAGTTCAATAGAGATCTGCGCGAGTACAATGCAGCGAATGGCTTCACCCCGGTAGCGGTTGATACACATAGGGGAGCCGAGGTGCGGCAGAGAGGCAAGGGGCTCAACGATGAGATAAACAGGGAGGCTCGACCTACCACCTCGGCTAGGAGTGGGAGTCGCGTGTCAACTGGAAGGCCGGTGTATAGTTCCCCTGCTAAGAACCTCAGAGCTGCCGAGGCAGGCAGGGCCGAGCTATCCGGATTATCTGGAGATGCATGGCGTGCGCAGCAGAAGCGAGTCAATGAGTTAGTATATGTGGCTAACCAGCAGAATGAGGCTCTCCGCAGAGCAATGCCGGGGCTGGTGATTCAGAGATGGTTTATTCAGCTAGGCCAGTCAGTCAGGTGTCCAAGGGGCAAGCCTCGTCTCCACTCGTCGGAGGAGCCGATCGAGCCCGGAGTGTCACCTCGGGTCAGAACCAGCAGCTGCAGATGTATGATCCAGTCCTAGCAGCAAAGCAGAAGGTGGGCCAGGGCAATGCTAGCCGAGCTAAGGGAAACCCCGGCCCAGGCAATGCGAGCCGGGCTAAGGGTAACTCCGGTCAGGGAAATCAGAACGGCGGTCAAGCAGCATCGGCTGGCCGAGGTAAACCACCTCCGCCCCCGAGGTATCAGCAACAACCTCGGCAGCAGGGGCAATATCAGCGAGAGCCGGAGTATGTTCAGCAACCTCAGAACGTCGGTCAAGGCGATGACCGATATGATGATGGAGACTCGGCCATGGCACGAGCTGGATACCACAGAGTGGATGGGGCGTTGGGACCTCGGATAGGAGGTCGGATGTTAGCTCCAGGCGATGTCCGTAACAAGCTGGATAGACTCTACTTGTCTGAGCAACTGGAGGAGGAAGGCCCTCCTGGTCCGGCGTGTTTTGGACCTCGGATCATGAAGGAGCCACCACCACCAGTATCTCAGTTCCAGTTAGGTCGGAACACCAAGCCATACAATGGGAGCACCAAGCCACAAGATTGGCTGACAGATTATGTATCCTCGGTGCACATTGCGGGGGGCAATCGCCGATGGGCGGTCCGGTATCTCCCGCACATGTTGGAAGGTCCAGCTCGGATCTGGCTGAATAATTTGCCGGAGTATAGTATCAACTCCTGGATAGACTTGGAGCTGGCGTTTAACAGCAACTTTGCTAGTACATACAAGAGGCCAAACCGACCTCAGCTCCTGGCGGCATGTAAGCAAGATGATCATGAAACTGACCGAGAATTCTTAACTCGGTGGAGCAATGTTCGGAATTCCTGTGAAGGAGTGGTAGAGGCACAGGCCATTTCCTGGTTTGCAGATGGCTGTCGACATGGCAGCATGCTGTGGCAGAGGCTCCAGAGAGATATGCCGAGATCCCTAGCAGAAACAATCCGGGTTGCAGATTCTTATGCCCTGGGTGATCCGATGCAGCCAGCAGCAGAGGCAGGAGCACGTAACAGAAGGAGGGAGCCAATAAACAACCGGCTCGGACCAAGGTGTAATGACCGTCAGGAGTTCGGACAGAAGAGGAGGGAGCCGGACTATCCATACCCTCCAACCAAGTTGCAGCGGTGAACCCGGATCAGCCCGGAGCTGGAGGTGTCCAGAGGCCAAAAATCAATGGTCCGGCATTTAGTCCGAACCAGGAGCCACCCATGACCTATGAATCAATGATAGATGGTCCGTGCTGTTACCATACGACTGACCCGCGCAAGCCAGCCAACCATTCAACCCGGCAGTGCAGCTGGAACCGCAGAATCAGAGAAGAGGGGGCAAGGGCCGGAGGAATCAGAACAGGACCACCACCTCAGAGATTTCAGCCGAGGTCCCACCCTAATCTGTCCGGAGCAAATGTTACCCCGTAACCACTGCACCTCTTCCGAGGCCTGCAGCAGCAAGACCCGTGAATGTTGTGAATGTCCGAGGTAATAACAACAACAATGGTGCCGGACCAAGTCAGCAGTATGAATACCCCGGAAATGACTATAGAGAGGTTCATGCGAGCTATGTGGTCTTTGTGACCGAGCCAACTGACAAGAAGAGCGTGCAGAGGCGTGCCATGGAGGTGAATGCAGTAATGCCGGTGGTGCCGACCTATATGAACTGGTCTGAGCAGGAGATCACTTGGAGCAGAAAGGACACACCTCGGATCATGCCGAGCCCTGGAAAGTATGCCCTGGTGGTAGATCCAACGTTGTGTGGGCCTACCAACAATGTGAGGTTCACCCGAGTTCTGGTGGACAATGGCAGTGCCATCAACATCATGTACCGAGACACAATGGTGAAATTGGGCATCTCGCCTAATCAGTTGATGCCAAGCAGTTGTACTTTTCATGGGATTGTGCCCGGCGTTTCCTGTGCACCCATGGGCAAGATATGGGTGGATGTAGCATTTGGAACCAAGGAAAATTGCCGAGTTGAGAGTATCGAGTTCGAGGTGGTGGACTTGGAGAGTGCATACCATGCACTGCTTGGAAGGCCGGCTTTGGCCAAGTTCATGATTTCCACCCATGTTGCATACCTGAAGATGAAAATGCCAGGGCCTAATGGATCATATCCATCTCGGGTGACTACAAGCGAGCAATTCAGTGTGCCTCGGCGGGATCTAACCTAGCCGAGTCTTTGGTGATCGCAGCCGAGAAGAAGAAGCTGCATCAAGTGGTGGCAATGGCGCAGTCAACACAGCTCGGCCTGTCCGGACTGATGAGCCCGGACTCAACTGCGGCGTTCGAGGTACCCAAGGAGACCAAGAAGATCCCCATTGACCCGGAGCACCCAGAGCATGTGGCCATCATTGGGACCGGGCTAGGCGAGAAATAGGAAGGCGAGCTCTGTCACTTCCTCCGTGAGAATCGGGATATCTTTGCATGGTCGGCTAAGGACCTGCCAGGTGTTCCGAGGGAGTTGGCAGAGCACTCTTTATTTGTTAGGCCAGAGGTGAAACCGGTGAGGCAACCGACCCGTCGTCTCTCAGACGACCGGAGACAAGTGGTGCTGGACGAGCTGGCTAAGTTGCTTGCAGCCGGGTTCATAATGGAGGTACTGCATCCGGACTGGATATCCAATCCGGTCTGGTGGAAAAGAAGAAAGACGAGCCAGCCGTGGTCAAGGTGTGGCGCATGTGCATTGACTTCACTAACCTCAACAAGGCGTGCCCAAAAGATCCGTTTCCATTACCTCGGATTGATCAGTGATCGATTCCACTGCTGGTTGTGAACTGTTATCTTTCATCGATGCGTACTCTGGTTTTCACCAGATACCACTGAACCCAAAGGATCAAATAAAGACGCTTTTATTACCCCGTATGGGGCGTATTGCTATCGTGTCATGTGTTTTGGTCTGAGAAATGCCGGGGCAACTTATCAGAGGTGTATGCAGAAATGCCTGCACTCTCAGATGGGCAAAAATGTGCAAGTGTATGTCGACGATATTGTCATCAAAACTAAGGAAAAATACTCTCCTCGAGGATCTCGAGGAGACATTTGTGAATTTGAGAAAGTATCGGTTGAAGCTTAACCCGGACAAGTGCACCTTTGGTGTCCCGGCTGGAAAGTTGCTCGGATTCCTGGTGTCTAGCCGAGGTATCGAGGTTAACCCGGCCAAAATCCGAGCTATTGAGAGCATGAAGTTACCGAAGTGTTTGAAAGATGTGCAGAAGTTCACAGGGTGCCTAGCCTCGTTGAGCCGATTTGTAGCTCGGCTAGGAGAAAAAGCCTTACCTTTGTACCAGCTCATGAAGAAAAGTACCGGGTTTACATGGACCCCGCAGGCCGACGTGGCGTTTGGTGAGCTGAAAAAGATGTTGTCCACTGCCCCGGTGTTAGCGTCACCATTGCACAATGAGCCGATGTTACTTTACATTGCGGCCACAAACCGAGTTGTAAGTGTGGCAGTGGTGGTGGAGCGCGAAGAAGGTGGCAGGTCGGTGCAGAGACCGGTGTATTACTTGAGCGAGGTGATCTCTACCTCGAAGCAGAACTATCCTCACTACCAGAAGATGACGTATGGTGTTTACCTGGCGGTCAAGAAGTTGAAGCATTATTTCCAGGAGCATCCCATGACGGTGGTGTGCGAAGCTCCAATCTCGGAGATCATCGGGTGCAAAGATGCAACTGGCCGAGTTGCCAAATGGGCGATTGAGGTGTCTCCATATGCACCACATTATGAGAGAAGAGACGCAATTAAATCCCAGGCGTTGCCGGACTTCTTTTGTGATTGGGCCGAGATGCAGTATGAGCCACCCAGGCCGGACTATAATTATTGGAAAATGCATTTTGATGGGTCCAAAACAAAGATCGGGCTGGGGGCTGGAATAGTCCTCACCTCGCCAAAGCAAGATCAGCTGAAGTACGTGCTGCAGATTCATTTCTCAGCATCAAACAATGTGGCGGAGTATGAGGCCTTAATCCATGGCCTCAAGGTGGCAAAGGAGATCGGTATCCGGCGTGTAGAGTGCTTCGGCGATTCCGACCTGGTGGTGCAACAATCTTCTGGAACTTGGGATGCTCTGGATGCCAACATGGCGTTATATCGGTTCCATGTGCAAAAGATATCCGGGTTCTTTGAAGGGTGTGAGTACAGGCATATACCTCGGGCAGAAAATGATGCTGCCGACGTGTTGTCAAAGCTCGGTTCATCAAAAGAGGCAGTACCACCAGGGGTAGCCCTGAATCACTTGAGAACTCCTTCAATCAAACCTTCTCCTGAATCCGAATCTATTTTCATCCCGGCGGAGCAAGAGCCCGGACCTGTTCCAATGGAGGTAGACGTCGGATGCGTTTGGTCGGACCCGGGGACTGCGTGGCAGAGCTCGGGGACTGCACACCAAACCTCGGGGACTGCTCATCCAGACTCGGGGACTGGTCGCAGGATGGTGGAGGAAATAATGGAGGAGATTATGGTGGCCGAGCCAATGGAGGTGGATGAGGAACTTTTTCCTTTGCACCCGGTGCCGGAGTGGGCGGAGCAAATTATGAAGTTCATAACGGAGGGAAGCACGCCAAGTGACACAACCGAGGCTAGGAGGATTCAAAGGAGGGCCAAGGCGTACACCATCATCAACAAGGAGCTCTATAAAAGAAGCGTAACCGAGGTGTTGCAACGGTGTGTTGAGCCAGCTGAAGGCAAGGAGATGCTTTTGGAGATCCACCAAGGAGAATGTGGTCATCATTGCAGCACAAGAGCTCTGGTGGCCAAGGTGTTTAGGCATGGGTTCTATTGGCCCACTGCTCTTGCTGATGCAGAGGCCATAGTCCGGAGATGTGAAGGATGCCAAAGGTTTGCCAAGCAAACGCATATGCCAGCTTCGGCGCTCAAAACAATTCCTATCACTTGGCCGTTTGCGGTATGGTGTTTGGATATGGTGGGAGAGTTCAAACCAGCCCGAGGTAACATGACACACATATTGGTGATGGTGGACAAGTTCACCAAGTGGATCGAGGTGAAACCAATCCGGAAGTTGGATGGTCATTCAGCAGTGACTTTCTTGAAGGAGATTATTCTGCGATATGGCTACCCCCATAGCATTATCTCGGACAACGGCACTAACTTTGCTGTTGGAGAGTTCGCTCGGTTTTGCATGAACAAGGGAATCCGGCTGGACATAGCCTCGGTGGCACACCCGGAGTCTAATGGACAGTGGAAAGATCAAATGCTCTAGTGTTGGCCGGCATCAAGGCTCGGCTCATTGAACCACTGCTGAAAACGCCGGGGTGTTGGATAGATGAGATACCAGCAGTACTGTGGGGTCTAAGGACCACGCCAAATCGATCAACTGGCTATACGCCATTTTTTATGGTCTATGGGGCAGAAGCTATGCTACCCACTGACATCGAATATGATGCGCCCAGAGTGGCAATGTACACTGAAGCCGAGGCAAAAGAGGCTCGGGAGGATGCAGTAGATCTGCTTGAGGAAGCGAGAGAATTGGCCTCATCTCGGTCAGCAATTTACCAGCAAGGTCTCCGACGTTATCATAGCCGGAGTATCAACCCTCGTGTGTTTCACGAGGGAGATTTGGTGCTGAGGTTGGTGCAGCGCAAGAAAGGCCGGCACAAGTTGTCACCTCCATGGGAGGGACCGTTCGTTGTGAGCCGAGCTCTGCTCAATGATTCCTACTATCTTATAGATGCGCAGGAACCAAGGGAAGATGGGCTGGACAACCCCGGTCAGAGGTCAGGCGACCATGGAACGTAGCTCTACTCCGACCTTTCTACTCATGAAAGGCGCAATGTATGTACCTCGGTTAATCCTTAATAAAAATGTCGGCACTCCGAGGTTAAAGCTCGGGGACTGCCTCGCTCTTGTGCTTATGTTTTATCTCTGTTTGTCAGTTTCGTTCATATGCCGAACTATTTTGAACCTCGTCTCAAACTTCAAGTAATGTGTGCTATGAAACTAATCTTGTGACTCGACTGGCATCTGCCTAAAAGGTAGTCAAGAGCAAAGAGGAAAAAACGTGGGAGACATGAAAATGAACTCGGGGACTCGGTCCAAAATTATAGTTCGGCATGTGTCGTTTACTAACCCCTGTCTTTACCTTTCGTTTATGTCGGATGACTTTGAAACATACCTCGGAATTTACCAAGTACTGTATGCTATGAACAACAATCTTGTGACTCGACTGGCATCTGCCTAAAAGGTAGTCAAGAGCAAAGAATGCCAAACATAGTAAACACGAAAGTAAACTCGAGCAATCATTCAAAAGGATTCGACGTAAAGCTTAGAAAAGCATGGTTCGGATAAGCATGATAGTAACAGAGGTAGCAAAAGGAACTACTTAAGTTTGATTACATCTGCGTCCCGGCATACCGGGGATTTAATGAAGTTTTTTGGCCAAGCATAAGTTCAGGTCGAGGCATCAGGAATTACGTCGGCAGCAGCCGATGCAGCAGGGATTTCGTCCGGAGCCGAGGTAGCCTGGGAGGTGCTGGCAACGTCGGCAGTAACCTCGGCACCAGGTTGTGGAGAAGCCTCGGTTTCTGCTTCGCGGGTGTCACCATCGTCACCTTGCTCGGCTTCGACGTCGGATTCTGTTTCGTATTCATCCTCTTCTGGCTCGTCATCTTCGGCGTCGGAGTAGGTGTCTCCCTCGCTCAAGTTCTTGGTGTTGGCATATCCAGCGAAGAAGGCAGCCATCTTTTCGCGCCGCTGGATGAGAATTGGGTCCGTGGACCAGGGCGAGCCTCGGCGAAGAGTGTCCATCTTTTCGAGGTCGAGCTTCTCGCACCAAGTCATGATGAATTTGAGAGCGGCATCAGCTCCAGCGCGAGCCGAAGATGAGCGCCACTCTCGAAGTCTTTGTTCGGCTTCACGAAGCTTGGCGGCGAGCTCAGGCGTAGTATTGGGAGCATCGGCAAGAGGCCACAAGGCTCGGAAAGCAGACACACCTGCATCGAGGAGTTCGGACCCAATGGTTTTCAAGGGATGGATCCGAGCTTTGATGGCCACGATGTGGTCCTCAATGGTCCAGGCGGGGTTCGTCTCGTTACGCCTCTTCCTGTGCTGATCAGTGATATTGCGAGCCGAATTTGGGTGTAGGTGAAGTGCTCTGCAGAAGGATAGCCTGTTAATAATGAAAGAAACAGTTCGGCAAAGAGCCAGTACTGTTGAGGACAAAGCAAGGATAAGGGGGGCAAGAAGCTTACCGTCCATTTCTTGTTGATGCGTTCCAGCGTCGGGAGGAGCTGGTTAACCGAAGCTTGAAGGGCTTCATAAGCCTCGGTGGCCGAGGTGGCGCGGGCCTCGGCTAACTGGAGCGCATTCTCATGTTCCTTGGCGGCATCCTCCCGAAGTTTCTTCTCTGTTTCAACAACACTGGCCTTTTCCGCCTGCAGCTGCTCTTTTTCCGACGTCCGCAGCTCAGTGATGCGCTTCAGTTCCTTTACCAGACGAGCTACTTCGGCTTTCTCTTGTTGGAGCTTTCGTCCAAAGAGTTCTTTTCTGCAAGGACGGCCTTGTGCTCGTCGTGGAGTTTCTTGTGGTCAAACAGAGGGTGTGAAAGATGTCCGTGCGGACGTTCATAGTATTCTGCAAGGAAGAAAAACATAGCTCGGTTAGAAAGGCTATACCTCGACAAGAGTCTCGGGGACTCGGAGTCAAATCATTGGGAAAATGTTGCCGGGGTATGCCTCGACAGGAGTCTCGGGGACTCGTACCCGAGGTGCATGCTAAAGTAAGGTAAAATGGTTTGGATACGTCGGATGAAAATTGAAAGTTGAGATTCAAGCCAAACAATTTTAACTCCGGCGGAGCGTCAATAGTTTACCTCGAATCTCGGGGACTGGGAATGGTGGATATTAGATGAGATACTGCATGAAAGTAAAGAGAATAGGACTTACGTCGATGTTTTGAGCAGCACGCAGGGCAGCGACTTGTAGGTCGTGTACGCTTCGGCCGCAGGCGCTGTTTCCCGCAGGATGCTCAGCCACCGGAGCAGCTAGGGAGGCCGAGGAGACCTCGTCTGCAGAATTCCAGTCTGCATTGTAGTGTTCCAAGGAGCCGAGGCTCTGGTCACTGTCAGTGCGCAGAGGAGGATATCCCCACGGTCCGCCCTGCTCGATGCCCCTAACCGAGGCCTCCAAGGCCAAGCAGCCTCGGAGCTTGAAGCAGGCCGGTTATCCAGTATAAGAGATGTCCTCCGAGCATATTCGTCGGCCGGAGGAGCAGTCTCATCAACGGGTGCGGCGAATGGAGGAATTCGGCGTGTCACCGGGGAGGAGACCTCGGTGCATCCTTGAAGGAGAAGAGATAGTCAGGGTGCCAGACCCAGATGTTGGTTTGGGGGTGACCTTAGACTTCACCGTCTCTTTCTCTTTCTCCTTGCCTTTCTCCAACGGCAAGGTAGTCTGGCGAACTGGTTTTTGGGGCTGTTGCTTGGGCTGTGCTTGGGCTGTTGCTTCTGCTGTGCTTCTGCTGTTGCTGCTGTTGGTTGCGGGCAGTCTGGCTGCGGGGGGAGAGTCGAGGCTCCGGCAAGGCGGTAGCCGGAGTTCTGGCGCGATTGGTCCCCGCATCCGTTTGAGGACGCGGAGAAGTCTGACCTCGGGTGGGGGCAGATTTCTCCAAGGCCGGGCCAGACCTCGGTGGAGGAGATACGGGGCGAGAGTTCGTCGGGGTGGTCGTGGCTTCAGAGGCACCAACGGGTGCAGTCATGGAGGATACCTCCTGATCCACGTCTATGGGGTCACTGCAACGAAGGAAGATGGTCAAGTGTTAGTACCGAGGTGATAAGTTTAAGCAACAAACTTGTTGGCTATAGAAGCAAAGCATTACCCATCCGAAGTAGGAAACTCTTGCCCCCTCGGGCATGAGGAGGATTTCCGGACTTCTTCAGCCGACGTCTCTTGACCGGAGCCGCAGTGGGTCCGGAGGCTCCAGTGGCGGATGGTTCGGCGGCCGAAGTTGCGGCACCAGCGCGTTTCCGGCTGGTTGCTGGAGTAAAGTTCGGAAGGTGAGGAAGGCAGGAGATAGGTACCGCGTTTATTGGTTCCATGACGAGAAATCCCTCCTCGTCATCCGAAATCTCTTGAACTGAAGCTTGTGCTTGAGGCTTACCCGCGGTGGTGACGCGGGCCGAGGCAATGGGCATGTAATCCTCGTTGTCAGGGTCCTCGTTGGATGGTGGGTCCTCGACAGGAAGATCCTTGCCGAAGTGGTCCGCAGGATGGACTCCATCCTCGGCGGTCTGGCGGGAGAACAGCTATATGGCAGACATATGAAAAGGAGTTAGGAAGAAAATGGTCAAGATGAACGTCGGTAGCAAGACCTCGGTGGTAAAGGAGTACCGAAGAAAACGTCGGAACAGCGTACCTGTTTTGGTGGCTTGGTCCTGTAGTGGGGTTCCCTTCCCCATGTCCAAGCGTCAGAGATCTTGGACTTGGTGATAGCTCGGACTCGCCGAGCTACCGCGGCGTTGTCCAGTGCAACGTGCGTATGGCGGGTTGGATCATAAAGACCGCTCATGTGGCAGATCTTGTGAGTCCTCGCCTGGAGAGGGGAGACCCTGCGCTTCACGAATGTGCAGGCCAGATCGTCAGCCGTCAGGACTTTCCCGTCGTTCGCAGGGTCCTCCGGGTCCTGCCATTTCGCAACATACCCATGGATGGACTTGATTTCGCTGGTGAGAGGGGGAGTGTAGTCCCAGTTGAGCGGTTCTGTAGGAGGGCTGAGGTTAAACGCCGGCAGATTGAGGAAGTCCTCTTCGCCGGAGTTCTTCACGTAAAACCACGTCCGGAGCCACTTGCGAACGGTGTCCGGAGTAGCGATACGTGGGAAGATGGAGTTTCGGCGAGGAGCTACGATGGCTGCTCCGCAGGCGGTTAGTAGCTTGGGCAGATCCTTGTTTTTCGGATCCGGGATCACTTGCCGCTTAAGTTGGAAGTAGCGAGAAAAGAGGTCTACCGTGGCTTTGAGGCCGAGGTATCCCTCAGAGAAGGAAACGATGCAGGAGAGAGTGGTGATGGCGTTGGCGGGGAGGTGATGAACCTGGAGTCGAACTTGTCGAGGAAGCTCCGGAAGAAATCACTAACGGGCAGTCCGAAGCCGCGCTGGAAGTGCGCGACGAAGACCACCCGTTCCCCTTCCTTGACTTGAGGCTCGAGTTCGCCCTCTGGCAGGCGACACTCTACCCCGGCGGGAATCCGCCGAGTCGCCCTGAGCCACTGGATTTCGTCCGGAGTTACATCCGAACCTTCCCAGCCGGCTCGTTCTCCGACCTCCAGTTCGAGGTCTGGAACCTCGGTTTGTTCCGAAGTCTCAGGAGGAGACATCTCGGCAGAATCAATCTGCAGAAGAATGCACAGAAGTTTAGCAAAGGAAAAAGTAAATCTGGAATCTAAGGCTATATCTGGCTAACTCAGGAGGAGTTGGACGGCTATCTTGTATATAGAGGCATATCTATGCTAGGCGAGCATCTATCCGAGGTATGAAACTCACTACTACCCAAAAAAGTATGCAAGTAAGATCTACCGGAGGAGGTAAATAGAGTTTTATTCAAGAACATATGAAGAACCAAAGCGCAAAGAGGAAGAAACCTAGGGCAATGCCTAGGGTATCAAGAAAGGGAGTACATACCGTGAAAACGAGGTGCTGAAGGGCGGCGCCGGTGACGCGGTCGCAGCGGCGACGAAGGAGCTGCTCGTCGGCGGCGGCGGGAACGTGTTTCTTCTCAACCGGAAGCGGCGGCACTGGTGGCGATGGAGGCGAGAGGGCGAGTGAAGGAGGAAGAAGATGGCGAAGTTACCCGTGGGGCCCTACTTATAGCCGCGCGCGGTAACTGCCCGCATTAACTGCGCCACTACCGCGCGGTTATCGGGAGGCGCGGGATCGTGTGCGAGTGGGCGCACGGTTACGCGGTTGCGGCCGCACGATCGGCCACATCGTGGGCCGCAGAGTGGCAACCGCCCACCCCGGATTTCCTGCGCTGGTCAGCACAAGAATCGAGGGGTCGTGGGCGGTCAAGTACTTGAGTGCGCAGGTGCGCTGTTCGGTGGGTCCGGCTGACGAGGGCGGCGTGTGGTCAGAATCTGCTTGGCAGAGGTCCGGATTCCGAAGCCCGGGCAGAGATTCTTCGCCACGTACCTCGGAAAATCTTGAGGCAAGATGGTGCTGAGTCAGATAGCTCGGAGAGTTCAGTTCGCATATCTACCTCGGATTGGATGGTGGTGTATGGGAGGTACCTCGGCGTGACTATGTTGGAGGTCGGTTTAGGAGGTGGTGTAATGCTTGTTTTGAACCTGCTACGGCCCTCCTTCCGAGGTCGTAGGACCGCACCAGCTTCGGGGACTAATGTCGGGGGAGTATCCCCGGGTAGGGTCAAGGCTTGGCATAAGGTGGTGTTCGAAGTTGTGCCGAGGTACGGAAAGGGCCGACCTGTTTGGGCCTGGGAAGGTCCGAGCTTCATCTTGACCTGGAGATACAGGCCGACCTATTTTGGCCCAGAGGGGTCCGAGGTATACTGTTGGCCAGGGCCGAGGTTCACTGTCCGAGCTATGTTCTGCCGACCTAACTACCTCAGTGCGGTGGTTTGTGTTGTGGGTGCAGGAGAAGCTGTGGGAAGGAAGTAAGATCCGACCTAGTAAAAGATATTAAGCGCAAGACCCAGGTACGGCACATCCGTGCCGAGCTAACCGAGGTGATGGGCTGTAGGTCGGGCAGGAGTCAATGCTCCTGTCACTTCCAGCCGGGTACTAGAGCGCCTGACACGGGAGCGTCTGTCAAGGAGCATGGCAGAGGCGTGCTCCGGGTTCGGCGGGCCTGCACGTCTCCGACCGCTGACCACGCGAGGTCTGGGAAAGGCTACGAGGTAGCTCTGCCAGGCCACGTCCTGTCTCGGTCAGAGGGGACATGCTAGCTCTGCCGTTAGGCTACAGGAGATGGGCAAGCCACGTCTTGTCCCGACCGAGGTACGGTGGTACGGTGGTGACCGTTGCAGAGGCATGGCAACAGTGTTCTGCGAGGGGCACAATGGTAACCCGGCTGGCCTATATAGTGGGCTTCACCCCCTCCTGCTGAGAGGATCGAAGATCAAGAGAGAGACCCCCCCCCCGCGCTGGAGCTAGTTGATCAAGAGAGAAAGAGAGAGAGAAGCTCGGAACACCTCGGAGAGACCTCGGTTCAGGCTCGGAGTGCCTTTTCCTCTCTTTGTAGCATCATCTTCCACCTCGGTTCTCACCATTGTAATCATACAGCTCGAGGAGCAGCTTGTACTTGTCACTTGAGCTATACACTGACTAGGATAGTGCTGCAGTAGGGGTGTTACCTCCGCAAGAGGGCCCCGAAGCAGGGTACATCGTGGTGTGTTTTGTGTTCTTGCTTTCTTGGTTCTTCGTTCGTGTTCTTGCGTGTTCTTGCGTGTGCACTTCTTGAGTGCATAAACCCTCCCCGGATTCCCCCAACGACCATTCGGCCCCATCTTAGCCATACCTATGGCATCTGCCGTGATCCCACCACGACAATCACGATCGTCCTCATTGTCGTCCGCTGATGAGGACGAGGAAGAGGAGGGCAACGATGAGTTTACAAAGCGAGGAGGGCGGCCGAGATACTGGATCTGGCCACGGGGACAACATCGGCCCTGGACGGAGCTGGGGCGGCTGCGACCCACTCGTCCTGCAACACCAACCAACGCTGGTGCTCCATGAAGATCCGGACGCTCAGACGCCGGCCAACGCCACAGCCATGGGCCGCGGCCGCAAGCACCAGATCTAGATGCGTTGTCAAGCAGTGTAAGCCATAAGAGACAGTGAAAAGAGTTTGCGGCGGTTAGGGTTGGGAGAGAGACACTGAGAGTGATGGGAGTGAGCCGGGGACGGGGCTCTTATAGGCCACCTTAGTGGGCGGTCCGTGTGCGATGAGAGAATATCGGTGACGGAGGTAGCAACGATTCACCCGTTGTCATTGCGGTGGGCCCGTCGACGGCCCGGTGCGGGCACGCGAGCAACATTAATTTCTACCGTTACTTTCTCGCTGTCGTTTTAATAGAGG
The DNA here is from genome assembly GCA_947311845.1 of Poa pratensis. Lineage (NCBI taxonomy): Eukaryota > Viridiplantae > Streptophyta > Magnoliopsida > Poales > Poaceae > Poa > Poa pratensis. The sequence goes on along the minus strand of CAMZMU010000050.1, from coordinate 39,450,743 downwards.
GATATCCATAGTGTCGTTATGTACTTACTAGGTGAGGCCGCATATCGTAGGGGCCCACCGCCATAGTTTTTCCGATGGTCCAAATAAATTTCAGGTGTGGCCAATCTTCATAATAAAATTAAGATTCAGAATAGACCAAGCTCATGATGACGTGGAACGCACGTTCGCTGGGAAAACCCAAGAGGAAGGTATGATGTAGTCAGCAGCAAAGTTTTCCCTTGATTACAAAACCAAGGTTGTCAGATCCAGTAGGATTTGGAAGAAGTTCAGAAAGGTGTCAGCGGCGCCATTACCCGATCACTGACGTGGACCTGCACACACACAATCAAAATAGTTTGCCCCAACGAAACAGGAAGGTTGTCAATCTCCCCGGTTTGCTGAATACAAAGGATTAAATGTATGGTGTAGAATATGATGATGAACACAAAAGTAGCAGCAGGAAGTAACGTAGAGCGTGGTGAAAACGGTGTTTGTATCAGTGTGGAATAAAGGACCGGAGTCCACAGTTCACTAGTGGTGTCTCTCCATAAGACAAATAATCATACATGTTGGGTGAACGAATTACAGCTGGGCAATTGACAAATTGCAAACGCATGACAATGCAATATATGACAAGCACATGTTCATTGTTATATCTATTGGGCATTACAACAATATACATAGACCGCTTACTAGCTGCATCTATGACTCATAATCCACTCACAAGATAGCTTTTGGGTCTCCCATGAGTATTAAGTTGCAAGCAACAGATTAGCATTAAGTAAAGTGTGTAATGTAAACAAACGCATTAGACTTAACAGCAGTACCCTTAAGCTAAGCATCGATTATTTTATCCCTAGTAGCAACAGCACATCTACAGCCTTATTTGTTTCTGTCCATCAAGCCTAGGCTTCTAGAGGCATGAACCCACTATCTAGCATAAATACCCTCTCTTGAAATCATTAGCATCTACTTGGCCAAAGCATCTACTAACAACGGAGAGCATGCAGGAACATAGATAAAACATAATATAGATAGATGAACAAACTTGATCATAACTTCACAATTCATCGGATCCCAGCAAACACAACATGTAGCATTACATAAAGATGATCTTGATCATGTTAGGCAGCTCACAAGATCTAAACATGATAGCACAAGGTGGAGAGACTACCAACTAGCTACTGCTATGGACCCGTAGTCCCGTGGAGAATTACTCACGCATCACTCCGGAGGCAGGCATAGTGATTTAGAGCCCTTCGGTGATGATTTCCCCTCCGGCAAGGTGCCGGAAAGAACTGCAGAAACCCTCTCGAACTAGGGTTGAAGACGACGGCGGGCTCAAAACTTTTCGTGGATTTTTGATCGGGTATCTACGGTTTTCCGATTAGATGCAATTTATAGGCGAAAGGGCGGCGTCGGTGGCCAGCCGAGGTGGGGCGGCGGCCCCACCCTGGGCCTTGGGGCCGTGCCGTGGGCCCGCCGGCCAGCCTGGTGTGGCCCCGGCTCTGTCCTCCTGGCTGCTGCTCCGTCTCGGTCCAGAAATAAATCAGTTAAATTGGCGTCCGATTCCGAGAATATTTCCCGAATAGATTTTCTAAAACAAAAAGACAGCAGAAAACAGGAACTGGCACTGTGCCATCTTGTTAATAGGTTAGTCCCAGAAAATGCATAAAAATGATATAAAGTGTAAGATAAACATGTGGTAATCAATATATAATAGGCATGGAACATCAAAAATTATTGATACGTTTTGGACGTATCAGCCCATCAATAGGTCCCTAAACACAAGTTACACACACATGATTTTTAATATCATTTTTTAGTTGATTCAATATATTTCAAAAAAAATACTTACTTTTCCCCCAACTATTAGAAAGCCATTAAGATTAGACCATGCATTTACTTATGCATGCCTTCACTTTTTACATAGTTTTAGTTTGGAGTTGATTTGGTATTTATTAGAGCTAATATGTTTTTCGTATTTTCGAAAATTTGGATATCATCTTAATTCCAAATACACCCGTCGGTGGTGATACGCTTCCCCTTCTCTCATGTAGTATGAGCCTAAGCTCATCACAGCTCTATTCGCAAAAAAGTGCTCATCACACCTCTAATTTACATATGTACATACGTATAGAAGTAAGAATTTAGACACAAAAGGACCTTGAGTTGAATAAAGTTTTCCATTTCTCGGAAAATAGAAACAATAAACATCATTCTTGTTATTACTGAAACCAAATTTTAAGATCAATCCTCATATTAAGGAAGCTAAAAGTAATTTCAGAAATCAAAGAAGTAGCGTCGGGCAAAAACATGCCTAGTAAGCTTCATCGAGCAATTAACTCAGGTATCAGATCCAACTGATCACGCTAACTAGTTAGTCTCTACGTGTCAAGAATAGATTGGACATGTCTTGATTCAAACTTCTTATAATTTTGACTATAAATACTGGGAGAAGCCTCCTCAATACGTACCCCGCCCCCCGCACTTCCCTTTGGCCATCCATCGTCGACTCCATGGCGCTCGCAGCAGCAACCCTCGCCTCTCCGCGCGTATTTATCTCCGTTTCCGCCGCTGGGAAGAACAGCAGCGGCCTGTCCGTGTCGTTCGGGGCGCGCCGTGTGCCGGGGCTTTCTGTGCTTCATTCCCAGCGGAGGAGGACGGTCGCGGCGGCGGCGGCGAGCGGGGAGGAAGGGGAGAAGACCTTCCTGGAGGAGATGAGGGCTAAGGCGATGCGGATGCACAGCAAGGACCAGGCCAGCGAAGGGGAGAAGGAGCTCCAGGGACCGTCACTCAACGATCTGGAGCCTAACTTTGAGGCCTACCTGCGCTTCCTCGTTGACAGCAAGCTCATCTTCCAGACGCTTGAGAACATCGTCGACCGCGCTGCCGTCCCATGGTGTGAGTGACTGCAAACCCTCTCTCCGTGTGGTTTTCTGTAATTACCTCTACCAGTCAAAGTTTTGCGGCCTCTGTGCGACTGGTAGTGTGTGCATGGCGGGTAGTGATTTTGTGCGACAGTTTATTTTGGTCACATACTTCTTTCTGCCAAACTAAAATCGAATGTACAGACGAAGAGCCAGGATTTTGCGAAAAATATGTTATCCTAATACTAATCATTTTTCTTTCCATACGACTTTAACTAGAAGCGAGATTCCACTATCAAAGTATAACAGAACTAAATCTTTGAGCCCAGCTCAGAAAGTAAAGATCGAGAAGCTAAAAAGAAAGATAACAGAGTAGGAGAGTACGGTGAGTCGTCGGTGATCAAACCTAAACAGTTTTCATAGCTGCTCTACAGGAGGACCTACCGATACGACCATGGTTTACTAATCCAAATTAAGGTGTACAAAGATTTTAAGCCATGATTATTGCAGATGCTTTCAAGATAACACGTACTTTTTTCTTTGGTCTAACCAGGTATTACACTGACTGTTCAACAGAATGCTGTGTGATTTTTTTTGCTAGTATTATAAACCTGTGATGAGATTTACTTCAGTATTAAGACTAGTGGCATATCGTTTGCATTGGAGGTGATCTAGATGAAGTTAAGATTGGATCCACACAAATTTAATAAAACGTAGGTGCTCACCTGTTGTGCGAAGAGGCATGTTCAATTCTTTGGTGATTCGACAACATTTTGTATCTAAAATGCTCAGGGGGCTCTTCGCTTCAATTTTTCACACTTTCCAGTTTGAATGATTTCATCAACATTTTTTAGTGACAGATAGACAGCGCTCATATATCAAGTTATCATCACTAGTTTATTTGTTTGCTTCACGTATAACCATAGTGGTATAGTGGTTTTTCCTCTACTTGGCAAAAATGTGGGAAGCTATATGTGCCCTCTTATTCATGCATGTGACGTCCGGAAAAACCCCCAAATGGAGCCCGAGCTCCTTGGGTCCCTTTTTCTCAAAAAAATCAAAATCGTATTTTTAAGTTAAAAAAAACCTAAACAAACATTCTAGATGTATATAATGTCGAAATCTATCAACATGCAAAATTTCAGTGTGAAATTCATATTATTTTAGCTTACACAAAAAGACAAATCTGACAAAATTACAACATTTTCAAACTGTGTACTGTTCACAGATTTAGATCCACTCATTTGTCATTTTTTCCCTGCCCAAAATTATAACGAATTTCAGATTAAATTTTTGCACACTTGTAGATTATATTATTATCTGCATCTAGATTTTTTTCATTTTTTGAAACTTCAAAATATGTTTGAGCATTTGAAAATATCGAGCTCCATGGAGTTCGGCCTCCAAAACGCCCCACGGAGAGATTTTTTGCACCCGAGTTCCAGTGCTCCCGCTATTTAAAAAAATTTGGAAACTATATTTAAAAGTAAAAAAATCTTAAATGTTCTCAATGATGTATTCTATAAACGTGTAAATCACAATGTGAAATACTTTGTAGTCTGACCTACACAAAATAACAAATTTACGGATCTGTGTATAGTTAACAATGCATAGTTTTAAATTTACAATTTTTGTAATTTTTGTGTAGACTATAATATAAAGATTTTGCATCGATATTTTGCACACTTATAGTATATATCATTGAGAACATGCATGATTATTTTTAGAAGTTTTTTAAACTATTAAACATATTTTTGGAATATTTTAAAATAGAGCGATCATTGGAACTTGGGAGGCAAAACTACTAATTGAAGACATTTTTTCATTGATGGCTTTCAATGCCTTTCTGCAAATTTATCTTTCAATATAAGTCTCTAAACGGCGCTAGGCACTATGCTGGCAGCAGGGTGGCACATAGCCATGGCTAGATGGCTGGCTCCTTTTACATTAATGTTAGCAGTGCAACCTCTGTCTCCCTATTTATGTTGACATCCTTAGCTGCAACTCTCACGTATCACGCACTACCGAATTATGCACCTTTGCCAAGTATAAAAAAGACTCGGTAAAGCCAATAATATTACTCGGCAAACTTTAAAAATACCGTCGACAAAGAACATTTTCCAAGTATATAAAGCCCGGAACTCGGCACAGTCTTTGTCGAGTGTATTTCTGCATCTCTTGGCAAAAAAAATACCTTGACGGCCAGTCGGCGCTCACGGAGCGAGCCACGTGGCATCATATTTGCCGAGTGTTTAAAGTCGATACATGGCAACGTTTCAAAAAAATGTCATGTGTATTTCCGAAATACACGACAAAGTTTAGAAAACAGCTCCGGGAAAAATATATTTGCCGAGTATATTTGTTTTGGGACTCAGCATATTTGCCGAATCCCGGGAAAAATATACTCGGAAAACAGCTCCTTACCTAGCAAAAATGGGTTTCCTGGTAATGACATCACTTAGACATGGGTTGTATGTTTTACTGTTCTACATAATTTATTGTGAAACATGAAATTAGAACTCAATACATTGCCTCTTTTTTACCTGAATATTTTGCCTCTTTTACATAAGCACATAATGTCAGAATTGCCTACATAGGGTTAAGGGCTGTGACACAAAACATTTATTTAGTACGAAAATAGTCTTTTCATGCTATTGTCCTTCTAACAAGGGGGTGCTAATTTGCGATCACGTGTGCAAGAAGAAGTGCATTGTCAATTTCTGATCGCTAAACGACAAAAAAAGAAACCCTAACCTAGGTCATCTTGTTCTCCATATCTGACTGCTCCACGTCCACTACATGCCCCCGCTCAAATCACCACCTCCGCTGCTATGCCGCCGCCGCCCCCGACCATCCCACTCAGCCCCCCTTGCCCCTTTCTTCGTCAGCGTCGACGAACCCCATGCCACACTCACCCTAAGTTTCTTACTTGGCATCGTTTCACTCTAGGCTCGACGCCGCCTTCTCCATCGCTGCTCTCTGGTGGTCGTTGTGGTGTCGCCGGCTCCGGCGAGGTGGTACAAGAGACGGAGGATGGGAGGAGAAGGGGAGGGGGTCTCGTCTCTCGGTCTTTTGCAGCCTTGTGGGTGGACAAGAGAACTGAGGGGGGATAAGGAGTTGGAGCAGGTGGGTTAGCATAAATAAGGGAGGTGGTGGGTCGTGGCACTGCTGTGCGCGGTCAACCACTATTGGTGTAAATGTTGGAGTGCAAACTGTGCATTGTTAGAAACACTAAGATAAAGTTGTTGAAATATTGGAGGGTCAATTGGGTGATTGTCATAATAAAAGTTGTGTATGTCTGGGTCTTTTCTTCGTACCAAATTTCAGTTTTACGTCGATGTTGTTATCTTGTTATAATATTTTGACCCGCTATTGGTTATGGACTGGTTTGGTTGGTTGGGTGTGAGAAACTTTGGTGTTAATTATTATTATTTTTAGCTTAAGGTGGTCGATATCTACCACCCGAATAGATAAAAGAGATGATCCATTTTATAAGGGAAACCGGGTTCAAAAACCATACAAACTGTACAATGCCCTGTTTATGAGAAAAACATGTCAACAAAAAACCGCATGAGCGAGGCAACCCTCCACCCACACGACACAGGTCAAAAAAACGCCACAAACACACACCTCCGACTGCGGGGCCGCCGCCCCGACATACACCACTCGGCACCGCACGGAGCCGCCCAACCGACTGCCCGTAGACGTCGAACGCAATGCCAAATCCGGGGCAGCCGCCTCGATGTAGCAACCAGATCAACCTTCGTATTGCCCGAAAGCGATCTAGCCGCGTCGATGAACCCTCTGTCCACGCAGCCATAGGTCGCCACCCAGACCCACGCAAGACAACAACCCTTCCTCGTAGAACCGTTGCAGCTATCACGGTTGGTTGGTTTCAATTTAAAAGGACATATCTAGATTGTCTATATTTATCTGGTTGGATGAACGGATGTTTTTGTTCCCTATTTCATTTGAACTTGTGAAATCCATGGTTGTTTACTTTCACCACCTTCAGTTATGCAACAAACTGGGAACAAACAATAGTTACCTTTAGCCACATGGTTCGATTAACAGTAACACTACATGGTCACTACTGGAACTGCAAATTTCTAGATCTACGAAAATACTTTTCCGGTGCTATTTGCATCCTGCTAGAGCAATATGCTGTCATGCAATGCACCATTGCTTTATTTCCGAGATGTTAAAAAAGATTAAATAAAGTTGTTAAAAATCTTGGAGGGCCAATTATGCGATTGTGATAATAATTTCAGCTGTGTCTGTCAGGGACCTTTCCCTCCTAGTAAACGTCAGTTTTACGTTGATGTTGTTAACTTGTTATAATGTTTCCACTTGCTGTTGGTTATGGAGTCATTTGACCAGTTGGGTGTGATAATTTTTGTTTTTGTTAATTATTCTATTTTTTCAACGAAAATAATAGCTTTTCTCAAACTAGCAAACAAACAAACGGTTTATAGATTTGTAACAGTACCTATTACAGATGTATATTTTAAATTGAAATGGCCATATCTAGAGTGTCTATACTAATCTGGTTTGATGAATAGATGTTTTACTTACCTGTTTAACTTGAACTTGTGAAATCCATGGTTGTTTACTTAGACCGCCTTCAGTTACGCAACAAGTATTTGTGAACAAACAATAGGGACCTTTAGCTGCATAGTTGTATTAACAGTAACACTGTGTGGTCACTCAGTTGGAACTGGAAAGTTTTAGCTCAATGGATGTACTTTGTTTATTATGCTTAGAACAATAAATGGAGTAATTGAAATCTCATAGTGGTTATGTGACAGATTATCTAACCTTTTTCTGCCGTAAATTACAGTTCCCTAGGAAGGAGCTGGAACTTTTCTTTAATCATGTTGGCTAGGTGCTGCTGATTGACATTTTAGTTATGTATGAATTTCAGATGCGGAGTTTCGTAATACTGGGTTAGAGAGATCAGAGGCACTGGAGAAAGATCTGAAATGGTTCAGCGAACAGGGTCACACAATTCCAGAACCATCAGCTGCTGAGACTACATATGCTTCCTATCTGGAAGAATTGTCTGAGAAGGACCAGCAAGCATTTTTCTGTCACTTCTATAATATGTACTTTGGTCAATCTGCTGGAGGTCGAATGACCGGCAAAAAGGTACCACTTTTCAGCACCGAACCTTATACCAAAACATTCACTACAGGAAAAATCGTCGCTGCCGTGCGTCAAGGCTTTGCCGTGTACCTTTGCACGGCAGAGACATCTTTCCCGTGCTACGAAAAAAAATGGGGCACGGCAAAGAAGAAGTGCACGGCAAAACAACAAAGGCGACACGGCCACGAAATGAACCACGGCAAAGACCAAAAATAGTACACGGTAAAAAAAGGAGACACGGCAAAGACATGGAAAAATGCACGGCAGAGAAAATGCACGGCATATCGTCACGTCTGGCCCACCACTTCCGCGCAGTCGACGGGGCCGTGGTGACGGCAGGGCTTTGCCGTGCACCTCACCGTCAAGCACGGCAAAGATTTGAATAACCAAATAATTTTTGCGCGCGAAATTTTCCCGCCATTCATTTTTGTTTGTGCGTGCGAACGACCAGTCCGCCTTTGCCGTGCGCCGTACACGGCAAAGTCTATCTTTGCCGTGCACCCAAATTAGTGCACACGGCAAAGCACATCTTTTTTCCTTTTTCCCCTGTTTATCCAACGTTTTCTTTCAGCACATATTTTATCTCAAATATCACCCATATTTGGGTCCATTCTAGTTTAGTTTAGTCTATATGTACATAGGAAACCCATGTTTGGGTCCATTATACCACAAACTAGCCTCCGGTATACACGCATCGGGACATTTCCACCTACAGCTACATGAATCTTCTAAGTGTTATCGCCTGAATGTGAAGACGGTCACACCCAGGATCTATGTCTTGTATCATTGGGACTTCCACCACACTTTCACACATATCCTAGGTCCACATGCAAGATTTTGTTGGATTCCGGGGCTCTGGCGGTCGTTCTCCAACGAAATCCTACTCGAGGGGGGAGAGGGTGGGCCCCGGCGGTCTACCCCCCTAGCTTTCTCTGCACGAGGTTCCACCAATGAAACTTTTCATTGGTCTAGGTTAGTTTAGTCTGTATCTACATAGGAAACCCAAGTTTGGATCCATTATACAACAAGCTAGTCTCCGGTATACCCGCATCAGGACATTTCCACCAACACCTACAGGAATCTGCTAAGTGTTATCGCCTGAATGTGAATACGGTCACACCCGGGATCTATGTCTTGTATCATTGGGACTTCCACCACACTTTCACACATATCCTAGGTGCACATGCAAGTTTCCTAGGTCAACATGAAGGATTTGGTTGGATTCTGGGGCTCCGACGGTCATTCTCCAGCGAAAACACCTGTCTGTGGGCCCTGGAGGTCTACCCCCTAGATTTCTCCGCACGAGGCTCCACCAATGTACTTTTTCATAGGTTTAGGTTTGTTTAGGCCATAGATACAAGGAAACCCAAGTTTGGGACCCTGTGTCACATTCTAGCGTCCGGTATACCCGCAGCGGGACATTTTCACCTATAGTTCCACGAATGTGCTTAGTGCACCCCGGGTATGCACGAAAAACTCCACCACATTTTTCACACATATCCTAGGTCCACATGCAGGTTTCCTATGTCAACATGAAGGATCTGGTTGGATTCCGTGGCTCCGGCCGGCGAAAACACCCGTCTGTGCGCCCGGGAGGTCTACCCCCAAGACAAAGCAGAGCCTTTGCCGTGTGCATTCTGCAAAGAAGCACGACAAAGGATAGTTTGCCGTGAGTCTTACACGGCAAAGATGGTCTTTGCCGTGAGAGAGTAATTAAATTACACGGCAAACCCCATATCACGCCGTGTCTTTTCCTGTTTTCCCCAACATTTTCTTTCTGCACATATTTTATCTCAAATATCACCCATATTTGGGTCCATTATAGTTTAGTTTAGACTTTATCTACATAGGAAACCCAAGTTTGGATCCATTATACCACAAGCTAGCCTCCGGTATATACCCGCATCGGGACATTTCCACCTAAAGCTACAGGAATCTGCTAAGTGTTATCGCCTGAATGTGAAGACGGTCACACCCGGGATCTATGTCTTGTATCATTGGGACTTCCACCACACTTGCACACATATCCTAGGTCCACATGCAAGATTTTGTTGGATTCCGGGGCTCCGGCGATCGTTCTCCAACGAAATCCTACTCGAGGGGGGAGAGAGTGGGCCCCGGCGGTCTACCCCCCTAGCTTTCTCCGCACGAGGTTCCACCAATGAAACTTTTCATTGGTCTAGGTTAGTTTAGTCTGTATCTACATAGGAAACCCAAGTTTGGATCCATTATACAACAAGCTAGCCTCCGGTATACCTGCATCGAGACATTTCCACCTACAGCTACAGGAATCTGCTAAGTGTTATCGCCTGAATGTGAATACGGTCACACTCGGGATCTATGTCTGGTATCATTGGGACTTCCACCACACTTTCACACATATCCTAGGTCCACATGCAAGATTTTGTTGGATTCCGGGGCTCCGGCGGTCGTTCTCCAACGAAATCCTACTCGAGGGGGGGAGAGGGTGGGCCTCGGCGGTCTACCCCCCTAGCTTTCTCCGCACGATGTTCCACCAATGAAACTTTTCATTGGTCTAGGTTAGTTTAGTCTATATCTACATAGGAAACCCAAGTTTGGATCCATTATACAACAAGCTAGCCTCCGCTATACCCGCATCGGGACATTTCCACCTATAGCTACAGGAATCTGCTAAGTGTTATCGCCTGAATGCGAAGACGGTCACACCCAGGATCTATGTCTTCTATCATTGGGACTTCCACACACTTTCACACATATCCTAGGTCCACATGCAAGTTTCCTAGGTCAACATGAAGGATTTGGTTGGATTCTGGGGCTCCGACGGTCATTCTCCGGCGAAAACACCCGTCTGTGGGCCCGGGAGGTCTACCCCCCTAGATTTCTCCGCACGAGGTTCCACCAATGTACTTTTTCATAGGTTTAGGTTTGTTTAGGCCATAGATACAAGGAAACCCAAGTTTGGGACCCTGTCTCACATTCTAGCGTCCGGTATACCCGCAACGCGACATTTCCACCTATAGTTCCAGGAATGTGCTAAGTGCACCCGGGTATGCATGAAAAACTCCACCACATTTTTCACACATATACTAGGTCCACATGCAAGTTTCCTAGGTCAACATGAAGGATCTGGTTGGATTCCGTGGCTCCGGCGGTCATTCTCCGGCGAAAACACCCGTCTGTGCGCCCGGGAGGTCTACCCCCAAGACAAAGGAGAGCCTTTGCCGTGTGCATCCTGCGAAACTGCACGGCAAAGGATCCTTTGCTGTGACAAGCGCACGGCAAAGAACATCTTTGCCGTGCGCCAATCATGAAAGTTCACGGCAAATCCCATATCACGCCGTGTCTTTTCCTGTTTTTCCCAACATTTTCTTTCAGCACATATTTTATCTCAAATATCACCCATATTTGGGTCCATTATAGTTTAGTTTAGTCTTTATCTACATAGGAAACCCAAGTTTGGATCCATTATACCTCAAGCTAGCCTCCGGTATACCCGCATCGGGACATTTCCACCTACAACTATAGAAATCTGCGAAGTGTTATCGCCTGAATGTGAAGACGGTCACACCCGGGATCTATGTCTTGTATCATTGGGACTTCCACCACACTTTCAAACATATCCTAGGTCCACATGCAAGATTTTGTTGGATTCCGGGGCTCCGGCGGTCGTTCTCCAATGAAATCCTACTCGAGGGGGGAGAGGGTGGGCCCCGGCGGTCTACCCCCCTAGCTTTCTCCGCACGAGGTTCCACCAATGAAACTTTTCATTGGTCTAGGTTGGTTTAGTCTATATCTACATAGGAAACCCAAGTTTGGATCCATTATACAACAAGCTAGCCTCCGGTATACCCGCATCGGGACATTTCCACCTATAGCTACAGGAATCTGCTAAGTGTTATCGCATGAATGTGAATACGGTCACACCCGGGATCTATGTCTTGTATCATTGGGACTTCCACCACACTTTCACACATATCCTAGGTCCACATGCAAGATTTTGTTGGATTCCGGGGCTCCGGCGGTCGTTCTCCAACGAAATCCTACTCGAGGGGGGAGAGGGTGGGCCCCGACGGTCTACCCCTTAGCTTTCCCGCACGAGGTTCCACCAATGAAACTTTTCATTGGTCTAGGTTGGTTTAGTCTATATATACATAGGAAACCCAAGTTTGGATCCATTATACAACAAGCTAGCCTCTGGTATACCCGCATCGGGACATTTCCACCTACAGCTACAGGAATCTGCTAAGTGTTATCGCCTGAATGTGAAGACGGTCAGACCCGGGATCTATGTCTTGTATCGTTGGGACTTCCACCACACTTTCACACATATCCTAGGTCCACATGCAAGTTTCCTAGGTCAACATGAAGGATTTGGTGTGATTCTGGGGCTCCGACGGTCATTCTCCGGCGAAAACACCCGTCTGTGGGCCCGGGAGGTCTCCCCCCTAGATTTCTCCGCACGAGGTTCCACCAATGTAATTTTTCACAGGTTTAGGTTTTTTTAGGCCATAGATACAAGGAAACCCAAGTTTGGGACCCTGTCTCACATTCTAGCGTCCGGTATACCCGCAACGCGACATTTCCACCTATAGTTCCAGGAATGTGCTAAGTGCACCCCGGGTATGCATGAAAAACTCCACCACATTTTTCACACATATACTAGGTCCACATGCAAGTTTCCTAGGTCAACATGAAGGATCTGGTTGGATTCCGTGGCTCCGGCGGTCATTCTCCGGCGAAAACACCCGTCTGTGCGCCCGGGAGGTCTACCCCCAAGACAAAGGAGAGCCTTTACCGTGTGCATCCTGCGAAACTGCACGGCAAAGGATCCTTTGCTGTGACAAGCGCACGGCAAAGAACATCTTTGCCGTGCGCCAATCATGAAAGTTCACGGCAAATCCCATATCACGCCGTGTCTTTTCCTGTTTTTCCCAACATTTTCTTTCAGCACATATTTTATCTCAAATATCACCCATATTTGGGTCCATTATAGTTTAGTTTAGTCTTTATCTACATAGGAAACCCAAGTTTGGATCCATTATACCTCAAGCTAGCCTCCGGTATACCCGCATCGGGACATTTCCACCTACAACTATAGAAATCTGCGAAGTGTTATCGCCTGAATGTGAAGACGGTCACACCCGGGATCTATGTCTTGTATCATTGGGACTTCCACCACACTTTCAAACATATCCTAGGTCCACATGCAAGATTTTGTTGGATTCCGGGGCTCCGGCGGTCGTTCTCCAATGAAATCCTACTCGAGGGGGGAGAGGGTGGGCCCCGGCGGTCTACCCCCTAGCTTTCTCCGCACGAGGTTCCACCAATGAAACTTTTCATTGGTCTAGGTTGGTTTAGTCTATATCTACATAGGAAACCCAAGTTTGGATCCATTATACAACAAGCTAGCCTCCGGTATACCCGCATCGGGACATTTCCACCTATAGCTACAGGAATCTGCTAAGTGTTATCGCATGAATGTGAATACGGTCACACCCGGGATCTATGTCTTGTATCATTGGGACTTCCACCACACTTTCACACATATCCTAGGTCCACATGCAAGATTTTGTTGGATTCCGGGGCTCCGGCGGTCGTTCTCCAACGAAATCCTACTCGAGGGGGGAGAGGGTGGGCCCCGACGGTCTACCCCTTAGCTTTCCCGCACGAGGTTCCACCAATGAAACTTTTCATTGGTCTAGGTTGGTTTAGTCTATATATACATAGGAAACCCAAGTTTGGATCCATTATACAACAAGCTAGCCTCTGGTATACCCGCATCGGGACATTTCCACCTACAGCTACAGGAATCTGCTAAGTGTTATCGCCTGAATGTGAAGACGGTCACACCCGGGATCTATGTCTTGTATCGTTGGGACTTCCACCACACTTTCATACATATCCTAGGTCCACATGCAAGTTTCCTAGGTCAACATGAAGGATTTGGTGTGATTCTGGGGCTCCGACGGTCATTCTCCGGCGAAAACACCCGTCTGTGGGCCCGGGAGGTCTCCCCCCTAGATTTCTCCGCACGAGGTTCCACCAATGTACTTTTTCATAGGTTTAGGTTTTTTAGGCCATAGATACAAGGAAACCCAAGTTTGGGACCCTGTCTCACATTCTAGCGTCCGGTATACCCGCAACGCGACATTTCCACCTATAGTTCCAGGAATGTGCTAAGTGCACCCCGGGTATGCATGAAAAACTCCACCACATTTTTCACACATATACTAGGTCCACATGCAAGTTTCCTAGGTCAACATGAAGGATCTGGTTGGATTCCGTGGCTCCGGCGGTCATTCTCCGGCGAAAACACCCGTCTGTGCGCCCGGGAGGTCTACCCCCAAGACAAAGGAGAGCCTTTGCCGTGTGCATCCTGCGAAACTGCACGGCAAAGGATCCTTTGTCGTGACAAGCGCACGGCAAAGAACATCTTTGCCGTGCGCCAATCATGAAAGTTCACGGCAAATCCCATATCACGCCGTGTCTTTTCCTGTTTTTCCCAACATTTTCTTTCAGCACATATTTTATCTCAAATATCACCCATATTTGGGTCCATTATAGTTTAGTTTAGTCTTTATCTACATAGGAAACCCAAGTTTGGATCCATTATACCTCAAGCTAGCCTCAGGTATACCCGCATCGGGACATTTCCACCTACAACTATAGAAATCTGCTAAGTGTTATTGCCTGAATGTGAAGACGGTCACACCCGGGATCTATGTCTTGTATCATTGGGACTTCCACCACACTTTCAAACATATCCTAGGTCCACATGCAAGATTTTGTTGGATTCCGGGGCTCCGGCGGTCGTTCTCCAACGAAATCCTACTCGAGGGGGGAGAGGGTGGGCCCTGGCGGTCTACCCCCCTAGCTTTCTCCGCACGAGGTTCCACCAATGAAACTTTTCATTGGTCTAGGTTGGTTTAGTCTATATCTACATAGGAAACCCAAGTTTGGATCCATTATACAACAAGCTAGCCTCCGGTATACCCGCATCGGGACATTTCCACCTATAGCTACAGGAATCTGCTAAGTGTTATCGCATGAATGTGAATACGGTCACACCCGGGATCTATGTCTTGTATCTTTGGGACTTCCACCACACTTTCACACATATCCTAGGTCCACATGCAAGATTTTGTTGGATTCCGGGGCTCCGGCGGTCGTTCTCCAACAAAATCCTACTCGAGGGGGGAGAGGGTGGGCCCCGACGGTCTACCCCTTAGCTTTCCCCGCACGAGGTTCCACCAATGAAACTTTTCATTGGTCTAGGTTGGTTTAGTCTATATATACATAGGAAACCCAAGTTTGGATCCATTATACAACAAGCTAGCCTCTGGTATACCCGCATCGGGACATTTCCACCTACAGCTACAGGAATCTGCTAAGTGTTATCGCCTGAATGTGAAGACGGTCACACCCGGGATCTATGTCTTGTATCGTTGGGACTTCCACCACACTTTCACACATATCCTAGGTCCACATGCAAGTTTCCTAGGTCAACATGAAGGATTTGGTGTGATTCTGGGGCTCCGACGGTCATTCTCCGGCAAAAACACCCGTCTGTGGGCCCGGGAGGTCTACCCCCCTAGATTTCTCCGCACGAGGTTCCACCAATGTACTTTTTCATAGGTTTAGGTTTGTTTAGGCCATAGATACAAGGAAAACCAAGTTTGGGGCCCTGTGTCACATTCTAGCGTCCGGTATACCTGCCGCGGGACATTTCCACCTATAGTTCCAGGAATGTGCTAAGTGCACCCGGGTATGCACGAAAAACTCCACCACACTTTTCACACATATTCTAGGTCCACATACAAGTTTCCTTGGTCATTCTCTGGCGAAAACACCCGTATGTGGGCCCGGGAGGCCTACCCCCTAGACAAAAGAGGGTCTTTGCCGTGTGCAATCTGTAAAATCGCACGGCAAAGGATCCTTTGCCGTGGTCATCTGGTGACCTCCACGGCAAAGGAATCATTTATTCAAAAAAAGGCCCAAACCGGCCGGATGAGATTCGAACCCTGCTCGTTTGGGTGGCAAGGGTGGCTGCTGCCACTGGGGTACTAAATCGGATGTTACTAGCTAGTAACATCACGTATATTTAACGTGTGAGTGCGCTTCGATCTTTGCCGTGCAGGATACACGGCAAAGGCTAAACTTGCGCACGGCAAAAGGCCGGCCACGGCAAAGGGCCGAAACCCTAAACGCCCAGCCCACGGCCCACCGATTCAGCTCTGCACAATTCAACCCCAAATCGACTCGATCGCTCCTTTACCCGCTCCGACGACCCCGCCGCCACCCACCCTCGCCGCCGTCTCCAGCGCCGGCGCCGCCACCAGCCCGCCGCTGAACCGGCCGTCTCCACCCGCCCTCGCCGCCTCCCGCCCTCGCCGCCTCCCGCCCTCGCGCACGCTCATCTGCTCCACGCGCGCGACGACCCTGCCGCCACCCGCCCTTGCCGCCTCCCTGCCACCACAACGCCCTGCCACTCCGCCCCGCTCCGCCCCGTCCCCACCCTCAAGCCCACAAGCGCCGCTCCAACCGCATCGTCCTCGACGTCCTCGTCATCCCTGCTCCGACTTGTCGCCGGGGAAGCTCCTCCTCTGCCGCCGAGCTTGTGCCCCTCGCTTTCTCTCTGCCCTCTGCACCAGCTGCGGCCGCCCCACCTCCTCCTCCAGCACCAGCTCCGTCCGCCTCTACCCCGGCTCCGACCTCGACGTCCCGCTGGTAGACCCGCCGCTCAAGGTGAGTTTTTTCCTCGCCTCGTCGTCGATTTCCCATTCCTTTGCTGTTAAGAGTTACAGTAGCTGCATGTTTTTACATCTGTAAAATATACCAACATAGAAAAGGCCACGGAAAAATCTACAGAAAAGTATGTAGCTGGTGAATAGATTCTAATTGTTTCATACCCTGCAACCTACTTATGCAATATAGAAACAACAGAAAGATTATATAAACTACTAGTTTTATTCATATTTCTAAGTCAAAGATCAGGATCAGATTGGGAGCAGGGATCAATATTTATGCTTAAAAAAATATTTGTACCGCACCAAAAATCATGCAAGTATAAATGACTTCTTAGGCTCCTTCCTGTGAAGTGCGATACATTTCTCGCGAGTACGATCTGGTCGATCTTGTGGTGGTGATGGTTGGTATCTAGTGATTGGAAAGGAATTCTGTATTGTTCCTAGCCCTATGAAATCTTGGATTAACTCCATTGTTCTTTCATTGTTTTTTGTCAATTTTTAATGTTGTAGTATTTAGGGTAGTTAAAATAAATATGCATGAAAAAGGCCCCTAATTACTTTTCTCGCTATGCAGGCGATGCTTCGAGGTGGACACGGGGGGCGGCATCGCAAGGCTGTTTGAAGGGGCGTCCGGATCTTGTTCGACGACTCGCTGGGTATAAATCTCTCGCCCATCTTTCCATGTACCTAGGTTTTATTTTTGTGTCTAGATCACCAAGTCAGTCGCGTTACCCTAGGCGTCTCCCGTTCGGAAGGGTTACGTGAGTAAATATGCATTAAATTGCATATTTATGGCCGTAACTCTTTCGGATTGTCCACGCATTTTGGACAGCCGTAGGATGTGTAGATTGGGCACGTTTTCCATGCTCTGCTCTGTTCCGAGACAGGATTTCGGTGGCGCCTCCTCGTTGTTCTCCGGATGCACATCCTCTCGGCTTTTGGCCGAGACATGTATCGGGAGAACAGCGGGGAGGTGCTGCCGAAATTCTGTCTCAGGGCGGGGTAGAGCATGGAGAACGTACCCAATCTGCACATCCTCGGGTGGGATTAGGACTTATCTTTACCTATTAGAGAGATAGGTGGATGCATGGCGTAAAACCTGTAATTGTTAAAATTAAACGAACTAATACTGGATGTAACTACATGTTAAATTGAAAATCTGTGGCGCCCCGACCCGACTACTATACAGTGATGGTGCGTGTCACCGGTTAAGCGATACCACCGGAGGTTACGGGTTTACCAATCCCCGGCCAAAACCTTTGGCAGGCGTTGCTGGGTACACCTCACTCCAGACAACGCAACACCCCGATCGATGCCTCAACACGGTCACACCCATCAAAGCATAATAATAAGATCAAGACTTGTGGAACAACTGGCACATCACAGACTCTACGACACAAAACATTATAAGCAACTCTTATAATAGAGAAAGATAGCAAAAGTTACAAGCAGGGGTCACCGACCCAACAATACATCAAGCGGAAGCGAAGGGCGTTGTTCTAAACAACAAGAACCAGAATATGGCCTAAGAGGCCTACAAATAAACATCCAGCGCCAGCTGTTCCGGGATGTCCCAAGCTGCCACCTGGGAACCCCAGACTACTCGTCGACGTCCACAAAGAACCCACCTTCGAGGTCGGTGAAGTCCTCTCCTGAAAATAAGCAAACGACGTTGAGTTCGACGAACTCGCAAGATTAAGAGCTAATATATGCTCCATGATTGGCTTTCAAAGGTTTTATGGCTGTTTTGCATAAAGCTGATTTTATTTATAAAACACAACTCCATGGCATCGACTAATCAGAACATTTTAAAAAGAGGTAAGAAGTAACACTTTTCTCTTGAGATCACTTTCTCAACAACAACCATCATCACCACTTGTACCTGTTCATCAAAGGCACCTCCCCGAATCACCCTCGAGGAAGCTCACCTTAACATTCTTGAGTGGTACCTCTAGTACCCAGGTTTTAATCATTCCGTTAAAGTTGTTCTATGATCCTACCTTCACTTCCCAAGTCGTCCATAACCGCGGACACGGCTTTTCGAAAAGATTTATCCCTGCAGGGGTGTACAATGTGAAAGTCGCCAGGTTCCACGAGGGACCTCCCAGCTCCTTATCCACGCGTACCGCCAGACTCATTGCCTACGCTTAGCTCTCTTCCGGGGAAAGCCGGCTGAGTGTGAAACGGCTACAACCTTTACCTTGTTAAGGACTAACCCAGGATCATCAGTGCCGGTAGGACTGCCAGGATCACAACACCCCGTCCCACGGACACTTATTTTTCCTAACACCACCATCCTCATCTCAGTCTTGGCCACCATCTTCAACGCACGCGCAAATGGAAAGCCAAACTAGAGGACCCTGGCTAGTCCCGCTCAAGTTAGTTGGTCGACGGGGGTTCCATATAGCCCACGCATGGTAGTACGCTCGTCTTGGTTCAAGAGGTAAAGAACTCGCACTTAGGCGGCGAGAACGAGACAACCCACCACATCCCATGTGGCCTCTCATCCCCACCTTTAAGCAATTTATTAACCACCACCATCACTTTCCATCACATCCGGTTATTCCATACCTGTTCCAACAATTGAAACATCCACCGGACCTGCAAGCCTTTCAACTAAGCATGGCTAAGCATATACATAGCAAATATACTTATCTTTGGCCAACACTTCAATCCTATGGATATTAGGAAGGATACAGGTACATGGCAATAGATTTCTAATGCAACTAGTAGGAATACTCTAGTCCAAGCAAAAGACATTTGGAACCGAATGCAATATTATAGTGGGAGAAATATTTGCAAAATATAGGAGGAGACATGCTCAGAGGGGGGATTACGCTTGCCTTGTCGAGATAAAAGGTAGTAGGCGTCGTCGGAGGATTGTGGTTGCACCTCAACTCCTCGATCTAACGAAGCACAAACAACACCGGAAAAGAAACAACCATCAACACATGGCATTGTGCAATGCATACAAAAATGATGATATGACATTTTAATGCAACTAGGAGATCCTAGACATGATCAACAATTTAAATGAGCGGTCCCAAATTATTTGGCAATAATTTGGCACAATCCACATTTATCTTAGTGATTTAATACTACTAGAGTACATTATTGTAATCGTGATCAAAAATGCATGATGAGGATGATTTTGGATAGTTCACATTTTTCTGAACATTTTGGTACCTCGGACACATTTTTCTGATGTCCGGGTAAAAAGTTATTAATTTTAGAATTTCTCTTTTAATTATTTACCTTAAAAATATTTTAAATTCCAACGATAAGATTTTTAATTACTCGACTCGAAAGAGAGAGGTGAAGAAACATGGAGGGAACATCGAGGATCGATGTTCCTAGAGGCGCGAGGGAGTAGCCGGAACCATTGCAAGAGGGAGAAAAGAAAAAGAAGCATCTCCAGAAAAAAAACAGGAGAGCCGGTTTCCAGCCCGGCTGGGCCGGCTGGCAGGCCGGCCTGCTAACAGAGGGGGTCGGCACTGGGCCCGGTTTGGGCCGGTTGTGAGGCCGGCCTCGTCACAGAGCCGTCCGGCTCGCAGCCCGGCTGGGCCGGTCCAAAGGCCGGTTATGGCCCAGAGCGAACCGGTACTGCGGCCGGTTTTAGCCGTTCCCCTGGCCGGTCTCTCGAGCGAGGGAAAGAAGAGGCACGGTGGCGCACCACCGCGTGCGATTCGATGGCGGAAACGACGACGAGAGAGGGAGAGAGGATGCGGGAAGGGCTACAGAGGGCGCGGGCCTCACCAGGAACCTTATGGAGGGGTCGGCGACGGCGGAGATGGCCGGAATCGACGATGAACGAGCTCGGGGTTCGGCGGACGGAGGCGGGGAAGACGTGGACGGCGGCGTCGATTTCTTGCGCCTCGGGCCGATTCCTGTGGCGGAGGTGGAGAGAACTCCAAGGCGGAGCTTTTGCCCCACACGGCGGTGGTCGACGTGGACCACGGCGGCGGAAAACGGCGATCTACGGCGGCGGCCATGGCGCAGCCTCGGGAGCTCGGGGGGAAGAAGAAAAGGAAGCACGGGGGACGGGAGCGAGTGGGGGTTGGGGGAGCAGGGGGCCCTGGGTGTCGTGGCGTCCTTCTTGTCCTCCAGGGAGCAGGCTGAGCGTGGGGCAGGGCGGCATGGGCATGGCGACGGCACCGGTGCGGCCGACCCGCGCGGTCGCTACAGGGAGAGGAGGAAGAAGCAGTTTTCACAAAAAGGCCCCTGGCAGAGAAACTTTCATCACGGACAGGTCCTCCTCCACTTACAAAGAGGTCCTTTCCTGTTTTAAAACCAGCAGTAATTCAAACGATTGTATTAAGGCTCCAAACAATTTTAATAAAACATGAAATAATTTGTGTAGCCTTTTTATACCCTGTGGAAGCTCCACAAAAATTTGGTGCCTCAAAATAAATTGTTTTGCACCACTTTTGTTCATAGTTTTAGAATAGTTATTTTTGACAACTTCCAAAATGTAAATATTGGAAGCACTTAAACATTTCCAAACATAATGAAATTATCCATGGAGGCTCATAATATATTAATGAAGCTCCCCATAATTTTTCTAGCATATTTGGAAGTCATTTGTTAGGAAAATAAATTAGGAAGAGCTCGCAGACAATTTGAGTTCCCTCCATTTAATTTGTTTTACAAAATCAAAGTAGTTTGCAAAATAATATATTTGGAACCTTTGAAACTCCCTTGACAAGTTTAGGATGTCAAGATACTTTTGTTTTTGCAAGTTTGGAACTTTCAGGGATTTGAA
This sequence comes from Poa pratensis, assembly GCA_947311845.1. Classification (NCBI taxonomy): domain Eukaryota; kingdom Viridiplantae; phylum Streptophyta; class Magnoliopsida; order Poales; family Poaceae; genus Poa; species Poa pratensis. Next base: position 39,429,258 of record CAMZMU010000050.1, on the reverse strand, counting down.
TGGTGGAGTCAGGTTTGGCATTTTGTTTTAACAGGGTGCCAAACCAATTGTTTTATTTGTTTAGCAATTTAATATGGATGCCAGGATGCAATGCAACACAAAAAGTGGAAATTTTATTCGGGTTTTTAGGTTCTCGAATTTTGGGCTGTTACAACTCTACCCTCCTTACAGGAATCTCGTCCCGAGATTCTAAGAGTAGGAAAGAGGGAAAGGGTTTACAAGATACTACACAACTTTCTCGCTTCGGTGGCTTCTCTCTTGAAGAGGTTGATCAAGTGCATCATGAAGATCTTCATTGGCTTCACTTCGAGGTCACTATCAACGTACACCATAGGAGAGAAGGAAACCCCACCGGAAGAATGGAGCTTGGTGAAGATACAACGACCGAGTACCTCCTAGTAGAACTTAGGATGAGGCTTCAAACAGCTCCTGATGTGACGACTGGAAGACACGTGGAGGTAACAGGGGAGTGCTAAGAGGTTTCCAAATGGTAGACAACGATTTCTCAAGAGATTCCGAATATGAACTTTGCACAAGGTCTGGAATTTCTGAGGAAGAGTGTTGAAACCAGGTTCCAGCAGATGAAGAGGTGGCTTAACCGATACGGCTTGAGTAGAACTTTCCTCACGGAGGAGCATTTCAAACCACGGGAGAAGATGGGGAAGATGGACCAAGAGAACTGTATAAACTCCGAGAACAACAGATAGGGAGAACTTCTTGATGTTCTAGACATCGGAGACAAGAGACAAGCTTTTTGAGGATCACCAACCCTCGTTTCCGATGGAGATTCAGAGGAGACATGGCTAGGTGTAGAGATACTCCACACTCCATGTAGGGATAGGAAGTCGTTGCAAAGGATAACGATGGATTTCATATGTTAGAATCCCAAGAGCTAGACTAGAACGTCCAACTCCCAAGGAGGAACAAGATTGCGGAACGCATGTATTAGCAACTGTCCGAAGACAACCTGCACCTACATGAATTACTTGCAATGAAACACCTATGAGCCCTTCGTGGGGAACATCCAAGAATGACAAAAGAATTTCTTGTAATCCTTCTCCTTCTTGAACAATTCCACTAGTGGCTTGGAGGCATAGATGAAATTTCTCAAGGGAGGGAGGTGACAACGTACCATACCAAGAGGATTGGCACACACGGGATTGAGTTGGGATGATTCCGAGGAGACAAGTCAATTTACTCAGATCCACGGCGACATCTTTCGGCCATTGCACGTGGACCAGAGAAAGTCATTTCTAACTTCGAGAACATAAGCCTTGGGACGACACAAGTTAGTGCTAACAAGTTTACAATGCCACGCCCGCTATTTCATATAAATCTCCGCAACATGGACGTAAATAAGGGGTAGTTGATGGACTCAACAACCAACTTACCTCGTTACTCCAAGATGGTCGACTTATATGTCACATGAACTGCATAGACATTGCTCAGATTAACACATTCCCGTAGGTCGATCGGAGTTTGATTTGACGATAGCCCAAATCAAATCAAAAGAAAAGGGAGGGTAGCATATCCAAAGAGGAGATACCACCTTGTCTCAACATGACAGACTAGACATCCCCTTGAGAATGAACTATCACCGATAGAGAAATAATTCAGGACATCCAACCCGAAAGGAGTTGTTCAGAGAACCAGAAAAGAGTTGTCCGTGATGTTGAGATTGGACAGGCGACAACCTGGCGATACTTCTGGAAGGAACAACAGAATATCACGATCCATCGGGAGGTTTTGAGTTCGAGAGAGAATCATGCCATTTAAAGCACAACGAGGTGGTCTTGGGAGTTTCGGCACAAACCTAGCTCTTTGACCGAGGAAGGGCATCAAAGCCAACAGACTTGGTAGCACTGTCAAACTCAGCTTATTGACCGGCTAACCAATCATGCTAAGGAGGACACGGAATGTCCTTGGATTTCGGCACAGTAAGAACTGCTAAGAATATCCGATAGCTACATTATTACTCACGTCTCATCACTCGGGAGTATTAAGTCACCCGGAGAACGGAGAGCAATTAAGTGTAAGAGCATCACTTCATCAAGAGGATCATGATACTTAGCATGAGTGCACACTCCTTATACCAAGGTATCGTGCTACTCTAGGATGGAGCAGAAACAGAGACTAATAAACCTCTTATTCTGTGGACTACAAAACTTTGACCGAGCCCGAGAAGTGGACAAGGTACTGGAGTTTGTTTCTCCTAACAAGGCGAAGTGGAGAGATCTTGACGGATCAAGAGAGTGACTTGCATCGGAACACAGCAAGGCATGCTAAACACAAGTCGGTCAAACGGAAGACACGGGTCGGAAAGAAGAGCAAAAGTAACAAACATACTCCGGAAAATCCGAAGATGTTGGAGATGCACCGGTTATTACTCAATTGTGATAACCATGCCCGAGACGGAGAGATGCAGCAGAGTCACAAACATAGATGGGAGACTTGCTAAGGGAATCCCGGCTGTAACCACGATGGTTCCAAAACAGAACCTAACGCGAGGCTAAGAAAGAGATGAGGTGAAGTAGCCAACGGAGGTGCGGTAATTTTAGGTTCAACAATTTACCACACAGACCACGGAAAAGGACTTGGGTTGAAGATCAGCATCATGTGCTACTAGCGGGAGTTAAGTAATCACAACTTAACACACTCTAGTTGGCACAATCCGGGACCTTATGTTCAAGTCCTTGGGTTAAACCCAAAAGAAAGGATTAAGAGATTAAACTTGATAGGAATACAAGGGTTCGTAACCAACCGAGTTGATGGAAATTTTCGTCGTACTCCAGATGGTTTCTCGGCACATGAAGCTTCGGATTGTAGCGCGGCGGGAGCAACTGGGCACATAACACTAAAGGTAACCGGTGAGAAGTCCAACCCCGTTTCTCAACTGTTATTTCAAAAACTTAGGATCCCGGGGCGGGAAACTTTAAAATCAAATCGAGGTAAGATTGCTCCGAGATTAGAGGGTAACCAGATAAGGAGTAAAAAGAATCCTAGATGGTTTTCACAACTCATTTTTAGGTTAAAAATAATTTTCACAAACACTAGACTCAACGTCGACCAGTAGAAGGGTTTCCTACAGGCAGTCCTGCTCTGATACCAACTTGTGGCGCCCCGACCCGACTACTATACAGTGATGGTGCGTGTCACCGGTTAAGCGATACCACCGGAGGTTACGGGTTTACCAATCCCCGGCCAAAACCTTTGGCAGGCGTTGCTGGGTACACCTCACTCCAGACAACGCAACACCCCGATCGATGCCTCAACACGGTCACACCCATCAAAGCATAATAATAAGATCAAGACTTGTGGAACAACTGGCACATCACAGACTCTACGACACAAAACATTATAAGCAACTCTTATAATAGAGAAAGATAGCAAAAGTTACAAGCAGGGGTCACCGACCCAACAATACATCAAGCGGAAGCGAAGGGCGTTGTTCTAAACAACAAGAACCAGAATATGGCCTAAGAGGCCTACAAATAAACATCCAGCGCCAGCTGTTCCGGGATGTCCCAAGCTGCCACCTGGGAACCCCAGACTACTCGTCGACGTCCACAAAGAACCCACCTTCGAGGTCGGTGAAGTCCTCTCCTGAAAATAAGCAAACGACGTTGAGTTCGACGAACTCGCAAGATTAAGAGCTAATATATGCTCCATGATTGGCTTTCAAAGGTTTTATGGCTGTTTTGCATAAAGCTGATTTTATTTATAAAACACAACTCCATGGCATCGACTAATCAGAACATTTTAAAAAGAGGTAAGAAGTAACACTTTTCTCTTGAGATCACTTTCTCAACAACAACCATCATCACCACTTGTACCTGTTCATCAAAGGCACCTCCCCGAATCACCCTCGAGGAAGCTCACCTTAACATTCTTGAGTGGTACCTCTAGTACCCAGGTTTTAATCATTCCGTTAAAGTTGTTCTATGATCCTACCTTCACTTCCCAAGTCGTCCATAACCGCGGACACGGCTTTTCGAAAAGATTTATCCCTGCAGGGGTGTACAATGTGAAAGTCGCCAGGTTCCACGAGGGACCTCCCAGCTCCTTATCCACGCGTACCGCCAGACTCATTGCCTACGCTTAGCTCTCTTCCGGGGAAAGCCGGCTGAGTGTGAAACGGCTACAACCTTTACCTTGTTAAGGACTAACCCAGGATCATCAGTGCCGGTAGGACTGCCAGGATCACAACACCCCGTCCCACGGACACTTATTTTTCCTAACACCACCATCCTCATCTCAGTCTTGGCCACCATCTTCAACGCACGCGCAAATGGAAAGCCAAACTAGAGGACCCTGGCTAGTCCCGCTCAAGTTAGTTGGTCGACGGGGGTTCCATATAGCCCACGCATGGTAGTACGCTCGTCTTGGTTCAAGAGGTAAAGAACTCGCACTTAGGCGGCGAGAACGAGACAACCCACCACATCCCATGTGGCCTCTCATCCCCACCTTTAAGCAATTTATTAACCACCACCATCACTTTCCATCACATCCGGTTATTCCATACCTGTTCCAACAATTGAAACATCCACCGGACCTGCAAGCCTTTCAACTAAGCATGGCTAAGCATATACATAGCAAATATACTTATCTTTGGCCAACACTTCAATCCTATGGATATTAGGAAGGATACAGGTACATGGCAATAGATTTCTAATGCAACTAGTAGGAATACTCTAGTCCAAGCAAAAGACATTTGGAACCGAATGCAATATTATAGTGGGAGAAATATTTGCAAAATATAGGAGGAGACATGCTCAGAGGGGGGATTACGCTTGCCTTGTCGAGATAAAAGGTAGTAGGCGTCGTCGGAGGATTGTGGTTGCACCTCAACTCCTCGATCTAACGAAGCACAAACAACACCGGAAAAGAAACAACCATCAACACATGGCATTGTGCAATGCATACAAAAATGATGATATGACATTTTAATGCAACTAGGAGATCCTAGACATGATCAACAATTTAAATGAGCGGTCCCAAATTATTTGGCAATAATTTGGCACAATCCACATTTATCTTAGTGATTTAATACTACTAGAGTACATTATTGTAATCGTGATCAAAAATGCATGATGAGGATGATTTTGGATAGTTCACATTTTTCTGAACATTTTGGTACCTCGGACACATTTTTCTGATGTCCGGGTAAAAAGTTATTAATTTTAGAATTTCTCTTTTAATTATTTACCTTAAAAATATTTTAAATTCCAACGATAAGATTTTTAATTACTCGACTCGAAAGAGAGAGGTGAAGAAACATGGAGGGAACATCGAGGATCGATGTTCCTAGAGGCGCGAGGGAGTAGCCGGAACCATTGCAAGAGGGAGAAAAGAAAAAGAAGCATCTCCAGAAAAAAAACAGGAGAGCCGGTTTCCAGCCCGGCTGGGCCGGCTGGCAGGCCGGCCTGCTAACAGAGGGGGTCGGCACTGGGCCCGGTTTGGGCCGGTTGTGAGGCCGGCCTCGTCACAGAGCCGTCCGGCTCGCAGCCCGGCTGGGCCGGTCCAAAGGCCGGTTATGGCCCAGAGCGAACCGGTACTGCGGCCGGTTTTAGCCGTTCCCCTGGCCGGTCTCTCGAGCGAGGGAAAGAAGAGGCACGGTGGCGCACCACCGCGTGCGATTCGATGGCGGAAACGACGACGAGAGAGGGAGAGAGGATGCGGGAAGGGCTACAGAGGGCGCGGGCCTCACCAGGAACCTTATGGAGGGGTCGGCGACGGCGGAGATGGCCGGAATCGACGATGAACGAGCTCGGGGTTCGGCGGACGGAGGCGGGGAAGACGTGGACGGCGGCGTCGATTTCTTGCGCCTCGGGCCGATTCCTGTGGCGGAGGTGGAGAGAACTCCAAGGCGGAGCTTTTGCCCCACACGGCGGTGGTCGACGTGGACCACGGCGGCGGAAAACGGCGATCTACGGCGGCGGCCATGGCGCAGCCTCGGGAGCTCGGGGGGAAGAAGAAAAGGAAGCACGGGGGACGGGAGCGAGTGGGGGTTGGGGGAGCAGGGGGCCCTGGGTGTCGTGGCGTCCTTCTTGTCCTCCAGGGAGCAGGCTGAGCGTGGGGCAGGGCGGCATGGGCATGGCGACGGCACCGGTGCGGCCGACCCGCGCGGTCGCTACAGGGAGAGGAGGAAGAAGCAGTTTTCACAAAAAGGCCCCTGGCAGAGAAACTTTCATCACGGACAGGTCCTCCTCCACTTACAAAGAGGTCCTTTCCTGTTTTAAAACCAGCAGTAATTCAAACGATTGTATTAAGGCTCCAAACAATTTTAATAAAACATGAAATAATTTGTGTAGCCTTTTTATACCCTGTGGAAGCTCCACAAAAATTTGGTGCCTCAAAATAAATTGTTTTGCACCACTTTTGTTCATAGTTTTAGAATAGTTATTTTTGACAACTTCCAAAATGTAAATATTGGAAGCACTTAAACATTTCCAAACATAATGAAATTATCCATGGAGGCTCATAATATATTAATGAAGCTCCCCATAATTTTTCTAGCATATTTGGAAGTCATTTGTTAGGAAAATAAATTAGGAAGAGCTCGCAGACAATTTGAGTTCCCTCCATTTAATTTGTTTTACAAAATCAAAGTAGTTTGCAAAATAATATATTTGGAACCTTTGAAACTCCCTTGACAAGTTTAGGATGTCAAGATACTTTTGTTTTTGCAAGTTTGGAACTTTCAGGGATTTGAATGGTGGAGTCAGGTTTGGCATTTTGTTTTAACAGGGTGCCAAACCAATTGTTTTATTTGTTTAGCAATTTAATATGGATGCCAGGATGCAATGCAACACAAAAAGTGGAAATTTTATTCGGGTTTTTAGGTTCTCGAATTTTGGGCTGTTACAAAATCATTCTCTCTCTGTTTTTGTACTTGTTAAGAGGATGGATCCGGAACGTTTGTGGATGTACGAGGGCTGGACCCGTCAGGGGGAGTTTACTGATGAGTGGCAAGAAAAGGCCGAGCAGTTTGTGGACAGTGTGTTTGCCGACCCTATCAGACCTGCAAAAGTGTTGTGCCCCTGCGCGCAATGTTGTAATGGCAAACGAAAGTCGAAGGATGAAATGAGTTTACACCTGATCAAATTCGGGTTCACACCGGGATACGGTCGGTGGACTTGCCATGGCGAGCCAGCAACAAAAGCACCAAAACGTGCTAAAAACCAGTCGCAGTCGAGTCAGCCAGCGGGAGGATTTGATGCTGGGTTTGACAAGTGCTTGGATGACTTCCTTGATGCAAATGCACCTGAAAACACTAATGCACATGAGGCGGAGACAAATGAGGAGCCGGAGGAGAACACACATAAGTTCTACGAGGCTATGTTTGCCACACAGAAACCCCTTCATCCACATACAGAGGTTACCCAGTTGGATGCCGTGGCTCGCCTAATGTCCTTCAAGTGCCAGAGTAACTTATCTAGGGATCGGTTCGACGATCTTCTGGTAGTCATTGGCAGCATCCTGCCGAAAGGGCACCTCTTGACAAAGAGCTTTTACGAGTCGACAAAACTCCTCAGTTCACTGAAGATGACATATAAGAAGATAGACGCTTGTCCAAAGGGATGCATGCTATTTAGAAAAGAACATGCTGAAGGAAACTATTGCATCCATTGCAATTCCTCTAGGTACTTCGAGGTTGACACCGGTGATGGACAGAAGCGGCAGACTAAGATTCCTCGAAATATCCTCCGTTATCTTCCATTCCTGCCGAGGCTCCAACGGCTTTTCATGACGGAGGAATCTGCCCAACAGATGCGATGGCCCGTTGAGGGGAAGCGATACACAGACAAGATGGTACATCCGTCGGATGGTCAAGCATGGCAGAACTTCGCCAAGAAATACCCAGAGAAAGCGGGCGACTCGAGGAGCGTAGCAGTTGCGATATCAACCGATGGGTTCAATCCATATGGTTTTTCAGCTGCAACGTACAGTTGTTGGCCCGTGTTTGTGATTCCCCTGAACCTCCCTCCTGGCGTCGTCATGAGATCCGAGAACATGTTTGTGTCGATGATAATACCAGGACCGAAATATCCGGGGAAGAACATGAACGTGTACCTGGAGCCGCTAGTGGATGACTTGCTTGTTGGGTGGAACGGTCGTGGGGTCCGAACATACGACGCCGTATCAAAGAAGCACTTCGATATGTATGTTGGTACCACACATCACTGCATGACCTACCGGCACGTGCGTTGTTCTGCGGCTGGTGTACACATGGGAAGTGGCCTTGCCCGGTGTGTAGGCAGGCTGTGACTTTCTTCTGGCTGAAGAATGGAGGCAAGTATTCCTGCTTTGATGAAGCTAGAAAGTTTCTTGAAACCAATCATAAATATAGGAGGGACAAAAAGAACTTCAAGAAAGGCGTGGCTGTCCATACTCCACGTCCACATCTGCCGACCGGCAAGGATACCAAGGCCGAGTTAGAGGCTCTTGTGCCGAACCCCGATGGGAATGGTTTCGTGGGATACGGGGAGACACACCAGTGGACCCACATTCCATGCTTATGGAAGCTTCCTTACTTTGAAGACCTCGAGCTTCCGCATAACATTGATGTAATGCACACAGAAAAGAATATCGGCGAGGCCCTTTGGAGCACAATCATGGACACCGAGAAGACGAAGGATAACGTTAAGGCTAGACTCGATCAGGAAATATGGTGCGATAGGCCAGATTTGGACATGAAACCTCCTGGAGTCAAAGGGCGCACGTGGACACGGCGAAAGGCCCCGTTCTGCCCTACAAGGCAAGAAAGGAGGGAAATATTCCAGTGGATTGTGCAGTGCTTGTTCTTCCCTGATGGGTATGCAGCTAACTGGATGAGGGGAGCAAACCTGGAGACGTTGCGAGTGCATGGGCTCAAGAGTCATGACTATCACGTGTGGCTTCAGCGGATAATGCCGATCATGATTCGAGGCTATGTCGACGAGGAGACTTGGCTAGTGTTGGCGGAGTTGAGCTTTTTCTTCCGCCAGCTCTGTGCTAAGGAGTTAGACCGTAAAGTGGTCAAGAAGCTAGATAAACAGGCACCAGAGCTGCTTTGCAAGCTAGAGATGCTCCTTCCGCCAGGGTTCTTTAATCCGATGCAACATATGATCTTGCATCTCCCGCGAGAAGCGTTACTGGGGGCCAATGTGCAGACCCGTTGGCAGTATCCGCCTGAGAGAGAAACAAAGAAGCTTCGTGAGGACTGTGGCAATAAATGCAAGATCGAGGCATCCATAGCCGAGGCAGCCCTTAACAAGGAGGTGTCAAGCTTCACGACAAAGTACTATGATGTAAACATTACCACTCGACACAATCCAATCCTTCGTTACAATGCCGCACCCCCAGAAGATGTACCCAAGCTTGGCATCTTCATAGGGTTAGGTGGCAAATCAAGCGGCACAAAGAGGCACAAGATAACGAATCCTGAATGGGGCTTAATCCACTCGTATGTCTTGAAAAGCATGAATGAAGTGAAGCCATACATCGAGTAAGTGCTCACCCCTTAGTTTTTTTCACAAACATTCAATCGTTAGCTTGTGGCTAACATTTCCTCTTTTCATTGCCATTAGACGATTCAATAAAAAATATTGGAAGCTAAGCAGGAGTCGTACGGACCAAGACGACGAGGATCTCTTTGAAAATGGTGGTGGTTACGGTTTCATTAACTGGTTCTCGAATTTGGTACCTTTCTATATAACTTTGCTCGTAGTGCCTACATTATTCAACTACTTCTCCTACTAAACTTCTCCTACCTAACTTGTAGGCACAAACTGACAGTGAGATGAATCCCGACTTGAGAAAAATCGCCAAGGGCTTTAGCTCACCCGTCAATGCATTCGATGCTTATGACGTGAATGGGTATCGCTTCCATACCCATGATTACACACAACGTCGGGCCAACCGGAAGACAATAAATAGCGGGGTCGTGTGTGAAGGCTCAGATAAGCTCCAGTACTATGGTAGAGTCGAGGGGATATATGAGCTGCCTTATGGTTTCGGCAAAGGCCTAGATCCCGTTGTATTCAAGTGTCACTGGTTCGACCCGCATCGGGTGAAACGGAAACCTGAAATTGGCTGGGTCGAAGTTGAGCGAAGCTCCGTTTACACGGGAGATGATGTATATATTTTGGCTACCCAGGCATTTCAAGTATTCTATCTCCCGTACCCCTGCGATGATCAAGAAACAGGCTTCTAAATTCGTAGTCGTCCTCTATGTAATACTGGTTTGTAGAACTCTATGTATTTTAATTATTTGCATTGTAAGAACTCTATGATATGGTCTTGTAAGAACTGTATGTATTTTAATTATTTGCTTTGCTACTTTCTTCTTTCATCTACATCATTTTGTATCATGCAAGGTTGTATTCTAATTATTACTTTCTACTTTACTACTCTATGCTATGTTGTATTCTAATTATTCTAATAACTCTATCTAATAGATACTTTTTTAATTGTGAATGCAGGTGATTCAAACATGCCAGGAGGAAAAGGAGGACGAATAGCAGGTTTAGCAAAGAAGGCCGCAAAGAAAGTTAGGGCTGTCTCGAAAGTTAGGGCTGTCTCGAGCATTATCTCGAAGGATGACCACCAGAGAGCTTCAGGATCTACTTCGAGGAGGGGGGGTAGACGTCCACCTAGTCCTCCACCCACTTCGAGGGCACCCACTTCGAAGAGGAAGGGTAGACGGTCACCTAGTCCTTCTCCTTCTCCCCCACTCGTTGACTCGGCGGCGGAGGAGGACGAGGAGGACTCGGCGGAGGAGGACGAGGAGGGGGACTCGGCGGCGGAGGAGGACGAGGAGGACTCGGCGGAGGAGGACGGGGAGGGGGAGTACGACGAGGAGGACTCGGAGCCTGTTTTCGAGTTCGAGGAGGAGGAGGGGACGAGAGGGTCTGGAACGCACCGGACGAGTACGTTGAGCCCGAGTACACGGGTATGCCTCGGGAGCCTGGGACCAGGGAGCCGTACCAAGCCCGAGGTATCTTTATGGAGCCGTGGCAGTACTTGCAGGTAATATGTGTGTTTTCTGTATGCGGTGCCCTCCTCCGTACGGCTTTCACTAATATGTGTATTTTGTGTATGCAGGTACCTCCTCCGTTCGTAGGTCACGCCAGAGAGGGAGTCTACCGTGCTATGGTCTGTTGGTGGACAAGCGCCGAGTACAAGAGGAGGAAGGAAGAAGGAAGGCTAAGGAGAGCCGAGATGGAAGGTGGATCACACACGCAAGGCAGCATGCCCTCGGCGTCTGCAAGGCGAAAGAGGTGAGAAAAAGCTTTCTCCTAACCTTGCTCATCATGCTGTTCCTTATTCCGCAAATGCGACCCTCTTGATCTATCTTCGTGCTCTCTTTTGCAGGCACAAGCGCTAGGCGCGGAGCCCTCTCTGTTCGCGGTCTGGAGCAAGTATCGTAAGAAGAAGGACAAGGAGACTGGGACACTGACGTGGGTGAGCGATAACGCCGAGCTCAAGGACAAGGAGTACCGTTTGGGGTTTGCCGAATCACATGGCGAGTCGAACCCTGAGACCGAGCCCTTTGACCCCGAGGTTGCCATGCGTATGGGAGGCGGCAGGAAGGGTGGCCGCTTGTGGATGTGTGATAGCGCCGTCGATCCTAGGACCGTCCGGTCTATGAGAGAGATTAGGCGTGACACCTCGAGCTCCTCCTCTACCATACAGTCCCGCCCGACGGCGTCGTCTAGAGCCATTGAGAAGATCCAGGTATGCTCTTCTTCCTTGGTCATCCACACTTCATTCCATGTTTTCCATGGCAACATACATGACCTTCCGATGACACAACGTAGCTCGAGTTGGAGGAGGCGAGGAGACAGAGGGAGCAGGCCGAGGCCCTCATTACTCAGCAGCAGCAGCAGATGATGCAGCAGAATCAGATATTGGGGTGGTTTACACAGAGGATGACAGCCTGCGAGTCCCAGTTATCGGTAAGTTCTTGCTCATAGGACCTACGACGAATCCTAATTCCATACAGCTTACCCGCTCATGCTTGATTTGCAGGCCCTTCTGCCGAGTGGCGCCACTCTTCCTACTGTTAGTCCACCTCCTTTTGACTTCACCGCATGGGTAAGTTGTCTTGCGTGTTAGGTGCCAATCTCGAAATACCACATGTCTAGTGCATATTGACTTAGGCTCACAATTTTCCATCTTGTAGCTACAAGCCTCGGCTGGATCCAACAATGCAGAGCACGGTGGACCATCGCATCAGGACCAGACCATGGAGACGCCTCCTACGGGGGGACAATCCGGCAACCCGCTCGCTCGTTCGCTCTTCTAGGTTTGTACTCTCATTCTAGTGACTTGTATAATTTCACATAGTCATTAGAGAAACTTAGTCATAGAAAAACCTAGTCATAGAAACTTAGCCATAGAGTAACTTAGTCATAGAAAAACTTAGCCATAGAAAAACTTAGCCATACAAAAATACATGATCTTTTCCATAGAAGTAGAACTCATGGGAGCCACTTGTATATATTTTTATGTTTATCTTGTGATCATGATCCTTATTCCTTGTATATTGCGATGTTTCTCTACTTGCCAAAATTTAAAGAATCTTTCCTTTACTTGTCAAACTTTGGAGCTTTTAGTTCTAGACTTGTACATGAATCTCATGTCTTTGATTTCTATTTGGTAGGATGTGCATGAAGGAAGGAGCTATTCGCCGTTTGGTGATTACATGTGAACTCTATGTGTATGGTTGGACTCAATGTATATGGTTTGGACTCTATATGTTGCTATATGCAACTTGTGCGAACTTGTAGGAACACTTGATGGATCTTGTGTATGCACTTATTATGGACATATGCACTCTATTTGTGGCCTTATTATGGACATATGCACTCTATTTGTGGTGTTGGATCTTGTATGTGATCTATTTATGGCAATAGATCATTGTATTGTGTATTTGATGTTTATATGCATTGAAATATGTTGCTATTGTGCCACAGATGTTGGCTTTGTACATATTTGTGATATTGGTATTTGAATTGCTGGGAATAATGGGAAAACAGGTTAAAAAAAATATGCAGGGGCCTTTGCCGTGTGCATGCACACGGCAAAGGGTGTCACTGGGACCAAATGGTATCTTTGCCGTGTGCATGCACACGGCAAAGGGTGTCACCTGGGACCAAATGGTGTCTATGCCGTGCGCATGCACACGGCAAAGGCTGCGAACCTGGACCAAACGGTGCCTTTGCCGTGCATGCATCTGAGGAAAGCGCACGGCAAATCACGTCTCATGGCATCGCGGTGGCACACGGCAAAGAAGTAGACACGGTAAAGAAAATGGGCACACGGCAAAGCTACACCACGGCAAAGCCTTTGCCGTGTGACGCGCACGGCAAAGAAGAAGTCACGGCAGAAGAAGGCACACGGAAACGCACGGCGCACGGCAAAATTCAAGGGTGGGTCCCGCGTGCAGGACACACGGCAAAGCTATAGTGGGACCACTGTCACGGCGCCGTCTCGGCCGCGGCGGCGTCAAGTTACTTTTGTGTGCCGTGCAGTGCAATTTTGCACACGGCAAAGGATTTGCCGTGCCATTTTTGCAGTCCACACGGCAAAGCCCATTTTGCCGTCCCAAACGTTGCCGTGGTGCTCTTTGCCGTGTGTATGGCACGGCAAAGGCTTTGCCGTGCTTTTTTTTGGCTTTGCCGTGCTACACATGGAACACGGCAAAGATTGCGATTCCTGTAGTGATTCATGTTATGTCAAATACTGTGTGTTTGAATGGCTTCCCATATTGTTGTTAACAACGCGTTGTTGGCACTGGTTCTTCTCAATCTTCTGGTTTTGCTGATTGAAATTCCAACAGAAGATAGTTGTATGCTACTACTGTATGCACTCCGTTGAGGGTCACCTTATATACAGATCTGTTTTATATCTTGTTCTTCTGCTATGTAAATACTTCTACATTCATTCTATAGCTGGCCATTTCGTTGTGGAGCATGAATCCTTGTATTTACTTATCGAATGCAAATCAGGGTGTGGTGTGAGCGAGTGTTACATGTTCCTCCATTGATGAATATCGTTTAACCAACTAAGCGTGCCCTCTATTCATTTCAGATTGCTGACAAGATTCTGAACAAGAAAGAGCTGGAATTCTACAAGTGGGAAGGTACCCTGTCCGAGCTGCTGGACAATGTCCACACCAAACTTAACCAAGTTGCTTCTGTAAGTCCAAAAGCTTTGATTTCTGAATTTCGTGCTCTTATTTTTTTCTGCCCGTGTGTCTCTCAGTGTCTTAACCCGATCACATATATGCTCAGAGCTGGACCCGGGAAGAGAAGAACCACTGCCTGGAGGAGACTGTGACGTCGTTCGCCTATTCAATGCCACGTCTGCTCAAGATATTCACCTGAGCCCAAAGTTTTCCGTATCAGGATACTGGGTTGTATCTTTTTCTTGTCAGTTGTATCGGATCGTCGGATCGTATCGTAGTACCACGATACTACGTGATTTACATTTTTAGTACTGTCAATCTATATATTGAATACTACAATGTTGCTTTCATATATTGAATATAAATACAAAATTACAAACCCATAAAACAAATTGCTTAGGCCAATATAATTCGAAGCTAGTACTAGATGACCTGCCAACGATTCAGCAGAGCTCTCCGGATCTTATCCAGTTCCTACAGCTACAGCTACAGCTTCAGGAAACTAGCAGCATCTCATGCTGTCTGCCGGTGCACAAACAAAATACAAATCAAACCATGCACACACAAATAGTTTAGTAGAAAAGAGAAAAACAGAACACATGTATCACAATAGTTTAGTTTATCAAGTGTTAGAAATGACCAACCAGTTGAACTGATTACAAACCGATATCACAACCTAAAAGAAGTAGGTCTTCCGGTGCATGAGCAACACGCATTATTGAAGTACAACCCTATATTTTAAGCAGCAAGGGACGCGGCAACGGGAGGGGAAAAACATCCAGACCGACAGCACTAGATCGACCAGCAACATATGACATATATGACAAGCAGAAAAATCAAAGGAAAGGAAGAAGAGTCTACGGACAACTTACACAGTACTTCAGTAAGATCAACTGGAAGACGCAATATGCCCTTGTTGGCTTGTTGCGGTGGTTTCGTCGGGATGTTGGGGCCCTTCTGAGACGCGGGAACCAGTTGGTGCGGATGCAAGGGTCCACGTGCGCAGCCAGTTGGAGTCGGGGTCTGTGACTGTGAGGATGGCGAGCCCGTTGTGCCCTAGTGAGCCGGTGGCAGCAATGATATTCTTTCTTTATTCTCCCTCCGGTCCGTTTTAAGTGTCCGGGAAAATAAACTTATGAGGCACAAATTTGTATCTGTGCTAGCGATTCCTCTGAAGGTATCCAAGCAAACGGTAGTCTCCAAATCAGTAGGGCTTCGCGGTCCAGGGAGAAGCGATGCCCGAGGTTCGTGCATCCTCGCGGCATATATGTGAGCGAGAGAGAACTCGTGGGAGAGAGAGGTGCATCTCACTAGGAGAAATAGTGCAATTGGGCTGCACCCGAAACACTTCTGGTACTCCTATGAAATTATTTGATCTCCAAAACGACTTCCGGTTTCTCTCTGAAACTTATTTCAATTGTCTGAAACTATTCCGGTATATATCTCTCATACATATTTGCAATGAACACTTTGATGTTGTATATGTTTCTTTTGCTTTGCGATACGTTTTAGCACCCATTTTTGCCAGTTTACCGGCTCAAAGGCTGGGACTTGCCCCAAGGAGGTTTAGCGACCTCGAAAGGCAACTCGGGGGGGGGGGGGGGGGGGGGGGGGGAGGCAGGGGAGGAAGTGGATGCCCCGGGAAGACGGCAGCCACGGGAACGAAGATAGCAGCCTAGGAATGGCGACTTGGAAAGGCGGCTCAGGGGCCCAAGCAACCCGACGAAGACGGCCCGGGAAGGTGGCAGCCCTGGAAGAGACGACGGCTCAACTTAGAAGTGTTGGGAATTTCGCAACCCGGGAAGAGACGGCCTTGAAGTCTTTATTGGTTCTTATTCTCTCTTACAAAAAATCCACAAACCTTGGCCAAGTATGTGGAGGTTGAACCCAGGATTAAAACCCTAGCAACATATCAAAATTACATTAGGGTTTAATAAAACCTTCTCATCCGTATTCTTCATGGGAACATCTTTTGAAATCAAATTTCAAAGGTAGCCTAATTACCTTACTCTAAAAACCATGAAAACTTGTGAGGGCTGACCTCTAGAGACATAAGTGCCCACATTAACAAAAGAGAACAGATGAAGCCAGGCTTAATTATTCGACGTGGTAATTAGCCTTTCCTCTGCGCCGCTAGGAGAGAAAATGCGATCTAAGTCACCAGCCTTCCGACGCCGATCTCTGGCGGCTCCCTCCGCTAACGACCTCCTGGTCGTCGGTGGTGAGGGGGTTCGCCGGATCGCGCTTGTGCGGACCAGTGTAGCTCTAGGGTAGGTCCTCTGTAGTTTAGATTTTCGGCCGCTCAATGTGTTGGCTCTGCAACGGTGGTGATGATTTAAAGTGTTCTAGATCATCCTCCGATGCGGTGTTCACTCTTTGTCGGCGAGGATCTGGACGGTAGTTTATTCAAGCAGGGATGGTGTGGCGGTGGCGACATCCTTGGGGTGGATTTGTGTCCTCGGGCTCTGCCGTTGCGACGGCGCTTGCTCCAGCGTCGGAGCGGAGCTCGGGAGGTTGTTCAAGGGCGTGTGAAGACGGTAGTCAACGTCGGTGGTACATGTAAGGTGGTGAATCCTGTGTTGAGTTCGTGGTTGGAAGCTGGCAGACCTGGTTTCCTTCTCCGTCGTCGTCGCGCGGGGGTGCTAGGTATGTAGTTCGATGGCATGTCCGGGGTGCTACCCCGGTCTTCAACGACAATGACTTTGCCTTTGGCTAGCTACTTTGGAGGTTCATAAGGCTGCATATCAGCGATGGAGCCGCGTCGAATTCAGGTGAAGAGGTGATTTTTCTATTGTTTTTCTTGGATGGCCTCTACATGGACACCGAGGCGAGTGATAGGCGTTAGTATCTTGCTCAGGAGTTTATTAGGTACGGATTGTAATTTTCTTTATTTTTGCAAAAGATAGGTTTTCCTTATTCTTTTCGTCCTGTCAGGTCGGTATATGCATGGCTTGTAACTTAATCTTTCCTATTACCTAGAAAAAAAAACTGGCTTAATTTCCCGTGAGTCTTGACAAAGCGGAGAGGAAAATTATGCATGGGATCAGTATATACAAGCATTTACAGTACAACCGATGACTCGTGTCTGAATTTTGGGCACATGGATCGATCATTTCACAACTACTAGTTGGCATGTACGTGCAACGCACGTGTCTCAGGGTTTTCCGCAATTAGATTTTGTTTGTATTTTGGCATCATCATATCATCATGCATCATGACATTGCATATCTGTCCGATAAAATTATTTTTCCTAAACCCTATTTTGTTTTACCAAAATTGTGCTAATTTTCTTTGCCAAACCTTCATCTTCGTATAAAAAAATTGTCAATCATTTTGCAAAAGAAAAATTAAAAGTCAAAGTTTTAGAGTATGAGACAAGGCAGCCCAACCGGCCAGGCCCAAAAGGCCTTACCGGAAGCCACCAGCCCACCCCTAGCCAAACCCTAGTGTTTCCCTGGCGTTTTCTGTTCCCACCCCTACAACTTTGCACCCGCCCCAGATGTTCTTTCTTTTTGCTATCAGGTCCTCCCACCAACCACCTCGTCTCTGTGGCCGACGCCGGCTATGGCGCCTCGCCCCGCCGCGCTCGTCTTAGGCCACGTCCTCCACCAGCGTGGCCTCCATCCGGCGGTCTCCTCCTTGAGCCACCACCACCACCTCGCCCCTGCTTCTCACCGCCAGACGGCAAGGCACCGTCGCCCTCTCCAGCAGCAGTTCTGCCGCGCTCACTCTCCCTCACCGAGGTCCAGCTTGACGTCCTCTCAGCTCCGTCCGCACCGACGCTGCTCGCCCGTGCCCGATTACTCTGGATGATGTTTCCAATTTTTACCTCAGTGGTGGTACTGGACTTATTTGATCTAGCTTATCCAAGTGCTTTGGTCACTGTAATTATGTTAGCCAACCAACAGAGCTCAATGGAACTGCTCCAGCGTTGGTGTCTACGGTACAAATATACGGCATTAAGATGAAAGATCAAAGCAAAATAAGTTAGTATTGGTTCCACCAAGGGTCCTCAAATACTACATGTTATATACTCAGAAAAACACAACGATGCCATAAAACACCAACAGAGTACAGACATTGCATATGTCACATCAACAGATCATACAAACATCTAAGCTCACCGTGTGATGCTGCTTGTCGATGCAGTTGATCCCATGATAATACTGTGTCTCCACGTACTCTTCCCCGTTCGCATCCCCTCCGTCCAACACCAACTTCTGCGCACGACGAAGCAACAGGCTTACATCAATTTGGTTCAACAATCGAACAACAAATTCGAACGCCGTGAACAAGAGAAGAAAAGGCGTCAACCTGCGGCTTGGCCTCGAGGTCGCAGAGCTTCCGGTGCTCCGGCATGTCCACTCCGGCGGCCTCTTCGGCACCACCGGCGCCGGCGTCCGACGGATCGCTGCGCGGCGGCTTGGCCCGGCGTCTCGGGGCGACGCTGTCGAAGTATCCGCGCACCTGGGCCTCCACCCGCGCCGCCTCATCCGGCGGCAAGTGCGGGTCGCTGCGCGCCGGCCGCGTCGTCGCCATGGCGGCTCGGCTTCTCGAACGAAGCCCTCTTCTCCCGTGCAGCTCGGAAACATGGTTGGCGGCGGCGGCTGAAGTGAAGCCATGGCATCTGCCTCGAACAAAGCCCTCCTCTCCCGTGCAGCTCGGAACCATGGTTGCCGGCGGCGGCTGAGGTGAAGCCAGGCTAGTGATTTTTCTATTGTTTTTCTTGGATGGCCTCTACATGGACACCGAGGCGAGTGATAGGCGTTAGTATCTTGCTCAGAGTTTATTAGGTACGGATTGTAATTTTCTTATTTTTGCAAAAGATAGGTTTTCCTTATTCTTTTCGTCCTGTCAGGTCGGTATATGCATGGCTTGTAACTTAATCTTTCCTATTACCTAGAAAAAAAAACTGGCTTAATTTCCCGTGAGTCTTGACAAAGCGGAGAGGAAAATTATGCATGGGATCAGTATATACAAGCATTTACAGTACAACCGATGACTCGTGTCTGAATTTTGGGCACATGGATCGATCATTTCACAACTACTAGTTGGCATGTACGTGCAACGCACGTGTCTCAGGGTTTTCCGCAATTAGATTTTGTTTGTATTTTGGCATCATCATATCATCATGCATCATGACATTGCATATCTGTCCGATAAAATTATTTTTCCTAAACCCTATTTTGTTTTACCAAAATTGTGCTAATTTTCTTTGCCAAACCTTCATCTTCGTATAAAAAAAATTGTCAATCATTTTGCAAAAGAAAAATTAAAAGTCAAAGTTTTAGAGTATGAGACAAGGCAGCCCAACCGCCAGGCCCAAAAGGCCTTACCGGAAGCCACCAGCCCACCCCTAGCCAAACCCTAGTGTTTCCCTGGCGTTTTCTGTTCCCACCCCTACAACTTTGCACCCGCCCCCCAGATGTTCTTTCTTTTGCTATCAGGTCCTCCCACCAACCACCTCGTCTCTGTGGCCGACGCCGGCTATGGCGCCTCGCCCCGCCGCGCTCGTCTTAGGCCACGTCCTCCACCAGCGTGGCCTCCATCCGGCGGTCTCCTCCTTGAGCCACCACCACCACCTCGCCCCTAGCTTCTCACCGCCAGACGGCAAGGCACCGTCGCCCTCTCCAGCAGCAGTTCTGCCGCGCTCACTCTCCCCCTCACCGAGGTCCAGCTTGACGTCCTCTCAGCTCCGTCCGCACCGACGCTGCTCGCCCGTGCCCGATTACTCTGGATGATGTTTCCAATTTTTACCTCAGTGGTGGTACTGGACTTATTTGATCTAGCTTATCCAAGTGCTTTGGTCACTGTAATTATGTTAGCCAACCAACAGAGCTCAATGGAACTGCTCCAGCGTTGGTGTCTACGTACAAATATACGGCATTAAGATGAAAGATCAAAGCAAAATAAGTTAGTATTGGTTCCACCAAGGTCCTCAAATACTACATGTTATATACTCAGAAAAACACAACGATGCCATAAAACACCAACAGAGTACAGACATTGCATATGTCACATCAACAGATCATACAAACATCTAAGCTCACCGTGTGATGCTGCTTGTCGATGCAGTTGATCCCATGATAATACTGTGTCTCCACGTACTCTTCCCCGTTCGCATCCCCTCCGTCCAACACCAACTTCTGCGCAGACGAAGCAACAGCTTACATCAATTTGGTTCAACAATCGAACAACAAATTCGAACGCCGTGAACAAGAGAAGAAAAGGCGTCAACCTGCGGCTTGGCCTCGAGTCGCAGAGCTTCCGTTGCTCCGGCATGTCCACTCCGGCGGCCTCTTCGGCACCACCGGCGCCGGCGTCCGACGGATCGCTGCGCGGCGGCTTGGCCCGGCGTCTCGGGGCGACGCTGTCGAAGTATCCGCGCACCTGGCCTCCACCCGCGCCGCCTCATCCGGCGGCAAGTGCGGGTCGCTGCGCGCCGGCCGCGTCGTCGCCATGGCGGCTCGGCTTCTCGAACGAAGCCCTCTTCTCCCGTGCAGCTCGGAAACATGGTTGGCGGCGGCGGCTGAAGTGAAGCCATGGCATCTGCCTCGAACAAAGCCCTCCTCTCCCCGTGCAGCTCGGAACCATGGTTGCCGGCGGCGGCTGAGGTGAAGCCAGGCTAGTGATTTTCTGTATGCACCGAGATGATCAGACCGATGCATCCATGACGAACGGAACTAATCTCTTGAATTTATATAGGTCAATGAATCGAACGGATCTGACAAAAAAATACCGTGTTGCTGGAACCATACAGAGATCGGTCCTGCAGCTGACAATAGGCGGCAGGGTGCAAGGAAATACTACGACCGATGGGTGCCTGGCTTCCGGCCGTCCGGCCATGGGAGTCTCGCGTCCGGCTGTCCGCGAGACATTACCGCCGGCTGAGGAGAAAAAGAAACGAAACGGTACGGTGACAATTTGGTCGTATTATGTGATTTGGTGGGAGGGCAAAACGGTCCAAATCGACAATGTTGAGTTGTTAAACATTGGGACGATCTGGGCTGTTCGATCGGATATTGAACGGTACAGATTTAATGTATCCCAACAAGTTTGCTCTTTTAATAGTAGTATAGATACACATTCACAAAAGCTCCTAGACTTTAAACAGGAAGGCACAGACAAAAACGGCGTGCGAACACCTACTTAAGAAAAAGAAAAAAACGAAAAGATGGGCGAACTATCTGATCCTGAATCCTCTGACGATGGCATCAGTTCACACTTCCAGATGTGTTATCTCGAAGGAGACGGATTGACCTGACACCGATGATCCGAACGACCCTTCCCGCTCCACGGAGTAGGCGACGAGCAGCTTCACGACGTGTCTGTACCTCCTCCGGTACGTCGGAACTTGGACATGCTCCTCACTATCCCGACCATCCTGCGAGTAACAGCGGCAGCATCAGCTACCTAGATAAATAAAACGCCACGCCAACTGACAGAAATAGCTGTGTTACATACAGAAAACAGCATACCTTCGACTGATTGCCTGAATCTGTGCTGTCCTGACAGGATCTTCGGGGGTCTCGGCACCATTATCCCACACCTGTGCACTTGCAGAATTGCCAACAAAAAGAGTCATCTTCTCCAAGAATCTCAGCTCCTGCTCCGTCATTTTGAGCGCCTGTATTTGATCTTTCAGCACTAGGACAGGGTGGAAGAACCAATCTAGCAACAGGTCTTGGGCCGGTTTTGCTGATCGACCTCGACGCCATTGCCTAGCAGTAGCCCTCCAGAACCAGCCTTGATAGATTGGAGGACGGTGCACAACATAGAGTAAGAAGGTAGCCCCAGGTTTATCGTCTCATTGCCACTATCCTTGTTCTTAACCACTCAGTCAGATCAACAGTGGTTATGACATTCAAATTCAGAAGATCCCTGCCCCTCGTCTCGCAGGACTTCATGACATTTGCCCATATCTGCAGATCAAGAAGCTACATTAGGAATTCCGGCAGGACTTGATATTCAAAATGAAACACCAAATATAGTGCGGTGTGGATCTTGTTGGCAGCATCTACTTATTCTAAAATATATATACAAGATACAAAATCTCATTGCGTCACACCTAAAGAATAGTAAGCGGTCAGCCTAGTACATCTGAGCAGGACAAATGGCTCCCCAGCTACACGGAGCCCTTTTTTTTGAAATTCAAAAATAGCATTTCATAGTTTCAAATAAATCTGAGAAAAATCCTGGATGTAGACAATGTTGTATTCTACCAATGTGTAACATCTCAACTCAAAACATCTTGTAGTTTTGGCTGCACAAAAATGACAAGATCTGGCATTTGAAGTAGTGAACAGTAACAAAATTTGAAACCTCCAAACTCTGTCAGATTTTGTCATTTTTTGTAACCCAGAATATAAATTATTTTTAGTTGAGCTTTCTACATCTAGGAATATTTTAGTTGAGCTCAGGCTCCATTTGTGGTCTCCGTAGTACATCTATACTTATGTCTCTTTCTGCTTTGCATATGCATCAAGTGACATTTAAGTGAAATTTTTGTTCAGGCTCATATATGTTTTACATTTTCAAATTAATGAAAAGAAGGTTGCACATTTTCTATGAGAGAAGCTAGAAATTCCAACTTTAATCAGAGGTAAGAAGAAAAAAGCAATCCTGCTTATTCTGGTAACTACGTATTAGACAGATATATACATTACAGCAGCTAAAGTTGTATAACAAAACAATTCTGTTTCCGACATACACAAATGTATTATCATTAAAATCAGAAACCCATATGCTTCCCTGGTTAAACTTCTTACTAAGATAAAGTTAGTTAGTCTTACAACTCTTTTAGGGAAAAGGAGCTGTACATTCTCATATTTTTCAATCAAAGTCTATATTCTAATTGTGGCCACTGGCCAGGTCAGTAGCTACCATACAATCTTGTAAGTTCAGATATCCAGTTGCTTATTTTATATGCTTCCTTTCATGGACACATCACGACATTGCCTCATTTAAATTGAACCACCAAATCTGAGGATCATAGTTTCAGCAATTACACTGTTTAACTGTTCCTTGTGTTATGTCTTCCTTGCATTTACAACATTTTCCTCAATAAGAACTAGCACACCTTAAGAGACCATGGACCCAACAACCAACAGAGACTAGGCAATCCCTTCTTTGATGGTACCATTTCATTTATGGCATTACCTCACTCGAGACTAGCGCACCTAATCTACAAGAGCATGGATACAAGAATAAAAATGCATAGCCATCGAGTAGGGGGCATGGATTGAAGTATATGCAATCCTTTTGTTTTCAGACATACGGAAAACAATGATGGTACTGTAAAAATGAATGCACTTATTACCAAGTTTGAGCATCTTCCATAAACTTGCTCAAAGAGGGAGCTGTAGATAGTGATGTTTCTTGAGCAAATAAGACGGTGAATGTTAAGAATTCAACAGTGGTGATAAACGTACCTGGACCATTTTGACCTCCTGTATGGCCTCTCTGACCGACCTCGCCGGAACCAATGTTGGAACCAGCATTGCTGGTGCTTCACCGGAAGTACTAGGGTAATCACCTCCCTTGACAGAAACATTTGGTCGGACTGAGAACTCCGCGGAATCGGACGATTTAGTCTTCCGATAGGAAGGCCTAGTTCAAAACATTTGCACCGTGAGGAATTAAGCAGCACATGACAGTGTACATTCCCCCCCCCCCCCCCAAAAAAAACCAACAGAAATGGAAGACACGTTACTTTGGAAGAAGTGTCCCTTCACGAAGGTAAAGCCAGTCATTGGTGTACTCATCAAACTCGGCGACCATGGTCACCACATAGGAAACTCCCCTCCGGAACGAATTCTCCTGCGAATAGGCCACGGCATAGATCATGAGCACATCAGACAATCTCTTTCGCGCACGGACACGCAAGGGATGGGCATTAAGAAATGGCACGGCAGGGCCACAGTGGGCAAGATAGCAACCTGGAAGACGATGACCGCTCCGTAGAGCCCCACGAAAATGCTGGAGACAACCGCCAGCAGGACGCTCCCAACCACCACTATGGCCAGAAGAGGATGGCGAGGCCGGCGATGGGCACGCAGACCGTCTCCAGGAAGGGGCCTTCCCGCTGAATGAGGTCGTGCAGCAGCCTCTGCCAGCCCTTGAAGAGCATGTAGGGGCTCTTGATCAGCGCGATCACCGTGTAGAGCGGTATGTCCACGACCAGCCCCAGGATGCCGACGAGAATGCACGACGGCACATCCAACAGCCTGTACCGAAACAACAAAACATTTTCAGACATGTTTTTTTTACCGTATTCTGATGACATTCTAACATGCCGTGTTGCCAGGGGCATAGTTTTTTCAACGCTAAGAATGTTAACAAAAGAAAAAACAAGCAAAGTCTTTTTCTCGTGGCGATGCCATCCCTGTCACACGGACTAACAACATGGAACAAACAAAATCCTAAACAGCTTTGGACAGAGGCGATGTAGCCGGACAAGAAGCAATACCTTATGGAGTGGGGCTGGCGGTCCTGGGAGCACTGCCGGAGCTCCTCGAGGTAAACGGGGTAGGAGTGGAAGCACATGTCCGCGAAGTCCCTCACCACCGTGCAGCTGCCCTTGATCGTCCCCCACGTCCCGTCCTGCACAATGCCAAACCATCAATCTCAGAGACAGACACATTCTGAAGAGCAAGATGATCGTGCTCTGTGATTGTGTCCTTACCACGATGCCATGAACGAATTTCTTGGTCTCGCTCTCCTGCCGGAACGCCTCGAAGGTGGAGATCCACGGCGTGAAGAAGCCGTAACCGAGAGCCACCAGCGCGCTGCCGAAGATGCCCAGGCCCAGCCAGAGGCCGAACAGCACCGGCAGCGCGATGGCCACCGCCAGCTTCAGGCCCGAGTTGATGCGGTCCGTCCTGGGTTCAGAATGCAGAGCAACGGAACAGATCAACGATCAGTGGGGCTTTCCAATCAATTATTCTCAAGTCGCTGTATCATTTGATTCGTCGACAAAATTGAAAATTTGGCAGCAGAATCAGGCTCTGAAGACCAGGCCAAGGCAGAGTCAGAACTTGCTACTGAACATTCAGAAAATGCTCTGTTTCTTGTTTTCCGACGAACCCCGTAAAATGCTCTGTTTCCAGCAGCACACGCTAAAACAAAAAGGAAACAAACGAGGCTTACTTGATGAGCGAGTAGATGGTCCACCAGACGTGCGCCGGGAAGAGCACGAGGATCACGCCGACGTTGCCCAGTATCATCAGCGCCGCCGCCACCGGGCCGACCACCATCGCTGCACAACCATTCCCCCAAACCAAGAGAAAGAAATGAGCCACACCAAAAACTCGGAACAGGAACCAACGGCAAAGCAAAGACACAATTAATTACGGAGAAGAAACACGCATGCCTTTGATCAAGCCGAGGAAGAAGGCGGCGCAGAAGGAGAAGACCACGTACGCGACGCGCAGCGAATTCTGCATCGACCCCATGGTCTCCGTGTAGTTCTCCGCCACCCACGCCTTCACCGTGCCCATCGACCGCGCCTCCTTCACATCCAAGAACGGCGAGCTGTACCGCTGACCCCCCCCCCCCCCCCCCCCCCCCCCCCCCCGCAAGAATCAAGAAAAGCCGCCGCCGAGGCTGAAACCCTCCTGCGGATTTTGCAGGACGGAGAGCACAAGGGGGCGGACGGGAGGACAGAGCAAGAGAGAAGAGGGAGAAAAGAAAGCTCTCGTCCTCGCTTTCGCGGGAATCTGCCACCAGCGGTTGCGGAACAGAAAACTCAGCAGCGGCTTGCGCGACAAGCCGTATGGGGGAAGAAAAAGCGATTATTAAGGTTCTTCATCCGCTGGCTGGCCGGGTCAAATCGGTGACTGGGTTCTTGTTCCCGCCCGTGAGAAAGAAGACGGAGAGGAGAGAAATTTCCGGGCTTTCGCACAGGAGTTAACTGCCGAGACGATGGACCTTCGCTTTCGTTTTCATCTGTTTGTCTGGGTTGTTTCCATTGGTGCGTGAGAACTAGGCAGAGGCCTAGTGGTTGGGTCACGGTGGTGCATCCCAGCCGACCGGGTTCGAATCCTATCATGATCGAATTTCCGTTGCTCTCAACTGGGTGGGATATTTCTATAAAAAAAAGCCCTGGTTGCTAGTGTCCTTGGGTCTCATTTTTTGTTTCCATTGGTGCGCGCCGTGACGTGGTTTTTACCGGCGTTGGCAAAAACAGTGGTCAATGTTAACGGTCACGGCCTACAATTTGTTGACCATGGCAATGTTAGTGGTAAGCGCTGAGGTTTGGCCAGTTTGATGACTTTTTTTGTGATTCATCTAAGATAGTACATTGAACAGATGCACCAACCAATTATTTCAAAAGCCTGGGTGGGATATTTCTATAAAAAAAGCTCTGGGTGCTAGTGCCCTTGGATCTCATTTTTGTTTCCATTGGTGCGCGTCGTGACGTGGTTTTTACCGGCGTTGGCAAAAACAGTGGTCAATGTTAACGGTCACGGCCTACAATTTGTTGACCATGGCAATGTTAGTGGTAAGCGCTGAGGTTTGGCCAGTTTGATGACTTTTTTTGTGATTCATCTAAGATAGTACATTGAACAGATGCACCAACCAATTATTTCAAAAGCCCAAACTGATGGGAAGGGCTAGCCTTTATATTTAACATACCCCCTCACGTCTAAGCTGTGGACGTACAGGAGGACCCTCAGACCTGGGATCGATGACAGATGCAACTATTTTTAGATAATAGTGTGTTGGCCGGGTCTTAAACTTGAGACCCTTTGCCTCTGATCCCATATTGAATAGATGCACTAACCAATTATCACAAAAGTCCGAACTTATGGGAAGGCCTAGGCTTTATATTTAACAGATAGTAATCCAGACATGTGCCCAAATAATGAAATTACTAGTCTGATAACCTATGCATACACACCAATGGCCATTTTTTGAATTAAGCAAAAAACTATACTCGTATGTTTTGGAAACTTTGAACGTTTTCACGCACACATATATATTAATTTAAAGAAATCGGCTAGGATTCGGTTGACCGAGAAATAAGATGATGGGGGAGGGGGGGTTGAGCTTCGCAACCTTCCGTCGCACCTCGATTAATTCGAGGTGGCATTAGGCGATTCCTCATTCTTGCAACTCAAGGGAGAAGCATGAGCTACAATCCAGTTCTGATATGTCCCCACGTATGGACCAAGCTGCGACCATGCATGGGAGAGCCATGGCACGAGGATGGCGATGAGGATGCCCACGGGGATTATGCTAGGGTCACGCGCAACAAACCAACACGAAAGTGAGGCCACAGTCTGGCACGAGAGATCAGCGTTGTCCTGACATGCGAGCTCGACGTCTAACTCGTCGAGAGAGGTGACTACGGGGTTTGCGACGGAGCTGGTCTACGGGGTGGCGTAGGAGGCGTAAACGGCTAACGCAAGCGACAACGGTGATGAATCGGGCAGGAAAAATGGCGGGGCGAGATCACCGGAGAGGGGACGCGAGGAAATGTTGGCGGCTACAGGTCGAGGCTGCTGGCGGGCCTACATGAACGACGTGGAGGATTTAGCAAGAGGGCGTGAGAGAGTCGAGTCTTGAAGAGAGCCGAGTTTTGCCCTTGACAGTGGGACCCCATCGAGCTAACACAATATGCCTTTGTGGGGTTGTGGGCGGATAGTCGAGAAAGCACCCAGTTTGTACCCTAATTTCTGGTGTGGGAGGGGGAAATGGGGAGTGGAGAAAAATCATTGGACAAGTTAAAACAATATGGTGTGTAGACAAATGAGAGAGAAGTGCTGGTGCCCTTGAATTGCTCCTAGGCCGCTTATACGGATTGGGTGCTTCTCCACCGGGTAACCAATTCCCGTTTTAACGGCTTGTCTAGACATCAAAGTCTGTTTCCCAATTATATTACCGTGGACATATCTAAACTCAGCGTCATCAGGTCGCTTCCACTAACCTACCTCTTAGTTTTCTTGCGAGTAATCATGCTTCGGGTACGTAGCCAATGACGCCAGGTTCCTTGCGAGCGCCTCTACACTACACTGACTTAATTAGCAGCCACTTTTTTTTGAATTTTAATTAGCAGCCACTTGGTTTGGACGAACGCATTTGTTTAGCCACCACAGCTGTTACTGTCGAATCAGTCCAGCAGCCACTTGGTTTGGACTAATACATTTGTTTAGGCATAATAACATAGCGGTCAGACGCCTAATTACTGAAACGTGGAAACCCAGCCAGCGATGACAAGCCATCGGCCTCTGACGGCGTTAAGTAGCTCCGTCGATCTCAACACACCTGCGTGCTCGGAGAGTCCGGTCTGCTATGCCCTTTTCCTTCTGGCTGCTTTGCCTCCGTGACTGTGAAGGTGTGCTGTCTTCTCATCGTCACAGGCTCCCTACTAGACGCTACAGCCTACAGCCGCTGACACTTGTCATCCCTTGGTATCGACAATTATGGGCTGGCGATATACGCCGGCTGAAAGAATAGCGTGATAAAAAAAGTAATAGCCCATTCCGCCAATCCAAAGAAAGTATCGATTCGTTCGCTCTCGCATAGCATTGTTTGCCCACTTCTGTCAACCTTTGCGGCAGGAATATTTTTTACGGAAGCTTGATCGTGATTAAAAACAACAATAGAAAACGGAGGTGCAAAACCGGGTTTCTAGAAGAAGAAGAATGATCTTGACGTTTCAGAGCACGCGTATAAATGCAAATTCGGTACTACCATCAGATAGGACATTTTCCTCCCACAAGTCAACAGAATCATCTGTTCTATACTAGAAGAATAACATTGATGTATATCCGTAGATGATAACCACCAAAATTATACGCCAGATCAGATAAAACAAACAGTCAGCAACGACATCCGGTCATCAACATAGGATCGAGTACCAAAAGGAATGTCAACGCGCTTAATCAAGAGGAGAGACGTACCAACGGATGATTCTCCTACCAGTATCTCGTTGAATCTTCTCGGGGTTCTTCTGTGTCAAGGCAAATCTCCATGCGTCAGATAAGTTTCTTGGGAAATAGGCTAAACAGCCTACAGGGCATCATTTGCCCGCAGCTGGAAGCAACCTCATCAGAGAGAACGATGATTAACTGGTGCTTCAGAGGCGCCTCGATCAGTCTTGCATCCGCCGAAGAAAAATCTCTGCGACGACGTGCCATGACCTGCAGGTAGCATGATTTTATCGCGTTTGGTTGACGCGAGTCAGACGACCACGGACAGAAGGAATGACTTGACGATCGAGGTGCCCTAGCTAGCTTGCTGTGTGCTTCAGGGGAGTACTGGTACAGACGAGATCGGGCATGAGGAACGGTCGCCTTTCCCATGAATGCTGCCGTCTGATCCCTATCAGCTTCTCGACTCTGAAAGCCTGAAACCGAAAGCAGCTGGCCGGGGGAGAATAAAAGGAAGCATCAGCTTTGGGGCACAATGGGTACCTCATTCGCGTAATTAGTAAAGAAAAGATGTGACATAAAAATGGATTCGTCAGAATTTAAGAGAGTCGGGACAGGGCTGCTACTGGGATAGTGACCTGCCGCCATTACTGATGATTATTGCAGATGAGAAGCATGGGATGCCATGCCAGCACCGGCCACGCTTGCGGCTTTCCGTGGGAGTTAGGGCAAGTACGTCTCGAGTATCTCACGGTGAGAGGAAGACGACGCGTAATAGAGGGCCATTGCCGGAGGCCGGAGGAGCGCCGGAGGGGGCCGTGGCAGAGGAGTGGCCACGATTTTGGGGCGCAGTCGCGGGACGGGGAACAGCCGAACAACAGGTATTCTACCAGAACTGTGGCGCTTTTCCGACTCGCTATGTGGCCGATCAAGTGTCTCTACAGTGCGCGTGTGCTGATAGGGATTCACAGACGCAGAAGATCGTGGTATTCCCGCGCGTCAAGAAACGAGAGTAAATTACACACGATCGACTCGTGCACCGTGAGGTGGGGGAGCTCCGTTTCTCGCCGTGTGTGTAGTATAGGTGTAGCTGGTAGGTGTGCGTGCCCGGGCGGCGCCGTCGAGGACGGTGGCGATGGCGCCGGTGTCTAGGGCTTTGTCCTCCCCCTCCTTCCCCCGTTTCGGCGTCGCCGGGGAGGCAGTGGAGGTGGTTCGTCGGGCGCGGCTCTCCCGATGTGCTTCTCTGGCCGGCCGTGGAGGCGAGGGGAGGAGCTGGTGGGGGTCGGTGCTCTATTTTTGGTGCAGGTGGGTGAGGTGGTCTTCTTCTTCGGCGCATCTGCTTTGGCTGGCCCTGGTGGTGAGGCGAGCAGTGCCTGGAGTCGGTGCGGTGCGGGCTGGCCTGGTCGGCGCGGCGTCGGTGGGGAGCTGGGTGGAGCTGGGGAGTTGGAGCTTTGGCCGTGGTCGTTCATCGAGCCCAGATTCCGTCGCGGGGCGGCGGATGGATCTTGCTGTCGTCTACTTCAGGTGGTGGCTCCTCTTGCCCGGCGGCAAGTGGTACGGCGGCGCCGGCGTCGGTTAGGTTTCTCGGGAGCGCGGTGGTGGACCTGATCGTGTTTCTTCCAGGATGCTCAGGGTGCTTCGTGCAATTGCAGGGTCCTTCTGTAATTTCTTTTCTTTCTTGGACTTCTTTGTAATTTGTACTGAGTATGCTGATTATATGGATCGGGTCCTTTTCCTCAAAAAAAAGACAAGCTGAATCAGCGACTCCTGAATAAACGCAGCAATGTTCGGATGATGCCTTTCGCTAAAAGATAATCATCTACTCCTGCAGGGGAGTGGCCTCGCTGTACGTAAAAGCTAAGCAAATGGAATAGCCTGCCTTTCTTTGAGAAAGGACAAATAGCTCCGAGCTACATGGGGCTCTTTTTTTCGAAAAAATCGAAAATGATATTTTAAAGTTTTTAAAAATCGTGAAAACATTCCCCAGATGTAGATAGTGTCGAGATCTACAAGTGTGCAAAATTTAACTACAAATTCATTGTATTTTGGGCTGCAAAAAAAAGATAAATTTGGAAAATTTTAAATTTTTTGAAATTGTGAGCTGCTCATCACCCAGATCCACCCATTTGTCTTTTTTGTGCAGCCCAAAGTACAATGAATTTGTAGTTAAATTTTGCACGCTTATCGATCTTGACACTATCTACATCCGAAATTTTTTGCGCGATTTTTGAAAACTCAAAAGTGTCGATTTTTTTTGAAACGAAGGCAAAACCTTTGCCTTATATATTAATTAAGCATAAGGTGACCGGTTTATTAGCGAAAGAAACCGGACGAAAACCGTACAACGAACACAACACCACGGGGCGACGCCCACACAACCTCGAAAACACCTAGAGCCACCAACGACCAGCATCAAGGGCAACCTCGTCGCCCGCACGACCCGAAGCCATGGCACTGCCAACTTCCGGGGCTGCCGCCCCGACATCCAACTGCTCCGCCACACCCAGCAGACCACCAGCACCACCTTCCGGGACCGCCATCCCGACGTACCACCGCTCGCACAGGAGCCACAACGCTGCCCGACGCGGTCGCCCGCAACCCTAGCTGCACAGGACAAACCGCACGAAAACCACAACCGTTGCGCCAACATCTGGGGCCGTCGCCCCGACTTAAAAGTCAAACCGCGTCCACTGAGACGCGTCGACCGAGCCGACAACCTCGCCGCACTAGCGACACCAGACTGCCACCCAAGCCACGCGAGCCGAGAACTCCACCCCATGAAGCGGTTGCCCACCATGGTTCCCGAGGCCGGCGCCTCGACGCACAACCACCGTCCGGGTCCGCTGCCCCGGCTTCCACTGACCTAGACGAAAGAGAAGCACCACACAATAGCCACATGTCGACTCTCCAAGGCGACGCCGCCAAGACGGAAGCAAAGAACACGCCAAACGTCGCCCGCACCGGAGAACCGGAGGTTGGGTTTTCACCCGGAGAGCCCAAGCCCTTGTCGTTGGAGGAGAAGAGAGGATCCTCCAAGACACCTTCAAGAAGGTGCGCGACGTCCGGGGATGCCACCGCTGTGGCACCGGACCAAGGTCAGCGTTAGGCTTTCGCCTAACCTCCATCTCTCCCACGAACAAGGCTTGCGGATTTGAACCGGAGCTAAGCACATCGCGCCGCGGACCTCTGTCCTCAACCACCAAAACCAGACGATGTAGTCTCCAGGCAGCACCTCTTGCCGCGAAGAAACTCCACCACGCTGACCAGCAATCTTTCAGGCCACAGCGTCGACGCCCTCAGTCCGGGGCCGCCGCCCCGGCGTCTAGATCGCAGCACACCGCCAGCGGCCCGCCAGCGCCCAGATCCGGACCGCACGGGCCCATCTCATCTCGCCCGCATCGCACAGGACCATCGCCTCGTCGCCTCAATCGCGAACCCGCCGCAGGTCGCCCGGCCCTCGCCGCGCCTCGGCCTGCCGGCCACCACCGGAGTCCAGGGCCGCCGCCCTGGCTTGCCGCGCCGCATGCGCTTGAGACGACGCGGAGGTCGTCGATCTGGGCCTCCCCGCACCACCTTTGTGGCTGTGAGGGGCCCGCCGCCACCGCGGCAAGGCCGGCGGCAGCGGCGGCAAGGAGGAGGCGGCGTGGGAGATCCGCCGGCGGCGCGGTGCGGGGAGCCCTCGGGTCGCCCCTGGGCAGGGCAACGCGAGGGAGGTGGGGGAAAGTTAGAAAAATAACCAAGTGTCGATTTTGATTTTTCAAAAAAATCAAATGAAAGCTTTTGATTTTTCAAAAAACGGGCTCCGTGTAGCTCAGGAGTTTGCAGTTTCTAGACTTTCTTTTTGATATCGTTAAAGGCAGACAGCTACGTAGTACTACGTACTCCCTCCGTTCATAAAAGGATGTCTCAACTTTATCTAAATTTGGATGTATAGATACATCCAAATTTAGATAAAGTTGAGACATCCTTTTATGAACGGATGGAGTAGGGGTGGACCTGAAACTCGAGGCTCGAGGCTCGGCTCGGGCTCGGCTCGGCTCGAAGGTGGTGCAAGCCAAGCCTAGACCTGCCGGATAAGGCTCGAGGCTCGATAAGCCGGCTCGGTGAAACTCGCAAGCCGGCTCGAAGGCTCGATGAAATACACAATTTTAAAATGAAATTTACAAAAAATATAACAAGTCACAATTATAATCAACAATTGAGCATCAATATATCAACATAGTTTTCACAAGGCGGACAAAGTAACAATAGATGGTCAAAGTCTCCAAATGCAATATGTACTAAAAAGGAGTAATGCTGTCAAATAACTACGCCTCTTGGAAGTACTATATTTGCAATATTCCAACACATGTATACATACAGAAATACGTATAAACAATTCCAATCAGATGCACAAAGCTTCGGCAAGCAAGAACAGAAGATCTACAGGCAAGTTAGCACATCAAGGAAAATCTTCGTTGTAGCAAAGCACACGCGCGAGACGAGAGGCAAGGGATGGCACCGGCCGACCGGCGGCCTGGACGCTGCCACGCACACGCACATGTACACGCGAGTAGGAGGAGCAGCCGTGGGAGGAGACGAATAGGAGCAGGCGAAGGCGAGCAGTCGAGCACCCGGCTCCCTGCTGCTGCACACAGATGGCAGACAGCGGAGTGCCGGCGGCCCGGCAGGCGGCAGACCGGCAGCCCCTAATCATAGCTACGCTCCGCCGCATGCCATCTTTGGGGCCGGGGACGAGCAGACGGGTGTGGTGGCGACGCTAACCCTGTCGAGGGAGAGGAGAGCACAGGGCGTCGGGACAGGAGGGGATCGATAGGGACTAGCAGCTAAGTTGGGATTGTATAGGACGGCCGGCTCGGCGAGCCTTCAAGCCGAGCCTCGAGCCGGTCGAGCCGAGCCACGAGCCTGAGTATCAAAATATTTCCAGCACCAAGCCGAGCCAGGCCGAGCCGAGCCACGAGCCGGCTCGGCTCGGCTCGATTCCACCCCTCCGAGGGAGTACTAGCTAGTCACGGCTAGCAGATGAGATGGATGAGATAGTATTTTTTTTTTAAAAAAACCGGGATAGCTATGTAGTACGCTGGTAATTATTTCCTTCTACCCAGCTAGGCATAGAAGGTGACTGTTTGCTGCCTCTGTGGCGTACGTACTCTGCAAATCGCAAGTCATTTACGTGTCACGTAGCGTCTACAAGTATAGTTCGTTCGATGGTCACCCTGGGAAAAAGCTGGATGCAGTCATGCAGATATGTATACTTCTTTCTGTTTCCAGCTCTTCCTGCTTCTAAACTGATTACCCATGCACCATTACGTCTATGTTAAATATTGTGGTAATTTGTTCTATGATGTTGGTGAAATAGTACGAAGATTGGTTGCACATATGTACTCCCTCCTATCCGATAAAAATGTCGCTAGAAATAAACTAATCACGTACGACTTAATACAACACAACTCTGGACATAGAGAAGTACTCTGGGCCCTAGATCGTTAATAGTATGATTGGGTTTGATCCAAAGATGAGGGGTTCGAAAGAAACCAACGGTTGACACAAATGTAGAAAAAAAGTATATTGTTAAACTTAGCTAAAATGGTACTTTTTACATATCTTTATTAAGATATTTATTAAATCATGTGAGTTGTAGAACCCTCGATCAACATATTTATAGATACTAAAATATACCACACAAACCATTATCTCCAAGTGGCACAAATTATTCCATATAGAAGAATCTAATTTCGTCATTCTATTCTTAGTTTAGGTTTGCTTGGAATTTTTTAACCAAATGTTCGAAAATAAAATTGAAAAATAACATATGCATGTCCATGATTATATTTTGTTATACTTCATATTTCTGCATTTATGATGATAAATGAGTGTTTGAGGTATACTTGAAAAACTTTGACATTGACATTGTCCGATAATGTTGTTTGGTTAACAACGGTAGATATTGTAGAAAGAAATAACAAATAAGAGCTAATGATAAAGGTTGTGTACATGAAGAATATGCTAACGTTTAGTGACTTGGATCTATAAATAGGTAAAAAAATTGGTATAAACTAGGTAATTGCACATGTGTTACAACAAGGGATACCTGCTAGAGAGAGATACGATGGGAGACCTAAATAGAGTGAGTTTTGGTAACTCAGAACACTTCCAGGCATTCTAGGTTCAGTAGTGTTATGTGTTACGTTTATCATCTACCTAATTCTTTACCGGCTCAGCGTTCAAGGTTTAATAGTGATTACAATCAGTGAGAACGCCTTTCCCCGTCGCCCGATCTGAATTGCCTTCACCATCCCCGAGATCCACCATGGACGCAGGATTAGATCCACCTAGCCGTCCCACCGCCTCAGCAGTCACCGCCATCTACTGATTGAGGGACTCCTGGTGCTGCTCGATGCCATCCATGATCCTCGCGTGATCCATGATCCTCGCGTGATCCACCACCGCTTGCGAGTTGAGCTCGAGTTGCCCCGCCACTTGTTGGTAGGCGGAGTCGAGCAACCCCATGCGAGCATCCAAAGAGCTCATCAGAGTCTGGACCAACTCCAAGATCGGCCGGATCACCACCAGCCACTCGTCAGTGTCTGATGTCGCTTTTCCCATCGCCTCCAGCACAAACTGCGTCTGCGGGGAGGCTCCGTCACGGAACACTCGATCCAACAAACCGAAGAGAGGATTTATGGGATTTCCGTGCAGAACTCGATCGAGATCAAGTTGAACACATAATTCGCTGACCAACTCCGGGATTTTACAGCTGCGGATCGAGTGTCGAATGAACCACTAGACCTATGATACCACTGTAACTATCCCTAGCTAGCTAGCTTGCTACGTGCTTCAGGGGAGTACTGGTACAGACGAGATCGGGCATGAGGAACGGTCGCCTCTCCCATGAATGCTGCCATCTGATCCCTATCAGCTTCTCGACTCTGAAAGCCGAATCATGTCAGCTTTGGGGCACAATGGGTGCATCGTAGTCGGGAGAGAGTCACCGAGGTAGGCCAAGTAGGATCCAGGCGAGGCTGCTAGTGGGATAGGGACCTGCTGCCAACGCCGGCCGGTAGATCGAAGTCATTGCCATTAGCTGCCTCTCTATGGCGATTGCAGATGAGAACATTGAGAAGCATGGGATGCCAGGTGCTAGTTTATCAACCGGACAAGCGTGCCGAACACGACGCGTAATAGAGGGCCATGGCCGGAGACCGGAGGAGAGACGAGAGCGCTGGAGGGTCCCGTGGGAGAGGCGTGGCCGCGATTTTGGGGCGCAGTCGTGGGACGGGGAACAGCCGAACAACAGGTTTTCCACCAGAGCTGTGGCGCTTTTGCGACTCCCTGTGTGGCATTTGCTTGCCTTTCTCCATGCTTGCCTTGTGTCTCCTCCGTCTGGCTGGAACGTGGAGTGACCACAGTGATTCTTTGTTTACAAAAATCGAAAAAAGAAATATGAGTTAAAAAAATCCAGATGTAGCCAATGGTGTATCACACAGACGCACAAAAATCAATTTCAAATACTTTGTATTCTGGGTTACACAAAAATGACAAAATCTAATAAAGTTGGAGATTTGAAAATATGCATATATTCAGATCCACACTTTCGTGCTTTTGTGTAGCCCAGAATACAAAATATTTGAAAGAGATTTGTGCACGTTCGTTGAATAAACTATTGGCTACATACAAGATTTTTTACATTTTTTTAAAACTCGTAAATTTTTGTTTTTGATTTTTAAACTATTAGGATCACTGGAGTTCGGGAACACGAAATCTCCTCTCGTTAAAATGCGGAAAGTGTCTTTCTCTCCCGAGCTCCAATGCTCTCTACTGAAAAAATAAAAAATATTTATGAGTTTCAAAAAATTATATAAAAATCCAGATTTAGCCAATGGTGCATCACACAAACGTGCAAAATATTAATTTCAATTGCGTTGTATTTGTTGGAAAAGTAGGCAATAATTTCATGATTAATTCTAAAATATTAAACATGACGATAACAGCAACTGTGAAACTCAAACATACTTGGTGTATTTATAAACATGAACAGCAGCAACAACATATCGCAAAACATGTAAACATTAAACATGTTTAACCAATGAACAGAGACACGACCACTAGCAGGAAATAGGATACTGGTGGCGAACCTGTTTCCCTTACCGCTGGCGAACAAGGCTGCGCCAGCGCTGTCTCGCCAGTGGTAAGATTTACCCTGGCGAACTAGCATGTTCACCAGCGGTACTGTGTACTACCGCTGGCGAACCGTGGCCCCCTTCGCCAGCGGTAGCGCATAGTTCCGCTGGCGAATGGGCGCCGTTCGCCAGCGGTAACTTGTAGATGAAATAGTCATGGGCGATGCAACGATGAATTTGATGATGAAGTTGGTGAAGACTTGAGGCCACAGACGATGTGTGTGGCGGCAGGCCACAGTACCGACTGGTAGACGACCC
This sequence comes from Poa pratensis, assembly GCA_947311845.1. Classification (NCBI taxonomy): domain Eukaryota; kingdom Viridiplantae; phylum Streptophyta; class Magnoliopsida; order Poales; family Poaceae; genus Poa; species Poa pratensis. The sequence continues at coordinate 39,391,771 of CAMZMU010000050.1, read as the reverse complement.
ATACGTGGTGAAGGCGACGAGCAGTCATGCGAGACGCTTTCCAAAAACCCAATTTGCCCTCTCTCGTACAGGATCACAAGAGCGACTGGTTCTGGAGAACTGCTCTCCTGTTCGCCCATGCACGTAAGCGCTCTGGATGGAGTAGACTACGGTGACGACGCAAGACATGAGTTGGCAAGTCTAGATTGTTCGATGTGTGACGGTGTACGTCAGTGCACTAGTTCATATGGTACGGCTCTGAAAAAACCTAACGAGTACAACGTGAGCTGCAAGTCCACGTAGTTCCCAAACAGCAAAATTATAGACAAAACCTAACTCGCCTCGAATTCACGAAACGTGATCGTGTTGTGTCGAGCGGGCGGCGAAGGAGGAGTGCGCGAGAGAGCCTCTATTCTCACTTGTTTACCAAGTGGTAGAACACTCTAGGTGCAACTCCTCTCAAACTTTTCAGGTGGACTAAAATTTAGCACCCCACCCCACCTCTTGCCATGCATATGGGGCATTTGAGATTTCAGAAATTTCTTATTTGGTCTGCCCACAAATGGGACCAAATTCTAACAGTATTATGAGGTACACAAAAATAACAAAATCTGATAAATTGTAGAGATTCGGAAATATGCATATTGAGATCCAAACTTTTATCATTTTTGTGTAGCTCAGAATATAAAGTATTTAAAGTTGATATTTTACAAGTTTGTGGGATATACCATTGGCTACATCCCGTACAGGATCAAAAGAGCGACTGGTTCCGGAGAACTGCTCTCCCGTTCGCCCGTGCACGTCAGCGCTTGGGATGGAGTAGACTATGGTGACGGCGCAAGGCACGCGTTGACAAATCTAGATTGTTCGGTGTGTGACGGTGTATGCAGTGCACAAGTTCATATAGTGCGGCTCTGAAAAAACCTAATGAGTACAACGTGAGCTGCAAGTCCACGTAGTTCCCAAACAACAAAATTATAGACAAAACCTGACTCAGCTCGAATTCACGAAACACGATCGTGTTGTGTCGCGCGGGCGGCGAAGGAGTAGCGCGCGAGAGAGCCTCTATTCTCACTTGTTTACCAAGTGGTAGAACACTTCAGGTGCAACTCATCTCAAACTTTCCAGGTGGACTAAAATTTAGCACCCACCCCGCCTCTTGCACTAGACGGAAATGGCCTACCGCTGGCGGACGGAAATGGCCTACCGCTGGCGGGCGAGCGCCCGCCAGCGATCATTACGCCAGTGGTAATAATTACCGCTGGCGGGCGGCCATCCGCCAGTGGTATCGCACTTACCGCTGGCGTGCATTTTTTCTGTCCGCCACTAGCAGATTTGAGCTACCGCTGGCGAACCTGACTATGTCCGCCAGTGGTATATATTTAGGAATTAAAAAAAACAAAAAACAAAATTCATCATTTTTGCGAATAGGGCCCCAGATCAATTAGCAGTCACTGCAAACACCCTACACAAAAATTACAATTGGGTCCCTGAGGTTCTCTGCCGCCCATCTCGCCGTTGCCTAGCTCGCCGGCGACCGGGCTCCGCCCATCTGGCGCCCTCGACCCAGCGCCGGCTCGCCGGAGCTCGTCGTCCTCCACGTGCCTTGACCGGGGTCGACAGGGTCGTGGCCTGAGGCGGGGCCGGGCTCGTCTGCCTTGACCGACGGTTGGCGACGGGCGGCGGGGGCAGCAGCGTGATGCGCCAGCTCCGGGCGCTCGCGGGCCACCGCTGCGTCGAGGTTGAGGGCAGTGCTCCGGGTGGCCATCCGGAAGGGGGAGGGCGGCGTGGCAGTGAAGGCCTCGTCGTCTTCGCCTGACGAACCAGGGTGATACCTGGCAGTAGAGGGAGGGCGGCGGAGATGGACATGAGGCGTCGCCGGGCTGCACCGTCCTTGGTCGACGGAGTGTTCGCAGATGGAGATGCTCGGGGATGCGGCGGCGGCGGGAGCAAGGCGTGGACCGGCGCTGGAGTGGACCGGCGAGCTGCGAGATTCGGTGGCCGGCGAGCTGCGAGGTAGCTAGGGGTGGCTGGCGAGCTGCGAGGTTGGGGAATGACTTGGAGTTGCGAGCTGCTGCGAGCCAGCGAGGTTGGGGATCGAGATCGAGTGCGAGGCTGCGAGCAGGGAGGAGAGAGAAAGCAGATCGGGTCGTGGGAGAGAGTTGACCGAGGAGATCAAGGAGAGCGCGTGGGGGCAGCGAACCAATCAGGAGAGCCCGTGGGCATGACGCGGATCATGTGCTTCTTTGGATTACACGGTAGTTGTTGGATGGACTGATGATATTTTACAAATTATTAGAAGTGCGGGCATGCATTTGTTGGTACTGTGATGACTATTTTTCTCCTTTTGGAATCAGCCGCGAATGATCCATCTAAACCAATTGGCAAACTCTTGTTTCGATTTTACAAATTATTTTTATAAATATCATTTTTTTCACTTTATTTGATTTTTAAAAAAAATTTGCCAAAATGGCCACCATGGCTATTCATGGAAAGGGGTCGAATATATGCAGGATGAAAGTAACCAATATGTTATGCTCACCAAAACTTTTGTTGAGAGCTTTAAATTTGGCAACTCTTTTTTCACGCCATCCGTTAAATTTAAAATTTATAATAGGCCTGTTACCATGACTTTGAAGGATTTTTGTGCTGCCATAGACATTGCTCCTTCAGGTACAGCGAAGAGGATTCAAGGACACCCCAACGATTTGCTGGAACTTTACCGAGAGGTGACCAATGATGATGACCGCACCGCCCAGCGTGGCAAGATAAGGAACATTCAGCTCCCTGCCATTAGATATTTTACTTACTATCTTGCCACTAGCATTCTTGGTAGGGAGAACACCAGCAACATTTCTAATTATCATCTTGCTTTTCTGGCTGCTGCACTTACTGGTAACACATCTTATAATCTTGGTGCTCTCATTGCTCGTCGTTTAGCTGCTAGTGGACCCATCTATGGAGGGATTGTTGCTTCACGAGTTATTGCATATCTAGGCCTTCCTGTTGATCCTAATGATGAGTTGTTACCCCCATTTAGACTCAACCTTGCTGCCATGAAACATCATCAATTTGTTACTAAAGATTCTTGTGAAAGAAACCTAGTCTATAGGGTTTTATTTACTGATGGGACGAAAGGACGGTTCCTTTGCCGCAACCCGTTTTGTTTGGTCTTAACAGGAGATTGTGGTCGCGCTCAAAGGAGGAGTTGGATGAGCAGCTGAGGTTGCTTGGTTTCCATGACCAGCACGACTCTGAGCACCAGGAGGATGGGTCGGCCGCCGACCACTACACCGTGCACTACACCGGTGCGTCGTCGAGTTCATATCAGGACGAAGACCCTTCTTCGTCATACTATGGAGGCGCCACTTCGTGGCCACGTTGGGATTGATCTCCACTTAGGCCAAAAGCCTAAGCTTGGGGGGAGGTATACCGACATCTCACTCATTTACATATCATATCCTGTCGGTACTTTGTATATCCATGTTTCGATTTTCTTTCTTTTTGTTGTGTCTTCTTTTATTCGCTTTCCAAAACACAAAAAGACCAAAAATATTTCTGTTGTTTCTCTCTATTTATTTCTTTAGTTCCTATTATTAGTTTGCTTGACTTTTAATTTCGGTTTGATATTCGAAAATCCAAAAATATTTTGATTTGTTTGCTTGTTTCCTTATGTTCTTGTTTTAAATTCGAAAACACCAAAAATATTTGTCGTTCTTCTTCGGTTTTGTAAAGTTTGATGCAGAGTTTAGCGGTCTTCGATGACTCCATGGAGCTTGGTTATCATTTCATATTATTCGAGCCACACAAGTGAAAAGCAATTATGACGATCTACGACAATTCGAGTTGGGGTGAGAGGCTGGTATGAACTCTATTTGTTTTCATTTTTGTACATATACTCATCCATGTGAACATGCTTAGTTGGTTCATGTGAGGTATATGCCATTTAATGGATGCTTAGTAGTTTATGTTCTCTTATGATCAGTTCCAATTTATTAATAGTGGGTGGCATGTTATATAGATGTTGCTTGCATTGTTCTGTTCATAAAAGGGTATGACATTGTGGTATCCTCCTCTGAATAATTCATTTGAATTGACTTGGCACATGCTCACGCATGCATATGACTGAAAACAAAAAGTCAATAAGCCTCGATGATTTACTTTGCCTCAGAGTACTTGTATCATTTTTATGTCTCCGTTAATTTTATTTTGTCGCAAGCATGATTATGACGGTTATTGCTTTCTTGATTGTCGCTTCCCAGTCTATTGCTAGCCTCCACTTGTACTGAGCGGGAATGCTGCTCGTGCTTCCAAATCCCTGTAAACCAAGTTATTCCAAAGAGTCCACCATAAATACCTATGCATGGCATTTCAAACCATTCAAGTAAATTTTCATGTGCTACTGATGCGTGTTAAGTTACACATCCGTTGGGAACCCCAAGAGGAATGTATGATGAGTGCAGCAGCAAGTTTTCGCTCAGTAAGAAACCAAGGTTTAATCGAACCAGTAGGAAGTCAAGGGTCTTCTGAACGTTGTTGGTGGCTGAATGTGGCACGGCGCAACACCAGGGAATCAGCAGCAACGTGGAACCTGCACACAACACAATCAAACTAATTTGGCCCAACGAAACAGTGAGGTTGTCAATCTCACCGGCTTGCTGAAAACAAAGGATTAAAAGTGTGGTGTGGAAAATGATGTTTGCTTGCAAAGAATTAAAGAGAACAATGATTGCAGTTGGTTGTATTTCAGATGTAAAAGAATGGACCGGGGTCCACAGTTCACTAGTGGTGTCTCTCCATAATAAAATACTAACATGCTGGGTAAACAAATTACAGCTGGGCAATTGACAAAATAGAGAGTGCATAACAATGCATATACAAGTCATGATGATCACTATGAGATTTACTTGGGCATTACGACAAAGTACACAGACCGCTATCCAGCATGCATATGTGCCTAAATAGTCCACCTTCAGGTTAGCATCCGCACCCCTTCCAGTATTAAGTTGCAAGCAACAGTCAATTGCATTAAGTATGGTGCATAATGTAAACAATACAAATATCCTTAGACAAAGCATTGCTGTTTTACCCCTAGTAGCAACAGCACATCCACAATCTTAGAACTTTCTGTCACTGTCCCAGATTAAATGGAGGCATGAACCCACTATCTAGCATAAATACTCCTTCTCGGAGTTACAAGCATAAACTTGGCCAAAGCCTACACTAATAACGGAGAGCATGCAAGATCATAAATAACATAGGCATGATAGATCAATAATCAACTTGACATAGTATTCAATATTCATCGGATCCCAGCAAACACAACATGTAGCATTACAATAAGATGATCTTGATCATGATAGGCAGCTCACAAGATCTAAACATGATGGCACAAGAGGAGAAGACAACCATCTAGCTACTGCTATGGACCCATAGTCCAGGGGTGGATTACTCACACATCACTCCGGAGGAAGGCATGGCGATGTAGAGCCCTCCGGTGATGATTCCCCTCTCCGGCAGGGTGCCGGGAAGAGCTTCAGAACCCTCCCGAGCTAGGGTTGACGACGGCGGCGGCTCTGGAACTTTTCGTGGATGGAGGCTCGGGTGTTTAGGGTTTTCTCGAGAAAGGCAATTTATAGGCGAAGGGGCGATGTCGGTGGAGGCCCGAGGGCTCCTCACCACGTGGCGGCGCGCCAGGGGTGGGACCCGCGCCACCACATGGTGAGGGCGCCTCGGTGCCCCCCTTCGTCTCTCCTTCGGACTCCGTGTACATGACAGAAAAATAGGACCTTGGCTTTTTGTTTCGTCCAATTCCGAGAATATTTCTAGAACAGCTTTTCTGGAATAAAAAACAGCAGAAAACAGGAACTGGTACTGTGGCATCTTGTTAACAGGTTAGTCCCAGAAAATGCATAAAAATGCTATAAAGTGTGAATAAAACATGTAGCAATTGATATAATATAAGCATGGAACATAAGAAATTATAGATACGTCGGAGACGTATCAGCTACCTTTAAAACCTTCAAATTACTTCTCATTTTGTGACACTGTTTTTAGCTCATGAGGAAGTAGTAGTTGGGTTTGTTATCTTCCATACTAAATTAAGTACCCCGACTTGCATGCTTCATCTGCTTGTCACTAATTTTGCAAAGAGTTGGTTAGACCATTATAACATAAAAAAACTAAACAAATAAAAATAGGCACTCCTCCATGGTATGTGATTGTTGGTAGGCACCCGAGGATTCGGTTAGCCATGGTTTGTGAAAAGCAAAAGTTGGGAGGAGTGTCATACTATATAAGTGCATGCTATAAATGCTTAATATCAACAATTCGGAACCGCTCTCAACTTGTTTAGTATGGAAGATAACAGAAACTCTATTGCCATTCGTTGACAGGAACAACCACCTCCCAAAACATTTTTACTTCTGTTTTAAAAATAAAAAGCTCTAGCACATGTTAATCCCTGCTTCCCTCTGCGAAGGGCCAATCTTTTACTTTTATGTTGAGTCACCATCCTTTCTATGAGCACCTTCTCGAGAGCATAATTGTCATTCTTAGTGTAATGTGCTTGTCCCAGAATGCGGTTAACTGCAGTATAACTCTGATGCTTTTATCTTTGATTATCTTTACTTCAAGTCTTCCCTTGAACTTCAGAGGTGCCTGGACATTTATGTTTTGCTGTACAAATACGGGCAAGCGAGATACCACCTTATCATATCTTATTATGAGCATTGCAATCCTGCTGATAGATATGTTTCATGTTGTTTATTATTAGTATGTTGGTATCTTTTCATGATTGACATAACTATTAGGTGACATTATTTGCATGTATCTTATTATGAATTGCCTATGTACTTGTCCACATAGTGAGAATATATACACCATATGAAGCAAATGTGTTCGTGAAAGTTCTTTTATCGTACTCAGTTGTTAACTGAATTGCTTGAGGACAAGCAATAAGCTAAGCTTGGGGGGAGTTGATACGTCCAAAACGTATCTACTTTCCCGAACACTTTTGCTGTTGTTTTACCTCTAATTTGTGTGATTTGAATACAACTAACGCGGACTAACGCTGTTTTCAGTACAATTGCCATGGTGTCTTGTTTTTGTGCAGAAAGTCAATTTTCGGGAAAATCCGTGGAAATTATCGCGAAGCCCCTATTTCACCAAAAGACCCACGGAGCCATAAGATGAGACGGAGGGGGGGGGGGGCAGAGAGACGCCCTCACCACGTGGCGGCGCGGTGGGCCCTAGGCCGCGCCACCACCTGGTGAGGCCGACTCGGCCACGCCCTCGGCTCCCCCTCTGGACTACATAATCCCCTTGACCTAAAAACGCGAGGAGGATCGACCATATTTTCAGAAACACTCCAGAGCTCCGCCGCCATCGAAAACCCTATTTTGGGGACCAGAAACTCCGTTCTGGCACTCCGCCGGGACGGGGAATTGGAGGAGATCATCCCCTTGACTTTGTTGTGAGATGAATGCGATCGAATCCCCTTGACTTTGTTGTGAGATGAATGCGATGATGCACACCCTTGGATAAATCTCTCAGCTACGATTCCCCGGCAACGGCGCCAGAAAACGTCTTCATGATCCCGAAGAGCAAGTCTTGATGCCTGCACAAATAAACGGGATTAGGGTGAGACTCCAAGTGCAGAGTGTATAGTAAGTGGAAGACAGTTTTACCCACGAGGGGTGACTCGAGGGTTTTTAATATCGAACTCTCGGGGAATCTGAAGTGGTAGATTTATCTTCTTATCCTTCTTTTGGTTACCTACAAAACAAGGTTAGATGTTTTGGTCCTCAACCTCACCTGTGGTTGTCAAGCACAAGGTGTAAGAATGATATCAGGATAGTTATGCAATGCAAACAAGAAATAAATATGCAATGATGGTGGATGCAATGATAAATGATATTTTTGGGTTTTGAATGATGTATGCAAGATGAAAAGTATTTTTGTATTTTCGGATTTAATGATGGCCGAAAATAGAAAAGTGGTATATGGTGTTGGAAAGGTGTTTCTTATGACTAAAAATGGACTGGGTTTCATGGTTTCACAAATGCACTCTCTCTTTATAAAGTGGTAGACAATGGAACACACACAGTTAACATATGAGATTGCAACACAGGGTTTGATAACAAGTTACTTAGATATATGGGCATCACGTCCTAACATAGAGATCTTTTGGTTATTAACCTCTCTTATACTCCACCAAGATGCGAACTAAATCATAACACCTCAGTAATTAAGATAACTCAGAGTATAGCATTAAGTATCATGACATGAAGTGAAAATAAGAACATGCTAGATCTAGTCATGGAGTAGTGGCAATGGTCACGCCCACATCCCCGGTAGCATGGTATTTTAGTTTATCCCTAGTGAGGTAACAAAGTAAGGTAAAGATACCAAAGTGGATCGCAGAACTTTCTCTCACGTTCACTGCACTAGCAACCCCCCGTTACTCCAACTAATGCACACGTTCCCCCACACACGCTCTCATAAACATGCTTGATCAAAACAAGTAGACAAGAACGGGGTACATAATATGCATCTATACTCATAACTGAAACAAACATTGCAATCTCAAACATATATTAACTCATAAAGATCCACCACAAAGGTATTACAGCGGTGACCGTAATCATGTTCAGCAGCTCATACGGTGCTAATTAGTGAATCTCAAGAGACGAGAGATACATAAGTTACTTCCACAAACCCATAGTCCAGAGGTGGACTACTCCCTCTTCATCATGGAGACGGTGGAGAAGTCGATGGAGAAGATGGAGACCACGCCGGCAGCGCCCCGCCGGAGTTTTCCCCCTCCAATCTGCAGCTCCTGATCTCCGTTTCGGTGTTTCTGTGTTTGTGCGGCGCTCCTTCCAGAGAACGTCGGGGGACCTTTTTTATAGGCGTTTTTAGGTCAAGACGAAGGCGGTGGAGCGAAGATCGACGGCAACGGAGCCACGAGGCCCAAATGGGTGGGTCCCACGCGGCCTGGTACTGTGGCCGCGTGGGCCCCCCTCGTTTGGCCCCCGGGCCTCCGTTTGCTCGCTTCCTTTTTCCGTAGTCCTTCTTCCTTCCAAATATTGACGCCCGTAAATTTCCAGGTGTTTGGGTCCCTGAAACATTAAAATACAAAACTAGGGTTTTCTGCCTGTGCAGGGTTAATTCCATAAAAATAGGAAATCATTAAGATATTTCCAAAATCATGATAAAACATTGATATAACCCTTATATGATGCAAATATGATTGGAATATAAGCAATTAAAGTGCAAAGTTCATGTATGCATTTTACATGCATCAACATGTTATTGTATCATGAGGATAATCATTGTTTTAGATCATATCTGCAAGTTGTATACACATATTATTGTCCGGAACCCGAGGCCCCAAAGTGAGAGCAATTGGGACAACCGGAGGGGATGGCTGTGATGTGAGGATCACATGTGTTCACGGAGTGTTAATGCTTTGCTCCGGTACTTTATTAAAATGAGTACATTAATTACCAGTAGATTCCCTTGAGGCCCCGCTGCAAACGGGTTGGTAGGACAGAAGATGGTGTGCAAGTTTCTCATTGCGAGCACGTACGACTATATACGGAACACATGCCTATGGTTACTTAGTAATTGGATGCTTTATTATTATTTACCTGCAAATGCCTTGTCTTGATTATTACATGAATTATCCTACCCATGCAATGCCCGTTCATCCATCCCTATGCCTACAGTATTTTAATCCTGTTGTTTACTGCAATCACTACTGCTGTCTTTATTACACTGCTGCTACTATTTCACTGCTGCTACTGCTATAAAACTGTTGCTACTGATAATCTGTGTCGAGCAAGTCTATTTCCAAGTGCAGCTGAACTGACAATTCATCTGTTAAGGCTTATAAATATTCTTTGTCTCCCCTTGTGTCGAATCAATAAATTTGGGTTTTATTTCCCTCGAAGACTGTTGCGATCCCTATACTTGTGGGTCATCAACAGACTAGCTACATAATAAAATGAACTATTCCCTCAGTTCCATAATTGAAGAACTTCTAGATATATCTCAAGCTGGACTATAGGCAGAGTGAAATAATTGAACATTCACGCTAAAATGTGTCTAGATACATCTAAATATGTACTAATCAAGAAAACGATAACAAGTCTTATAATTAGGTAGGAGGTAGTATTAAATGTGTTGCCTGTTTATAAACTAGCATGATCATTTGAGTATAAAAACAAGCTATTCAATCATCATGTGACATGTATAGCAAGGCACATTAAGATAAAACATGGGACTTACAATGCTCTTTCTAATGGCTCGCTGTTGTCTTTCAATTCGATGAAGATGTCCATAGACGACTACTCTTTAATTATATGTGGAAAGCCGATTGTTCTTCCTCTGCATGGTTTCAACATAATAAATAGATTGCATATAGAGCGAATACAGAAGGGACAGATATTTCAAAGGTTATAACAGTGTGATCAGTGTTGCAGCTTTGTAAGAGCAATATAGCACACAAAACTATAAACACAACAGTATGACGACTCTAAACGTGAAGTATATGACAGCCAGTTGAAAGCTGTAGCTTAGGACAGATACTGGAATCACTTGTGAAGTTTATAAGTATATGTTTGATGACTTAAAATCATGAATAAAATAACAGAAGGCAGTTAACAAGCTGGACATTATAATGGCATCATTTCTGAAGTCGAAGAGCAGGCAATGGATGTTAACTGACATGAATTTTAGCACTAGATAATAGCAGTTCAATTACTAGAGGATAAAGCTAATACAACGAGTTAAGTGTACCATTTAAGAATAGGTGGGTATGAAAGCAGGGCCATGGTATATCGCACAAATTTAGAAATACAGTTCATTGCGACAAGCTTGAAAACCTGATACATTGCTAACAGCACAAAACGCAAAGTGAGATGTGGTTTTCAAGCATTGTGTCTTCTGAACGAGGGGCAGAAGTGGAATTTGGAGGGTTCGAACCTTGGCAGGCGGGGTTATTTCGCGCTCACTGAGATTTGAATTCGGTCAAGGAACAGAATAATGGTACCATACTCAACTGGGGATTAAACAATGTAGATCCATTTATCACATGAAAATGGTGTACTTTAGCCAAATCTTTGACCTAGGGTGTTTTATGCGAATTTTTGTACGGGTAGAAATCTTTATAATATGTCAGCTTCGAAACATTTTGAGCTTTTCAAAATAATCATGGTACACGGTATACCCAGGTTGTCCTACTTTTTGAGTATGTATTTTCGATATATTGTCAAGGGTTAATTAATTAGGTGTCGCCACGCCGTTTTTCTTGTAAAACATGCTATAAATGAGATAAAAGCATGATGAAAACAAATACTCTGTCAACGCACTTAACATACACACAGCAGCTTCGAACATAATTAGATCACAAGAAACAGGGAAAGCACATATATTTTCCCCTATATATATATATATATATACAAATACACAGATGAACATTTCAGCACATAAAACATACATTAGTTTCATTCGTGGACACACACGAAGTATATTGATAGGCCATAGCGATAGCGGAACCAGCCGCCAAAACAAACCCACATCACACAGCTCCAACATTCCTGCTGCCCCAGCTTCTACTAGCAGCGAGAAACCAAAGAGAAATGCGGAACAGTTGCATCACAACCAGGAAACGACCACCAGGTTCATAACAAGTGCAGATAAATGCACCAGCAAAATAGGTTCGGCACCAGAAATCATTTCATAGGACTGACCAACAGGTTCACCTGTCACTGACACGAGGCGTCTTATCGAGTTTCGCCTTCTCATCTAATACAGCCTGACATTCTTCACTCAACGTCTTCACCACTATCTTTACTATTAAAGCAGAGAACGTCGTTTGTGTCACACGTCTAACTATTTACGGAAAACTGCCACCGCAGCAACAACCTCTCCTCAACTCCTCACACGATGGTAACAAACTTCTCACGTGCATGCAACAGTCCAACACACCGCGCTCTATTTTTTATAATATCAACTAACCACACCCTCAAACAACTCTCACGTATACGGTTTTTCAAAAAACAAACTCTCACGTATCCCTAATCTCAGCTAACCGCTGTTAAAATAAAAAAATCTCAGCTAACCGCATCCTCAAACAACTCTCGTGCATCCCCCGCTCCCAAGGACTCGGTACTGAGGCGCGGGACGCAACGTGGGGGTCGTGATCCTGCTCATCGTGCTCCTCTTTGAAGACGCCGGCAGCGAGCTTCTGCCCTTCAAGTATGTCGTCAGCTCCTTCCACATGCGTCCCCCGCCCGCCATGGACTCTTCTATCTAGCTCGGAGGATGGCGGTGTGCGGTTTGGCGTGGGCTGACATGAACGCTGGGAGGCTCGTCCAAGTGCATTGTGTTTCGATCTATCCGAGGTTTCTGGCGAATCGTACACAAGGTTGACGAGTTGCCGCAGCCCACAGTTACGCCCAGGTGACCCTCACTTCCCCAGGCAGCATAAACAACAAATCTTCCGTTTGAAAAAAAATAAACAAAGAATCTGGTGCGATCTGGGAAAAGAAATGGCTAAATGGTTATCTGTTGGGATATCTAAAATTTTCAGGCTGCACCTAATATTGGCTTTACAAAACTTTGAAAAATATGCGTGCAAGATCTGGTGTTTTTTTTGCAAACATATTTAATCTTTTTGCATGTGATCAGATAATTTTTCTTGTGTTCTCAAATGCACTACGGAATTTTATTTATGGGGACCAAGCTTGCATATTCTTGTGTACTTCTTTCATTTCATCTCATATACTCCCTCCGTTTATTAATATAAGATGTTTTAGTATTTGTCCACATACACATGTATATAAATGTATGTAGACACATTTTAGTGTGCATGTTCACTTCTTTTAGTATGCATCTAGATAACATGTAGACCACCTAAAACATCTTATATTAAAAAACGGAGGGAGTATGTATTAGTCTGAAATATGGATGGTGATGGCGATGACAGGTGGTGGCTGCCATCGTTGTGGGTTACCAAGCTTGGGCTGACGGAGTCGGCACAGAGAGACCTGCGACGGCATAAACCAGATCGGCATGGTCGCCATGGCCATCAACAATATATATCATTCTTGTGGAAATAAAGAGTCGTACAAGCATACTCTTTTTTTGAAGTTTAAAACGGTCGTATCCGTCATTCGATTAGATAGAATAGAGTGTTATGTACAGAATTTTGAATAAGGGAAAAAACCCCTTTTTCAACAACAAAAACTAGTCTCCAGGATCTTGTGTGTGGGCATAAGCCCGCCTCGCCAACTCCTCCCGCACCAAAACCGCCACCTCCAAAAGCGAGATTGTTGCATTGCAGAAAATCTTTTTGCTCCTCTCCTTCCATGTCCGCCAAGTCAAGTGGATGTTGGTTTCGCTAGTCGATCTCCTATCCTCATGTGAAGAACCCACAAGCGCCCGCCATGACAACAGGCAACCTCGAGCAGCAACGCACTGTTCTCCTTGTGCCCCACAGACGCAAAACACACCTCCTCTCAGCATTTGCAAGGAGGAGTGTCCAAGCAACAGAAGCTTCATCATCTACGCCTCCCCTGGCGGCGACTGCCGCACCATCGTGGTCCCCGACGTCGTCTTCTTCTTCTTCTTGGTCTTGTTCACGGCGAGGACAAGGTCGTCGATGGCCGCCACCTCCTGGTTCGAGAAGGGACGGTCCCTGACATCTAACAATGCCAAGAAGTCCTCTCGCCGGCGCCTGGAGGGTGGGCCTCCTCGGTCAGCGAGCCCAGACGGCGCGCCACGGTCTCCCTGGCCAGCTGCTCGATGTTGGCGCCCTTCGGGTGCTTCCTGGCGAGCCTCTCGCTCCTCCACACAGATGGTGCCTCGACCTCCATCTCGTGGACCAACGGCGTGCCCAAAACGGTGGCCGCAAGTGGCACCGTGATCCGGGCTAAGAAGCCCGACAAGGGGCACGGAGATGCACCGACCTCCATGTCCTGCTGTCCAGGGCCAGCCTGCACCGGAGAGACGATGTCCTTCTCGATCTGATGTCCATCCTCCTTCTCCACGGCAAACTCACCCTGAGTGGACAACAAGGTAGAGCTCGCTCCAAGCTCGGCAATGCTCTTCTCTTCATTCTCCACCTCCTCCAGCACCCCCTCGCAGGACGCATCGCCTGGCGACACAATAGAAGGCTGCTCGTCGCTCACCACTGGAAGCAGGGAGCACCCCGAAGCCGGACACGATTCCCACGCCGAAAAACTCGCCGATCAGCCCTCGCCACGCAAACAACTCCTCAGACTCTGTCGCAGAAACCTGCTCCCTTGCCTCACGGTCCTCATCCTCTCCCTGCAAAAGCAAGGGCAACCGGCTGTCTCGCACATTCTCCTCCGAGAGAGCACCATCCACTCCCTCCTTGTAGCCCCTCCTGCAGGCCAGCACCACCTCCCTTGCCTCAGCGCAGCACACGTCCACCTCTAAACCGCACGCAAGCTCCGCCGGCGCCATGAGCACATCGCGAAGGAGCGGAGAGGAGAGGTGTAGCTGGCCCTTGCACGCGGAGGCTAGGCAGGTGGAGGAGAAGCCGGAGGTTCCCGACAACCTCCAGCAAGGTGGCCTGGCTTGTGGCACTGCCAGCACACTCTGAGCTCGTGACAGTCAATGGCGAAGTGACGGCGGCTAAGGCAACGGAAGCACCGCCCCTGCATCCTCACAAGGAGAAGAGCTCGCTTCGCCCGGATGGCTTCATCCCTTGACGCGAGCCGGCTGCCGCGAGCCCCATCCGCCAAGGGCGCGCACGGCGTAGCAGGAGCATGGGCGGTGCGCCCGCCGTCCCTACGCCACCAATGCGTCGGACGCACGGGGCTCCAACCCGGCTCTTCCTGACGAGCACGCGCAGACCGCCGCTCCAGGCCCCTCCGCTCCTCAGCAGCACGCCGCTTCCCCATCGACGAGACCAGAGGAGAGGCCTCGATACGCATCGCCGGGCACGCACCAGCAGGAGCTAGGAGGCTCCCGCCCACCGCACCCACCTTGGACTTGATGCGGCGTGGCCGGCCCACCGGCGGCGACTCAGCGGGAGGAGGCGGCAGCTTACCGCGCGCATTAGGATCCTTGAGCATCGCCGTGCGGAATCGCGGCTGGAAGCGAGGTGGAGATCCCGCAGGGGGAGGAGGAGCCGCGCGAGCCAGCTCCCCGAGCGGCATGCCCCCCCCCCCCCCCCCCCCCACACCCAGCTCGGCGCCGCCGGCCGACGAAGCCAGCCGAACTGGCGACTCCACTGGCTGCGGAACGAGCACCACCGTGACTCCATCTTCCCCACAGCCCGCCCACAAGAACGGACACGATGAAGGGCATAGGGTTGGCGGCGGCGAGCTGCGGCCAGGGAGACCAGGCAGCGGGGTGGAGGCGGCGGACGGAGATGGCGCCATCCTCGCCCTCCTCCAGATCCGGCAAGGAATCAGGCACCTCAGAACGTAACCTTATAATTGTTGCTTTGAAAGTTCTTTCTTTCCAATTTGTTCTTCCACCTAAGAAGTTATTAGTTATGACTTTTGAATGTGCAGTGTTGGCGACATAATCTACCGACACGGGTCGTTCCTGGGCAAGTTCTCGCCCCAGTACACTTCATGGATATAGACCCTGGAGGTCTCCGTGGACAAGAACTTGATGGAGTTAATGACACCAGCGGTCACACAACTCGTCGTCGATGTGCATTTAAGTCACACTTCTCCAGAACGTGATTATTTGGTCATACAACTCGACAAGTGCGTGCACGCAGGTCACTGACCTCACTTGTCAGTCCGTTTTGGACGGTAAATTTTCAGAAAACCCCCTGGAGTAATATTAATTTTACAAAATGGTCCTCCTAATTTTACAAAATGGTCCTTCTAATTTTACAAAATGGTTCTCCTAATTTTACAAAATGGTCCTTCTAATTTTACAAAATGGACCATTTTGTAAAATTAATATTACTCCAGGGGGTTTTCTGAAAATTTATCATCCAAAATGGACTGACAAGTGGGGTCAGTGACCTGCGTGCACGCACTTGTCGAGTTGTGTGACCAAATAATCACGTTCTGGAGAAGTGTGACTTAAGTGCACATTGACGTCGAGTTGTGTGACCGCGAGTGCCATTAACTCAACTTGATGCTGGTGAGCAGGGATGATGACTAACTGCTCTGCCTCAAGTAGCGGAGGCCTCTCGCAGACCACGCTGGACACAAGCAAGTTATCTGATAGGCGTTGCAAGTATTTAAAGACCATCCTATTCTTTCCTATTGTTTGTAAAGTAATCGATCGAGAGCGTATTTATGGTTCTTTCTTGGACTACCCAAGTAGCAAACTGACTTCATCAGTGTAGCTTCTATTCCTTTTCTTCTTCTGTATTGGTATGATAGTATCATAAACTTAATTGTCTATCTGCATTAATTTTTTATTCGTGTGGAGAAGGACAATGAATTGAAATTTATGTGAGCATGTGGGAAGTTAGCCTAACTTAATACCGGAAGTTGACCTTAGTTTATAGTTTCTACTTTCTACTTTCTGAACTAGGGGATTTCATCTATTAGAGATATATCAGAATCATGTGATGCAAAGGTCACTAGAATTACAGTAAAGGGAGTAGATTGGCAGATGATATTTGAGCTTGGCATTCTGTAAAACTAATACTTGTTTGGAAATTCGGATATTCCTTTGGTCCGTAAAGTAAAGATTTGTATAGGCTTCTTTACATGTATCATATGAGGAGACAAAAGACTATCAAAAGAATATATATGAGGTACCATGCCAATTTTAATTTGTTTGGCACATTGTTGTTGTGATTACATATATATTGAATTTAGGCACGGATATATTACTTTTTGCTTTCAATCTTTAGTGGAGTATTAAAGTTAGATCCGTGTAGGCATGGATATACTACTTTGTCATAACCTGGTGCTCCTCCCTTGGTGCAGCGAACCGGAGGCCAATGCAGAGGCGCCGCTACAACCTGCCGCTGCCGGCATCCCGGATTAATGAAGTTTGATCATAAGTTCATAACCAGGTGCTTCTCCCTTGGTACTGAATTGCTGATCTTGTTTTTTTGCTGTTGTTTTTTCTGGTAGGGTGCTCACTGCTCAGACACTTCTCCCAGGTTAGTGAGTTACTAGAAGGTAAGGGCGCTTTGCTGCGCCCGATTTAGCTGTTTTCATTTAATTGGTTTGTTTCTTATATTTGCTTTGTTTTTGTGGCTTTGAATGAGGTGGTTTAACTTTTTTTGTGTTCTCCAGTTTGACAGATAGATATAATATGCTATTTCTTTTCATTCCAACAAGCTTGTGAAATTTTAAAAGGATAGTCCGTTGATTTTTTTTCGTGATAACGTCTTCTATAATTTGAAAGGATTACCTATTCAACTGAGATGTCATGTATTTCCCTGCTATCATTCGAAAGGATTAACTATTCAAATAAAATTTCATGTATTTCCCTAAGAAAGATAATCTCTATTATAGAAAGCAACCTCAAACCAGCTCTTATAGTCGCGAGTTGAAATATGGAGTTTTAACATGTTTCATTATAACAAACCTCGACAATTTATACGTATTCTTTTGCGAAACTCTATGCCTAGGTGTTACCAAAGTCATTGCCACAAAGATGATCAACCACATTCAAGGACGTGTCTCTTAACTCGTATGTATTGAATCTACCGCTCACTAGAGGCTCGCTAAACAGAAATGTGGTATGTGCCATATTTTGCACTATGTTTTCTTGACTGTATTGATTTTTACATGCATCTGGAGAGACACAAACACGAACGTTTCATTGTATATTGAGTTTTGTGTACTCTCCCCATTTGGCTAAGTGATAAAGTTATCTTACACCAACACATTTGAACAAATTCTTCTATCTGACAGCCACATGAGGAGCGGTGAATGGGATAATAGCGTGACGCGTCGGTAGTGCAGCGGCTGGAGAAGCACGGGCACCGGTGAGATTTAGAGCGGACATACGCGTACATACATACAGTATAAGTGAACCGAGGCCTAGCCCGGATGGCTACCAGGGTGATGATACCTGTGATGCTCCCCGCTCGAGTTCGAGTCCCGGTACTCACTCGCGGGCGCATACGCACCGTTGCACTTCTGTGCGCTGAAAGCTTAATACAATACCGCCAAGGGCTAGTCCTGGCTGGTCTCATTTTACATACAGTATAAATCTATATGTATATGTCTGCCAAAATGAAAAACAGTTGTGGGGAATGGCGAGATGGATCTACTCATCGAGGAAAATTTTAAACGGTTGAATAAGTGCGTTGAGTTTGATAAAATTTGTCCAAAAATGTTACGAACTTTGGTCCAAAATTAACAACTTACATTTGACGAAATTTAAAACCGATCACAAGAATAAAACCTCCTCATCGACCCGTATATATTTCGTGTACATTTCAGCTCAAATCAAAACACGGTTATATAGATTAAAGAGGATTAATTAGTCTTTGAACGCAATGTGAAAACCAGCCAGCAGCAAAGAAGTCAAGTGCGAATAAACAACCAGTACATGTGGGCCCATCAAATGGCCAAACGCACTACAGCTCTCCAAATCTAGGGAGCTTAGTTCTTTAAAAGATTTATGAATTGGGCATTTCTCATGTGTCGTTACAAGTCCACGGCAACTACAAAATACACTTGGTGTAGGTCTTTAAGGCATCTGATGCGCATGCCACTGGGATTCCTCGGTTGCCCAAAGGATAACACATCTTCTAGCATGAGTTAGTTCTGCTTCTCAATGTATGCAAAATTCCTAACCCGATGATGTTGATGCTTATTACTTGGAGGAGAATGTCGCTACTTGTGGAATTGTTTTCGTACCAATTACTGTATCCTCGAAATATATTCTTTTTTTGTATAAGCTGGGTTGATGGGTCGTAATTAACTATTTTTTACATATTGTGTTGGAAAATAATCTTAGATGATACTATATTTCAATTATTTTTAAATCTCGTTGCAATGCACGAGCACCCAGCTAGTTTGAAGTGATTGCTGCGATGTCATTAACTTGTCAACGTCTGCTCTCAACATAGCATTTACCTCTCGTTCTGCTGCGAGTTGATCAACCAAAGGCAACGACTCGTGCCTGGACATGGAGGAGCCAGCTGCTAACACAGCATTAGGCAGCAACTTGTGTTTGGGGACATTTATGTCGCCGCTTTTTTCTACTGAGGTACATGCATCGACACATTCTTCTATGCTGTGTTTGGATGCAGCGAATTGGGCATGGAATTGAATCTGCAATGGAAAACCAAATCCACCAATTCAATGGAATACCACAAATCCTGTTTGGATGCGCTTGGTATTCAGCTATAGAATTCACGTTTCAATGGAATACCAAATCCTGTTTGGATGTCACATGTGTCCACAAAGTGGATAATTATGTCTTACAAATAGTAGAAAGAGCATTATCCTTTTTCTTTTTCATAGCACACAATGGAACCAATATGCATATGCATAGCACAAATTCATAGCAACATGAAACAATTAACATGGAACCAATTTGCAATTTCTGTGCACAATTAGTTGTTGCTGCCACAAATAAATGGTCCACAAAGCAATCCTAACATAATATCCTAACACAGCAATCCTAGCACAGGTTAGGAAGGAGGAGCTTTGTTCGCAATTAGTTGTTCCCCATGGCGGACGCGAGCAGGTGTGCAGCCTGGCCAACGAGGCGAGCAGCTGAGGACCATGCCCGGCAACAACCCGGCGCTGCCGCGGAGGCTGCTCTTCGCGTCCTCGTCCGCCGGCAACGAGCTGTATTCGGCCCGCGACGAGCACGGCGGCCATGGCCCGCGACGAGCACGGCGGCCGGCGACTGCGGGAGGGGATGCGGCCATGGGGAAGGGCGGGATGGGGGGAAGGGGATGCGTACCTGCTCGGTCCAACGGCGGCGGGAAGCTCGGTCCAACGGCGGCGGCGGAACGAAGGCGAGCGGCGCGGGGAGGAGCGGTGCGAGGATAAGGTCTGGAGCGCGAGGTGTGTTTCCGAACGCGTTTCCGAGCTCCAGACCTCGGAAACGAGTCACGTGTTATTTTCTGGGTCGGTACCCCCTCGTGGAATTGGCCCAACAATTCTAGGTTCAATGCCTAGCACATCCAAACAGCGGAATTGGGCGCTCAATTCCAGATTCCCCAATTCAGAGATGAATTCTGTGCATCCAAACACAGCACTAGTGTTTTTGCTAGACCATCTGCCCCGGGTTTATTCATCTCAGTTTCCAATAAAGCCTGAAAAGTTATAATAAAATAAGTTAATAACATTTGGATGGCTGATTACACATCTTACAGATCAAACATATCTTCTGATTCTAACACGTATTAACAGGACTAGAACGAGAGATCTCACCAGCAGCAGCAGCAGTACCTAAATGTTATTAACCTTTTTCCCCAACTATATCTAAAAGCCTCCTCTTGTATTATTTGTCAGAGCAGGCAGAAATAATCAACAGTCTAATGGTTGTCCACCACAGCACTCAGCAACGGAAGTCGGCATTCTCAGTCGGTCCTAAACAGTCACCATGTAGGGAGATACTACTGGGACTCTGGAAATCTCACCGGCAGCAGACATTTGCCGTGCTCGGCCCAGAGTTTTCTTGCCACCGCAAGCGAGCGACACCGTTCCTCTTCCCCTGTCCACTGCTTTGTCCCCACGGCCCGCCGCTCTCCACCACCGGCGGCCACCTACCTCCCTCCTTTCTTCTCTCCATGCGGGCAAATCGCCGCCGACGCCGCCAGTTCAAGGCCGCCGTGGAAGCACAAACAGACTGCGGATTGGTTAGGGCCTGTTTGGTAGCATGCATGCCTTTCTCACCTGCGACGGGGCAGGCTGGGGAGGACAGTGCTGAGATAAAACAGGCTTTGGGTCATCTTGGTCTAATTGTTTGGTAGCCCGCATCGCATCGGTTGGGCAAACAACTCCTCTTTGTTTGGTTACATGCAGCTTTTGATTAGCCTCACCTAATTTCACATGGGTGAAGTTACCACCTACTATCACACTATGACAGCTCAACAATGGCGACAAACGGCGGCATGTCGGCGACGGATCTGGACAAGGAGACGCCATGGCGGAGGCGGAGATGGACGACGACAACACGACATGACGGCGGCGGAGTTCGACGCTGACGACACTACATGGCGATGGCAGAGTTCGACGAAGACGAGTTCGAGCAGAGGTTGAAGAAGACTGTGACACGAACAGTCTAAATACGCATCCTTAGATCTACCCATCTACAAGCATCGAAACGCAAAACTTACAACACGATAGTCGTGCGGAATGACGAGATGAAGCTGCTCCTCAAAGGAAATCGAAAACGATCAACTGTGTGCGACAAGATCTGCAAAATTCATCCAAAAAAGGTTCAAACAAGAACACGAAATTAGATCCACACGGTTAACGAAAGCTCAAACTGAGTCCCAGAATGGAACCGCAGCATCAAACCACATCATTTTGGTGTTCAGCTTTTTTCGAACCGAGCAATGTATCAAGAATTGGAAGAGGGTAAGTGGAAGAGAGAGTGAGAGGAAGCAACGCCATGGAACGAACTTGCATGCCTATCGCTGCTTTTTGCAGCTGCGCGGCATGGCCGCCTGGAAACGGCCGATTCGGCCGTTCCTCCAGAGCCTGGCCCGAGTGTGCTTTGAGAAGCGCGCTATGCAGGCACAAGAGCAAAAGCAGGCAACCAAACTAGAGCACGCTGCAGCTGGCGGGCCGGGCCAAGGGTGCTGCAGGCTACCACACGCGCCTTTAGTGAATGTTAAACTCTATAAAATTTGTCCAGATATATATAAAAAATTAACACCTACTATATAGATTTAATATTACTAGAATCGCCATAAAATATATTTTAATATCATATGTATATTTTGGAGTAAAACGCCCGCTCGGTCTATCAGGATTGGTCACTACTGAAAAAAAGGCACACTATCGGTCAATGAGTTGCGGGGATTCGTCCCATTCGTCTTGCCACCAGGGCCACCATCAAAATGCTGACGTGGCACTATCATCGGTCACGTGAGTGCGCATGCGGCCGGCTAGGACCTGTATTGTTTGCAGTAAACCCCATGGCGAACATCTTCCCTTAGATTATAATCCGAACCCAGTACCCATCCCCCAATTTATGATGCTCTAACCATAGCTCTCATTCTATTGTTTGAAATCGAGACCATGGCCGGCGGTGGCGACTGCAGCGGAACCGTGAGTCTTCCGTCGCTGGCCTAGGGACCGTGCATGGATGGCGTCTGTCGGCACCACGGTGCCCTGGTCCAACATCCGCGACGGCCGTTTCTTCATCAAGGAGGCCGTTTCTTCATCAAGGAGGCGGCGAGCCGGCGTTGCGCCCGGACTTGGTCAAACTCGTACAAATTTTACTTAAAAAAAAGCGAGGGGTACATAAAAACAGGGTGAGTAGCATCGAGATCTAGACACGATTGGAGGACGGAAAAGAAACTGACCCCGGCAGGACCATATTGTTTACGGGAAGGAAATGGGCCAAAATTGAAACGCACCAGTAAATAAGTGAACCAAGTTGCGAAACTGGGCACAGTCAGCAAATTTGTGGCCTCCAAAAAAATTCAGGGTATTAAGATAAAGTATTAGTACAATCCAAGCAGGGTTTAGTAGTCACAAGGGGTACATACTACACATCCAACCGTTACTTAAGACTTAGTCAAAAGTTAACATAATTTAACTTTGACCGATTATATTGACAAAAACTAATACTCGAGTTGCCACAGTATCCGAGGGGGACAGCGCGTGAAGTATATGTGTACCATTTAACTTCCGAGTTGACCAGGGTAGTGGAGGAGTTGACTGCGATATCAGAGGCCAAAGAGTGCAATATATGATGTGTGATCTAAAATTTATGTATGCATGTTATATATCATGAGGTGATGCACTTGGCTCATTATGTTATGGCTGTATTTGTGCCTATCAAGTATAAATCTTCTATTCTAAAAAAAAGTATGAAATCTTCTGTACGAGTACTGGCAAGTGGCAGTCCCTGATTCCATGTAAATGATATAGTTGTTATAATGTAAAATTATTATGAGGTGCGCACTTGGCTCGTGAAAAGCTGAATCTATTGTTGTAATTGTAATAAGTATGTGATAATCGGCCATCTCCCACGGCTTTAACACGTAATTGTTTTTCGAAAAGGGGAATACCGCTGTAGAGGAAGCAAACCTGGAACTTGTAATGTGCTGTGATCTAGATGACCCGTTATAGCGGTTCAGAGTTCATCATCATGGAGAAACTCCAACTCTGAAAAAATGGAACCCCCTACTATGTACCAGTGTCAAATGCTACTTGTGTGCGTGACAAGCGGCACACGCACTGTGTGACCTTGCCATGTCTAGAGAATGTCACACTGAAACAATTACCACTTGACTGAAACAGTTGCCCTGAGAGGCTGAGGCTGAGACTGGGGTTGCTATTATTGTCGAATGCTCGGTAAATTTGTGGAGCTTGGAGATAAGACCTAAGATCAAATCTTGTACAGTTACCACTTGACCGGTTACAAGGAATTATTTTCTCTCCATCATGGTTAATCTTCTTCAGTTTGTCTGCAGGTGAGAAAATGAACAGTTTTTCCTTACTGGAGAAATTTTCCCGAGTAACTGGAGAAATTTATCATTTTTATTTGGCTAATCTTCTTCAGTTTGTCTGTAGAAATGTGTTGGCAGGTGTTACCCTATCATCGACTCCGTCATTTTGTCTCCAAACGGTGGCAGGTGTTGTTGTCTACAAAGTAAGACTACTGTCTAAGCTGCATCATACTGAGTAAAGTTGCTATTAGAATTTTTTTATGCTAACTGTAATCTGAAACAGAATACCTTTGGACTAGTTAAGTGCATATTTATTTTTGTTGAGGTTTCAGTCAAGATGACTATTCCAACCTGGTGGATGCCAATAGCTTGCTGGACATAAAGTGGTAGGCTGAACATAAGAAGTTGTGCATCGTCGGGTTGTGGTGTATCCAGATGAGGTCTTGCGACCAGCCGACGATGAGCTAGGTCTTTGTTTTACGGCAACATCATGCACGAGCTTTACCATGCCTAATACCACTAATCGACGAACAGAAATTAGGAATATTCAGTTCACAGAAATATCTCTATATTCTGCCTTCAAGACCCTGACACACGGCTGATCATTTTACATGTCATCTTCTGTCAATATCAGGAACCAACTCGTATAGAGAAGTACCAAGGAACATTCCAGGTTTTCATTGTGCATGTAATGTGTTCAACATCTCAACGTCCTTGTATCCTCCCGAGTGAGTGAAATGTGTTTTGACACGGGAAAAAGGTAGAAGCTACCGAGAAGCACCATTTTGTTTTGGAACTGTTTGGTTCTGCTGAAGATGGCAGGGCTGGCATTGTTGTATTGTGGCGCAGAATCAGATAATGATCACAAATTTAGTCAGTCGGGAGTAAAATGAATCTATGTATCTTTGTCAATGCTAGTAAATAGCATGGTTGACTCTGTTAACGTGAGAACATGAAACAAGGAGAAACTAGAAGTTATATTAACACAGAACAAATGTTACTAAGTTTCAACTCACAAGTTATATTAACAGAGAACAAAAGTGACTCAGATTACAGTCCGCGACGACCTAACCCGAGTGGTCGAAAGCACACTCATGCTAAATATAACATAAATTATATTAATACGAGGAAAATGAAAATTGCTAATACTATTAGCTTTATTCACAAACTCACAATCAATTCGCGTAAGCGATTACTGGCTACCAATTGCTAATATAATTCTGCCAATATATAATGTATGCACAAAAGACAAAACAGGGAACACTAATCTTGGGAGAAACAATGATTACCTAATCCTTTCTAAGTGTTTTCCATCTCAACTGAACAGAAACATTGTGGCTAATCTTCATAACATCTTCGCTGCATTCATCTGAATCTCTCTGTCGGATGAGTTTCTTTATCAGCTCCTCAGACGTGTCTTCTACTCCCTCCGTTCACAAAAGGATGTCTCAACCTATCTCAAATTTGTATGTATCTAGACATGATTTAGTGTGTAGATACATGCAAAGTTGGAATAGGTTGAGACATCCTTTTGTGAACGGAGGGAGTAGATGTAATTTCGCAAGGGCTCTCAGATGTTGGATGCCATTAGGAAGAAACTCTAGCTCGGGACAAGATACAAAACATAGCTCGACGAGATTTTCCATCGCACCTTCCTCTATTATAACTTGGTTGAGCTGTTTTGTGGAACTTATGTGAAGAAACTGAAGATTTGGAAATGATTCTGCGTAAAAATCCAGCCTCTTCACTTCAAAAGCCTTTACTAGTTCAAGAAATCGTAGACCACTTTTTTTTTAGAAAAGGAGGCAAAGCCCCAGCCTCTGCATCAGAGCGATGCACACGGCCTTTTATTGCAAAGTTTTACTAGTTCAAGAAATCGTAGACCACTTAACAGGTGCAGACAGGAAAAGGTGCCCTCATAAATATTGGAGAAGGCCAGTTGCAAACGAGTAAGGCTATGAAGGTGTGACCAAGAAGAGAAGAGCTGAGGCATTGATGTTTTTTCTAGCTGCCCTGCTAAACATAGCACAGAAAGGGTTGGAGGCAAATATAGCCCTTCCAGCCACATAACCTCATTCTCAGTTGCAGCGATAATATCGAGATGAACAAGTCGACTCATTTTGGTGATAACATTGCTCAAGTTAGCGGAGTGTTCACTTCTCATGTTGCACACACTGAATGTTCTTAGCTCTGTCAGAGCTCCAACTCCATGAAGAAAATCGGGAGTGGCTTCAGCACGTTGAAGAGCCGCAGTCCTGCCAAGTGATTTATTCCCCTAGGCACCTTGACTCCACCTAAACTTGCAATTTCAAATGCAACGGGAGCTGTACATACGAACATGTATCTCAACCTTTTAAGTTTTGCAACATTGTTTGGCAAATACGTCAACTTTGTATTCAAAGCATCCAAGACTTCCAAGTTTTGTAACCTCCCCACCGCTTCAGGCAAGCTTTCGAGACCCGTATCTCTAAGGCCCAAATATCGCAGATTAAACAAGTCAAATACCTCACTGGGCAGCATTTTGATATGAGTACCATGCAGATTCAACATCGACAACAAATTCGAAGATGCTAAGATAGGCTTCAGCAAATCAACATCGCTATACCACTCAAACACATGGAGCGCACGTAGATGTGTTGCATCAGATCCACTCAGTTGTTCAAGGTTCTCACCATGGACCGATATGCGGCGTGTGCCCTCTACAGATAATGCCCCAGCAGCAGAGCCCTTACAAAGTTCACCGAAGCATTCCTCCTTGGCTTTGTTGAGAGCAAGAAGGCGTATGACATCATGCATCCGAGAGTGTTTTAGTCGCCAGGCATGATTCCTCTTCACTACCTGCAGTAGGCTTCGGTTCACAAGATCAGCCAAGTATTCCTCTGCCACTCCGTCCAATGTTTTATTTCCTTCCTTTTCCCTGATAAATTCAGCTGCAATCCACTGCCTCATCATCGTCTTCCTCTTTAATACATAATCTTCTGGGAATAATGCACAGTGCAAGAAACAATTCTTCAAAACATCCTGAAGGTCCTCCGAGCTGACCTTCAGAATCATATGAGCATCAGGGATCACATCTTTTGCCAACTGCGAATCCAAACCCTTGTACACTTTCTCCCATTCAGCAGAAGTTGGGCTTTTTCGGGAGAGTAGGCGGCCGATGCATGCAAGAGCAATAGGTAAGCCCTGACACTTCGCTATGAACTTGGAAGCAAGTTCCTGCAACTCCAACGGGCACGCTTTGTCATCATCATCCCAAAAAGCTCCATTGCAGAATAACATCCAAGAGTGATGTGCTTGTAGTGGTTCCAAGTGAATCACAGTCCCCAGTTGCCAACAATGACACTTCATGCTTTCTCGATGTGATAACAAATCGGCCGGTACAATCAGAAGTTGGGAAGACATTCCTTATCTCCGACCACAAGCATGCATTCCAAACATCATCTAAGACCAAGATGTACTTTTTACCTTGAAGGTAGTTGTGGATGGACTCTGCTAGACTTCTCATCTCAACGGTGGCGGCGTCGACTGCAATGCCTAGCTCTGTGGCGATCTTCTTCAGTAAATCAACGAGACGGTAACTCTCTGACACTGTTACCCACACCGCAGCATCAAAATTCATTTTCACGGTGTTGTACACATGAGCAACAAGAGTGGTTTTACCGACTCCAGGCATTCCTCCTCCTCCGCTCCAAATTATCACCACTGCTATCGCCGCTACCAGTCAGCCACTGTATCAACCTGTCCCTGTTCTCCTCGATCCCCACAAGGTCCTCATTGTAGGAATTTGTGTCTTGCAACATTTTATTTGTACACTACATTCTCCGGAATTAAACTTCATGTGGAAGTATCATGGAAATAACAGGGAACTAATGATGTGGAATTGTACTTAAGGAAATATACTTAAGTAAGCCGGTACGTCTATACTGGAATACAGTGTATGTGAATATGCTGGAATTATACCCGGGACAGTATAGAGTGGAAAGCCAGTTTGTTCATATGTTGGCTATATGAATTGATTAAAGCCTGCGAATTTGAATTATTCAAATTCGGCACGTGACTCACACACGTGTGCTCGTGGGACTAATTGCAGATTGAAACTCCTAGATGGTTACTGATGATCGTGGTTGGTTTGATTAACCTGGAGTTTCTGGAATAAATATCTGCGGAATTACGGTTTAAATAAAACCGGAATTAGCACTATATAAAGGTCCCTAACCCCTAGCCTCAAATTGATCATTGTGAGCGGCACCACGGAAAAGGATCGGAGGAATTAGGGGTTAGACCGGATTGTGCTAAAACCTAACATTGGTATCAGAGCCGATGGTTCGTTGCCGCCGAGAAGCCCTCGTCGGCTGTGCAAATCTACCGTCCGCCGCCGGCCATCGTCTACGAATGAAAAGATCCGCTGCGCACAGACTTCCGCCGACAGGAACGACTCGATCCATCGCCAACCTTGCGGCCGGAATCCGCTGGAAAATTCTCGTCACCGCCGCCGTAACACATGTACGACTCTGCCGCTGCTCAACCAATTTCTTCGGCTGTCTGTCCCGTGCTGCTGTGCCGCATGTATCGACGCGTGCCTCGGCGATCGTCCTCGTTTGTCTTCATCTTGCGCGAACTCAGCTGAAATCATCGACGGAGCTGTTTCCGTCGGAATTTGCAGCTGATCTGGAGATAATCACGTGGTTGGAAAAATAACCACGGAAGCGCGGATGCGACCTCTGCCTGAGATCGATCGGGAAACCAATCGAAACTCCCAACCATCCTATGGTCGAAGAGGAAAAGGAACCCTGATCCAAAAAAGAAAAAAAAAATCGTGTTCCGCTGCGCGAACGAGCTCGCTGCCACGCCAGGCAGTCAAGCACGTGTCCCGGCGAGCTCATGCAACAGCGCTTGCCGGCTGATTCACTGCCACCCTCTGGTTCTGTTTTGTTTATCAGTTCATGTTGTCCATCAGTCAAAGTTGTCCCCTGCTGCATCAACCGGGTACTGCAGTCTGCAGGTAGCAGAAACTTCAAAATTCTGCCGTAAACACCTTATGATATACATCAGGAAATTGCTGCACTGAATGGTATTGTTTGGCGTGATGTTGCTGGTATACGGGATTAAGGAAGATTTTGTGTTGCTTCTTCGGCTATTCTGCAATTTGGATCAAGAAAGCTTGGAGGGCAACGCTCAAGCTCAATTTTTACTCCCGGAACGAGCTTCACTTCCTCGATCCATGTATGCGCGAGATGGCCATATCTCACGTATCGGTAACACTTTCTCTGATCAGTATTTTCTTTGAGCTATTAAGAACCTGCAGTTAGATGGCTTTAGTTATACCGTTTGGAAAGGAAATAATCGTGCATTTACTTTCTGTGGAGAATAATTATTATATCATTGACACGTACAAACCGGAAAAGCCATATGAAGATTCTAGATACCACGGTTGTGGAAAAGGAATCCTTATTTTGGAGATTTGTTTTTATTGTGCATTATTTGCTTCCGGAGGAAATTGGAACATAGTCCAAGGAAATTGAATGATAATCTTTGCTGGATGGATTTTTTTATATATTGATTGATTTTAATTGCTACGGGATTGATCTTGTCCCGGAATATATTTGGAACTCGTCGGAATACAATGGAACCTATTGGATTACATACAAATTTGCTGGAATTTACCATTGTAACAACGACGAGAAGGCATCAATCATGTTTATATTGAAATTGGCATCACTTATTTTTGGAGGAAAAGAGAGAACACTCCATGGAAAAGGAAATCAATATTTATTCAACGGTATGTCGAATGTTATTTTTTTGCATGCACTAAATACTTGTTTATGACTACTTCTCCACAATTTGGATTTTACTTGTACGTCATAATTTGATGGAACACAATAGCAACTTATCTATATGCAAACAATTCCAAGTGGAAATAGATATGTCTACATAGGCATTATTGCTAAATTGGATATACTTGGAATTTGGAAATATTGCAATCAAACTCCCTTGTGGAGGAAAAGTATTATCATTCTCATATTCACTTACGATGAGAAGGAATTTAATTTATACTTCTCGATCGGAATTTGTTGGTTATGTATGCTATTTGGAAAAGGAGAGTGGAATTATTGCTCAATGAAAATTAGTGCATTAACACAATGGTCTCATTTATGTTGATACCCATTGGAAGATTGGTTGCCAAAATCATTTATTTGGTGAGGATAACTCCATAGGGAGGAATACTAATAATAAGAAAACATGCTCGGAATTTATTATTGATGGTATTTACGACTTGGTCTTACTGTATAGACAGAATTACGAGTATTGTTAATTCTGGAATAATAATCTTTAAAAGGACGTACCCAGTGCTGAGAGCTCCCGCACTGTGCGGGGTCTGGGGAAGGTGTCAGTGGCAAGCCTTACCCTCACCTAGTAAGGCTTGCCACTGACACCTTTAAGTGGGAGGAATATAAGTATATGGAATCTTATTATGTGACATTTGTGGTATTTGGTTTTGACACTCCCACTAGAGGTTCAATTATTTTTATCTCATTTACGACTTGGTCACATATCAAGGAACAAAATTAGTGGATTATTAATTCTGGAATTCTAAACTTTAGTGGGAGGATTATGATACTTCATCGGCATATATTTACGGTATTTTTGGACACTCCTACTTGAGGTGAATATATTTATTCTGTTTCTTGATTACACTTTGTATGGTTATTTATATCTTTTACAATACAAGTCGGAAGATTTTTGTTGTATTAATATCGGACACTGAAGTGGAAAATCAGTTCATCAAAGGAATTAAAGGTTTGAAAACTGATTGGTGGGGATATACAATTCAGGAATATTAATTGAAACTAATGTAATGAGCATGGAATTATTCACCACTGTCTTATGTCATATACTCTATGGTTAATGGAGGAATACAACTATTGGTTATTCCACTTAAGTCATTATTTATCACAGTCACTGTTTATATTTTGTGAACTGGAATGGAAGTGTTCTATTTATATTTTGGTAGTATGGAATTGGAATGATTGTTTACTACATAGCACACCAAGATTTTATATTTAGTGTCTATATTCTAGTGGATCAAATGGTATTTCGTTTTTGATCTGGAAAAAGGAAAATTGGTGGAAAGTAGGAATTTGATACTAATGAAGGGTGTTTATTAATAGTCACACCGAAATATATGTGCTAAACTCACAGGAAAACACCAAGTTACACTCCCAACACTAACATGCTTAGGAAAAGTGGGAGGAATTAAATTGGGCCATTATATCTTGCTACTATTGTGTGTTATTTGAGGAAGTTACTCTATATTTAGAGGAAAGAAAAATACTAAAACTTGTTGCTAATGTTAACTATGGGTGGAAACATTGCGGGAAGGAATAAACTCAATGAGGAATAATAAAAGTTTGGGAATTTGTTATTTTACCAAACAACCGCATGCCTATAGATTGTTATTGGATTTATTTATAAGGAAGTTTAATGCAACATGCTTAGTGGATTTTAAAATTCTAAGCTTGTTATTTAATTCTTAACACAAAGGAAATATTTATACTTTGTGGGAACTCAGGAATTTAGAGGAAGGTGTTTTTTGTTTGATTCTTTACACGAAGGAAATATTTATACTTTGTGGAAACTCTGAAATTTAGAGGAATGTGTTGTTGTTTTTCTTTACACAATGGAATTAATTATACATTGTGGAAACTCTAAAATTTGGAGGAAGTGGGAATAAAGATATGGTTTGCCAACTGATTAGGTTCATTCATGTTCTTGGAACAAGCTTCACATTAATGATATATCAGGTCATACGGTTTTATTACTGATGGAAGATATTCATATACAAAGGTTAGTGTGAATTGTTTTTGTGTTATCATTATATGTGCTAACTATGTTCTTATTGATTTTAAAATATCACATTGATGGAAGTGAAAGCTTGGTTTGGTTCTAACTTTCTTATGAAAGGAATGTTCAAAGCTTCCTGCGTTTTGGGAGTGGAATTACATAGTGAATGTTTTGATATATTTTTCTATGGAAAACTGCAAACCTGTCAAATACCTTTGGTAAAGGGAATGATACTCTGCGAGAAATTATACTTTAACTCGTGAGGAAAAAGAAATAGTAATGGTCATACCACTATTATTGTGGGACATTATTTGTGCGACCTGAACTTAGCCATTCCGCTATAATTGTTGCTTTTGATTAGCACGGAAAATGATTTGCTGGAATTATTAGCAAATGGAATATGAATCTTGGAAAGATAGCTGCAATCAAATAAAAGACTTATTGCTCAATGCCAAGGAAACGTGGATTATTCATTTTTTTTGGCGATCTCAACCTTCAACCACGTGGATATATTGACGCTACTTTCGAAAAGAGGATCTCGCTAAAAGGTAATTTTGTTTTATGTTATATGTTAATATCTACTTTATAGGTCTTTATGGCGTACAAAGGAAACATGATTTGGATACTCGTTATTTACGAAATATGAATACTTCAATGCATATCAAGCATTGAAGGAAGGTCTATGGTTAAGTAATTTTCTTCGTAAACTTAAGGTCGCGGAAAGACGCATCATAACCTGTTACTTTGTGATAATATGAGTGCTAAAGTCACAAAGTTTATATGCAACATGAATATACTGAAGGAAGGAATTATTTTATAACCATGCTAATTGTGTGGGAATTCACTTGTTGAAATAAAATGTTTTCAGTCAAGTGGGAGATGTAGGAATTTGTGTCTTGCAACATTTTATTTGTACACTACATTCTCCGGAATTAAAATTCATGTGGAAGTATCATGGAAATAACAGGGAACTAATGATGTGGAATTGTACTTAAGGAAATATACTTAAGGAAGCCGGTACGTCTATACTGGAATACAGTGTATGTGAATATGCTGGAATTATACCCGGGACAGTATAGAGTGGAAAGCCAGGTTGTTCATATGTTGGCTATATGAATTGATTAAAGCCTGCGAATTTGAATTATTCAAATTCGGCACGTGACTCACACACGTGTGTGCTCGTGGGACTAATTGCAGATTGAAACTCCTAGATGGTTACTGATGATCGTGGTTGGTTTGGTTAACCTGGAGTTTCTGGAATAAATATCTGCGGAATTACGGTTTAAATAAAACCGGAATTAGCACTATATAAAGGTCCCTAACCCCTAGCCTCAAATTGATCATTGTGAGCGGCACCACGGAAAAGGATCGGAGGAATTAGGGGTTAGACCGGATTGTGCTAAAACCTAACACTCATCCCTGGTAAACGGCAGAGCATGATTAGTCGAGCTGGCAGCAGAAACAAATCTGCTAATTGACTAATCCTTCTTCCTTCGCTTGGCATCCTGCAGCTTGGCTTCAATTTTTTGGAGCTTGGCCGCCAGGCGGTGCCAGGTCGTGATGTGCTTGACTCTCTTCTTCATCTTTGCGGCAAACCCTCCACGCTTTTCCTCCTCCAGTTTGTAGGTGAACTCGTCAACAACATCCTCGATCTGAAACGTGAGGCCCCTGATGTCGCCAATGAAGATGGCCGTGGTCCTGTCGGTATCCTTGAACCGCTCCACCTCCCGCAGGTAGGCCTGCATTCTCTCTAGCTCTGCCTTGGATTCACGTATCTTGCCAAAGAGGCTCCGCAGAGCCGCGGCCTCTTTGCATAGCAGCGTCCCACCGAAGATCACCGCCTCTTTCGCCAGTGCCGCGCCGAGCGTCACCACCAGGTGCCCGACAACAGCCTCTGCCATGGGAGAAGGTCACACTTTGGTGAGGAAACTGGTTCTTTGAGCACTGCCCCTGAAACTCGTGTGGTGGTACTAGTAGTTTATTACTCTGTTTTTAGCTCACAAGTGGACCGATGGACTTTGAATAATCAACGTGCATGCTATCCACAATTTGGTCTCCAAATTAAATCCAGTGATCTGCCAAACTTGGTCTAGAAAGTCACAAGTGGAATGAAGAAGGGGATGTATTTACAGAATGGAGTAGGAACAAGATGTGAACAAGCGGAACTGTAGTGACCAAGGAAGTCTATACAGTACAGTTGGATCAATTATTCAGATTGGGACAGCACTAGCTACGTACCAACTTGGGCTGCAACTTGAACTGGACAGATGTATACGCATTTGTTCCCACTTGTTCAATGGAGGTTCCACCAAGCAGCTGCATGGAAGTAGCTAGTGCCTATGCAGAGGCTTCCACAAAGGAACAAGGCAGATCTTTAACTGTTCTAGTGATATCTGGCAAGTGCTAACCTTGCCATACGATATATAAAAATCTACAGATAATTTTTGCTTCAGTGAATATTACAAATTCAAATTCGAGGACATCAACAAAGTAGAGCAACAAAAGCTCCCTACAAAGGCGCATGCCACCACAGACAGAAATAAACCAAATGGTGGTATCAGAGTACTAGACTCACCTCTAAGGACTGAAATTCAACGCTGTAGTACAGATAAGCTCCATCAGAGTGCTCGTTGGACCAAGGCCTTCATCCGCGATAAAAGTAGAATGAACTGAATCCTCAATCACTCTCAACAGGTCAATCGACCAAACGCTACTGTGGAGGCAGCCCAGCCAATTCTCTCCAAACACGCGTCACATAGTCCTGTGGTGGGAATGGTTAAACAACAGAAGGTTAAAAAAAACAGAGCACAACCAAAGAAACGTAATTGGCAAACATTTTATATAGAATTCCCATGATTAGGATAAATAAAATAAAGCATACACAGATCTATAAAAACAGAGCCCCCATAGAATAGGCTGATTCCTATTAGACATTGGCCCAATAGGGGAAAATGGTAGCTTTTCATAGAGGAAGAAACATAGATTTAACAATCTGATGCTTGTTCACCACAACACTTCACTGACGTAATTTGGCAACAATCTCAAGTGGTCCTAAACAGTAAACAAGCAGCAGCTAGCGAGCTTCTAATTTCTACTTGTATGAAACAGTGAGAACAAGGCAGAATTGCTTGCAAGATTTGTACGTGCGGCAGTTGGGAGAGCGGGGGAAGACCGGCGTACTGTCCCCTGGCCCATCGCCATGAACAGGAAGGGGAAGAAGGGCCGGCAGACTGAGAGCCCGGCTATGAGGGCTGAGGCGGAGGGCCCCATCCAGCGTTGCAGATCATTGCTCCAAGATGAGAGAAGTCCAATTTACCCCCTCAAACTCGTCACTTTACAACCCTTAACTCTAAGTTGGTTCATGTTTTATCCCTAAACTCTAAAAAACCGTTCAAAATACACTTTGACAGATTTAACCCGGTTTTTATTGCAACACCAGTAGTTTTTCATGTATGCCAACTTAACATACCGTACAAATCTCACATGTAGCCTTAGCCAAAATTCCAGTGAACTACTCGCTCCGTTCAGAAATAGATGTCTTAGCTATTTCAAAATTTGGATGTATGTCACACTATAACATGTCTAATTACATCCATATTTTGACAAATCTAAGACATCTATTTCCGAACGGAGGGAGTAAAAGATTGAGTGCAATGCAATTGTATGAGCTCTGAGCCTACAAATACATGTAGAGGAGGAGGCATAACGTGCACGATCTAACAGATTACCTCACAAAGTCTAACGGATCTAGGCATGAGAATAGGAGCTAATCGTGAGCTACAAGAAAGGATTATGCCATTCCTAACGAACATGCAAACATGCAGCTGTTCAATATGCTAACAGTTGCTAACTTGCATCCAAACTGCTGGGGTGGAGCGGCGAAGGAACACCAGCCCTAGCAGCCTGAGCAGTGAGCAGGCGCGGCAGACGGTGACCTGGGCAGCAGGCCAACAGCGGCGCAGCGCTACAGCTGGCTGGGTTTTTCGCGGCTCTGTTTCTCTCATCTTAAGTAAGACAGAATACTCAAACGTACGGGTATGTTGAATTGG
This sequence comes from Poa pratensis, assembly GCA_947311845.1. NCBI lineage: Eukaryota > Viridiplantae > Streptophyta > Magnoliopsida > Poales > Poaceae > Poa > Poa pratensis. The sequence goes on along the minus strand of CAMZMU010000050.1, from coordinate 39,356,338 downwards.
CATACAAGAAAAAACCGCCGATCTGGCAATATAAACCGGGTCAAACGGTGAAAGGGGTGTATTCCAAACGGTTTTAGGAGTTTAGGGGCGAAAACTGAACCAACTCAGAGTTAAAGTTGTAAGGTGAACTTCATGACAAGTTTAGGGGGGGTAAATTGGACTTCTCTCCTCCAAGATCCGCCCGCTGCGCGACTCTCTTCCCCTCGCCAGCAGCATGCCCATTGTTTCGCGGCCACCACCAGCGGCCGCCTCCATCCCTCCTTTCTCTCTCTCCCTGCAAGCGTCGCGCCGTCGATGCTGCCGGTCTGGCGGTGCAGCGGCATGTCAGAGGAAGTGCGGCGTTAGCCTCCCGAGTGACATTGGATGGGAGGTAGATGCATTGTAACTACGGTTTGGTTAGTGTTGTCCAGTCTCCACCAACACATTGAGATGCGGTCACGATTTTCTAAATTTCTAACCTACGGAGAAATACAAGCAAATATTTGTTAATTGTTACTACTCTCTTCGTTCCAAATTAGATGACTTTCATTTGTCTACATATGGATGTATCTAGATGTGTAACAAGTTTAAATACATTCAAATATAGACGAATGAAATTCATCTATTTTAGAACGGATGGAGCATTACATTGCATTCAATAACTGTTACTCCCTCCATTATCGCATTAGCTGCCACCGATTTCGTACAACTAATTACCCACAAAAAAATCGGTGATAACTAATATGAAATTTGAGGGAGTATAGTTATGGCCGTCGTTGCAAACTTGCAATGTTCCATGTTCTTCATGTCATCACACATGTCTCATTGTAAATATAAAATGGACATAAGTATTAGTTATTTTAATCTATATGTCATCACTACATTCTTTAAAGACACCACTAATATGAGGTATGAGTTGTATATGATGATCGTCAACAAGTTGCTCAAATTTGTTCTAGCGAGTTTAAATGCTAATAACCTCCTTGTAGACCCAAGAAAAAAATTGAAGTGTGGGCACACTCCCCATTTTTTTCACATAACGATAATAGTTAGAAAATGATAATATAAGTAGCCAATTGATTCACAACATTGTAGTTCAATATATGTTTCAAATGAAAGATTCATATATATCATCTTCTCTTACTTTGCTCCCTCGATAAATGTCACAAAACAATACGGTTCAAGAGCTTATCACCCATACTATTTCTCAACTTATTCTTCACTGAATCATTGTAGAAAAAAATATTTCAACGCTCGTTGTCGCCACCGGAAAAAAGAAATATCAATTTGAGAAGTAGATTAAATCGTAGACAACAATACAACATGCATTTTATTTGTTTCAACTCTTTTCCGAAAAGAGACGCAATGTCACTATTCCTCTTCATAATCAATTCGATGATCCTAGAAAAACATATAAACTATTGGTTGATAGTTGCTATTTATGAACATATATTGTCATTCTACACACAATACACTTCTAACACAAATAGTGAGCCAGTTGGGAATTATATTTGTTGTTCACCTGTTCGGTTGTGTCCTTGTGGGGGCAAATCACCAAATCCAGTAGCAAATCGAACACATTAGGGGCACTGATTAGTGGTATACATTCCTCTGCTTGGGAGCCTGGGGCGCTACTCTGCTCGGGCGACCGGTGGCGGTGGCCGAGCGGCGAGCCGCAAGCGTGGGGCGTGGCATCGGTGGCCAAGCGAGCGGCAACGGGGCAGCCCGTAGGGGATCCGGTGAGGCAAGGGTGTTCCAGGTAGGGGAGAGCATGAGGTAGCCGCCGCAGCAGCAACCAGGTCTCATCCATGGCGAGCGACACAAAAAGGAGCGACATGGACGCGTTCGGTCGTTCCTAGAAAGCTCGAGTGTGGAATCTAGTAGCGATATTCTTCCTAAGGCCCACCCGGCCCATCCTTTAGGTCCGCCAGTGTAGACTATGTTCTTACTAAGAGCATCTCCACCGGCACGCCTAATAGAACGTATGATAACGTTTTTATGACACCTATTGGGATCGCCGGTACACGTTGTCGCTCTATTGGGAGGGGCTACCCCGACAAGTGTCTACTGTTTTAATTTAGTTTTAGGAAAGATACTCATTAGATTTTATGTGCAATGTATTTATGTAGCTAATAGAAAAACATGACTATAACAGGGCCATAGAGTGGCCAAGCGATCCACTCATTGGATCTTCTGTGGCTACCGTGCACAAAAATCTACACTAATAAGATCCTCCAACCTCATTGCTCTTCCTAGCGCTCTCCCTACATTCTCTCTACAACCACTTGAGCCTAGCGCAGCCATGGCGTTCTGGAAAGAACTATCGAAAATGGACTATGCCCAGAGATGGAGTGTAATGATTATTCCCTGAGAACTGGTAGACTGAACAAAATTGAAATATATTTTTTATATTCAACTATTATACTTATTTTAATCTAAGTGTTATCTGACTTTGGTATTAAAGAGTACAATTTCCTATTACTTATATCACATAGTTTTCTTGAAATTAGTTAGGTGTTCCCTATTATCCAGCAATATCATTCAACTGTTTTTTACGCGGAATTTACACTGTCAATTGTGATGAAACTTCTCCTTAAATGAATTATATTGTATTGTTCAGAAGTTTGATTGTGGTAATTTTGAAGTCATTGTTGTAATAAAGAGCATGCATACGTATTTTTATGTGTGTGTGTCGTTGTGTATATATTTTAAATATCTAACATACCAAGATAGATATCTCTAAAACTAATGGTCAAACAAATATCTTACTATTGTTCTAGAGTGTTCTAAAACTGCTTATTTGAGCACGGAGGGAGCAGCGGTAACTCTGCATCCTTTTGGCCTACCGTGGGTTACCCAACATATCGAGGATGGTGTGCACGTGTCGACCAATGAACAAGACATTAGGTACATGTAGAATTAATTGCGAATCTACGGTGTATTTCAGGGGCATTGTACCGCCATTAAAAAGCATGAGCCAAAGAAAAAAAATGAGGTCGACCAGTTGTTCACTTCCATGACATGACCCTGGCCCTACATAAGACATAATGTGAAATGCTATAAGACACTTGACCAAGGATGCCTACCGCCATTAAAAAGCATGAGCCAAAGAAAAAAAAAGAGGTCGACCAGTTGTTCACTTCCATGACATGACCCTGGCCCTGCATAAGACATAATGTGAAATGCTATAAGACACTTGACCAAGGATGCCTAGCGCGAGACGAAGTAAGCTATAGTGTGCTATTTCTACGTTATCCAATCTTTTTCATGACCACTCTCCTTGAGTATAAGGAGATGCTGCCATTTATATGTTATCCAATCATTCCGTCACTATGCACGCAACCAAAACAGAGCACCATCTCAAAATCAAAAGAAAAATCATGGGGAGAGCAAGTGTGTACGTAATAATGAACAAAATCAGTTGTAGATCAGCTGGGTACTTCCATTTTTTTTCCTTTACGTGGAAGTAAAATTTTGTTGGTAGGCTCTTCCATGCATGGTACAACAGTTAGATAGGTGCTTGCTTGTTTCAGAATTTGCACAAGCAAGCAAAATAACTATTGGCTGAACTAAGTAGGCTCAGTTGCATAATGACCCATAAGTATAGGGGATCGCAGCAGTCTTCGAGGGAAGTAAAACCTAAATTTATTAATTCGACACAAGGAGAGCCAAAGAATACTTATAAGACTTAGCAGCTGAGTTGTCAGTTGAGCCACACCTAGAAAAGCACTAGTAACAGGGGTGATGTGATAGCAGCAGTAGTATGAGAGCAATAGTGACAGCAACACAGCAGTAATGACGTTAGAAAATAGCTGGTGCGTAGTTGACAGAAGAGCAATGATGATTAATATGGACCGGGGTTCCCAGCTATCTACACTAGAGGTAACTCTCCAAACAAAGCATGTGTTGGGTGAACAAATTACAGTTGGGCAATTGATAAAATTGTGTGGGCATGACAATGCATATTATGATAAGATAAAGTTCACTGTAGTATTTAATTGGCATTACAACATAATACATAGACCGCTATCGAGCATGCATCTACGTCTAAATAATCCACCTTCAGCTTAGCATCCGCACCCCTTCCAGTATTAAGTTGCAAACAACAGATTATTGCATGAAGTAAAGTGTGTAATGTAAACAATGCAAATGACACGTAGACATAGCATCGTTGTTTTATCCCTAGTGGCAACAGCACATCCACAACCTTAGACGTTGTTGTCACTCGCCCAGATTACTTGAGCCATGAACACACTATCGAGCATAAATACTCCCTCTTGGAGATACAAGAAACTACTTGATCAGGGTAACCACAAGTACTGGAGAGAATGCAAGATCTTAAATAAAACATAAGTATGATAACATGATGAACAAACTGATCATAATTCCACAATTCATCGGATCCCAACAAACACAACACCTATTACATCTGATGAATCTCAATCACCCATGTGCCTAGTGCTGGAAATATGCCCTAGAGTTAATAATAAAATGTTATTATCATATTTTCATGTTTAGATAAATGTTTATTTTTTCCATGATATGATTGTATTAACCGGAAACATAATCATATGTGGTTACATAAACAACACCGCGTCCCTAGTAAGTTTCTAATAGATTAGCTCGTTAATTAATGATGGTTATGGTTTCCTGATAACGAACATGAGTTGCTAATTAATTAGTGGAATCATATCATTAGAAGAATGACGTGATGGACAGACCCAACTAAAACATAACAATTTGATCGTATCATCTAGTTTTAATTGTCATGTCTTTTATTTTTAAGTCATCTAGTTTTAATTGTCATGTCATTCCGGGTACTGGAAGAATGCTTTGGGAAATAATCATCGTCGCTTCGTGACTGAGTGACCTGTCTTACAGGTATCTCAGAAAGTACTTGTTAAATTACATGAATCAAGGCTAGGATTTGTCCCTCCGTGTGTCGGAGAGACATACTCTAGGCACACTCGGTAATGCACATTCGATAACGCTTGCAAGCACGTGACTCATGAGTTAGTTATAGAGAATGTTGTATTACGGAACGAGTAAAGAGTACTTATTACTGAACTAGGTATAGTGATACCGACGATCTAATCTCGGGGTAAGTAAAATATCGCGTGACAAAGGAAATCGAATAAGGATTATTGTAATCCACGACATAGTGGTTAAATCAATAAAGATCTCCGTTGAATGTGTGGGAGTCACTATGGATATCTATGATCCCGGTTATGGTTATTGATCGGAGAAGTGTCTTTGATCATGTCCGCACGTTCTCGAACCCGTAGGGTCACACACACACTTAACGTTCGGTAACGCTAGAGTAGCTCTGGGATAATTATTAATGGTGTCCGAATATTGTTCGGAGTCTCGGATGAGATCCTGGACATCATGAGGAGCTTCGGAAGAGTCCGGAGATAAAGTTTTATATATGGCAAGTTGATTTCAGGATTCCGAAAAAGTTCGGAATTTTTTCAACACAGTATCGGAATGATCTAGAAGGTTTTGGAGTGTCCCACGATGGGGCCCACCTGCCTCCAAGGGCCCACATGGACCGAGGGGTGGCCCATCCTGCACTAGGACCCCAAGGCCCATGCGGCTAAGGAGGGTGGGGTGCAACTCTAACCCTAGGTGTGCCTTGGGGGGCAATTTCCCCGCCTTTGGCCGCCGACCCTAGGAGATGGGGGCGCACCCCCCAGCCCTCCTGCCTATATAAAGAGAAGGGGGAGGCGCACCAAGGGGCTCCCAAACCTAGCCATCACGCCCTCCTGCCACACCTCCTCCTCCTCTCGTGCATCGCTTGGTCAAGCCCTGCCCGCACGGAACCTCCACCATATCCACCACCACGCCGTCGTGCTGCTGGAACCGATCGCATCTACTTCTCCTTCGTGCTTGCCGGATCAAGAAGGAGATGTCATCGAGTTGTACGTGTGCAAGCCTCGAAGGTGCCGCACGTTGTGGTGCTGATCGGGTCGAACTTCACCAACAACGTCATCGAGTTGCGTTGAAATAAACGTTCAACACGCGTGTTCTTCGAGGGTATGATGATCTATCCTCCCCGTTACTAGCATCTTCTAGATTGGATCTTGATTCTTGAGTGTTGCTTCTGCATGCGAGAGATCGTTTTTCTTCGCAATCTTCTACACCTAGAGAGTCGGCGGGTGGAAGCCCCGGAGGTCCATGCCTTGTGCACAAGCCCACGGAAAAGCAACACATCACCCACAACGTTGCGCATCGGATGCACCACCTGCAGCTCAAGCACCGCCTCCAAGAAGGGGACGACGCAAAGACACTACCACTGCCTGATCCGGCTAGCCGGACTTACGGTTTCCTCCGGTGCTCGAGGAGAGGGTCCAGTCAAGGCAACGATAACGCCTCCATGGAGGTAATGGCACCGTCACCACACCACTCCAGCGGAGATTACCCCCCCCCCCCCCCCCCAAAGGTAGGAACTTCGGAATACATCCTCGTCTTCATGGTGTGGTTATTTGTGACCCCCCCCCCCCCCCCCCCGCCGCCCTATACTTACTTGTATCTACCTTGTTTATCGTCTCTAGCTAGAATGTATGTTTCCATATAGGTTGATCACATCTTGTTGCAATCTAGAGAACCTATATTCTTGTTAATCCCAAATTTGCTTAATAGAAGAGTAAAATTTGTAGTTGTATGTCCCCCCCTAAGTATACCTCTTCGATCCTTTCAAAAAGTCTTTTGTGATCTATTATAAATGTACATAGAAACCAACAACTGAATCTAATCTTATTACAGTTACTTACATTTAGGCTCGCAATCAAATGTAATGTCACTATGGAATTAAAGACATTCAATTTATTGGATTCCCTTACATCATTTTGTTAAGGGTAATAGCGTAATATTGTGCGTTATACTTAAACTACCTAAAAAAATAAAGGATAGCAGAATAATTAATGCTATTTCATAAATAACATATAAGAAAAAATTACCTTGTAGACATAACCAAAAGCACCGCATCCGACCACATTATCCAATTTGAAATTTTCTGTTAACTTTATGGGTTGAGGAAGATTAAACAGCAACAATCTCGAACGTCTCTTACAAGTATGTCCTTGTCCACAATTGTTCGTTTAACCTCCCTTTTCTGTGGTCCATGGAAAATATGGTCTCCTGTCACTAATTATGAATTAGAGTACAGATTAGGAAACACTTCTAAAATAAAAGACACGTGTATTGCTAGTTTGTATTTCAGTATTTCACTGATAGCAGAAATGGTTACATTCAATGGCTCAATGCAGATAGAAGACATTGGGTATTGTTAGAGCGATATTTGTATATTGTAGTTTCCCTATTAGATAGGGGCTCCTTGCATATTTACACCTATACATGTACTATATATTGTGGCCTTTGGCCCCTGTGGAATACAAGTTGCTTATTCCTAACATGGTATCAGAGCTAGGTTAGGGTTTCCCGCACGCGCAACTCGTGCAATTTTTTTCAGCCGCCGCAGGTACAGCTCGCGAGAGCTTCGCGGCTGCCATCTTCATCGCCCAATTTCCGGCCGCCGCCGATCGATTCCCGGCTGCCGCGGTCCGTTCCCAGCCGCTGCCGATCGATTCCCTGCCTCGGGCTGTCGTCGCCCGCCTACAGGGAGAAGACCGTCGTCGCCCGCATCGAGCCGTCCTTCTCCGCACGCGACCGAGCAGTGCGCGTACTGGGCTGCGCCGTTCTCAATCCACGGCCAATTTCGTCCGTGGCCGCCGTCTCCGTCCGGCCAGTCGCGGCCTCCGTCCACGACCACCTCCGGTCGCTGCTGCTTTTCTAATCTTCAGCTCCGCTCGCGTGGTCTTCAGCTCCATTGGTTGGTGCTCCGTTCCGATTGATTGGTACTGCTCGCGCTAGTCTGATTGGTACTGCTCGCGCTGGTCGACTGGTTGGTGCTCGCGCTGGTTGATTTGTACTGCTCGATTGGTTGGTGCTCCGTTCCGATTGATTGGTACTGCTCGCGCTGGTTGTTTCCTTCAGATTGATTGGATCCAGCGTTGACTAGCTCCGTCTTTCAAAAAAAAAAAAAAAAAAAAAGATGTCTGCATCGTCGGGCTATGTCGCGATTCCTCGCTGCTCGGTGATCTTTGATGGCACGAATTATCCTGATTTCGCTGCCTTTATGCGCATTCATATGCGTGGTCTTCGTCTCTGGGGTGTGCTTTCCGGCGAGGTCTCGTGTCCGCCGTGCCCCATTGCTCCTACTGCTCCTATTCCGCCGACGCCACCAGTTCTTGCTGCCGATGCTACTCAGGCTGCAAAGGATGCAGCTAAGAGTGCGGATGATGTTGCCATTGCTGCGTATGACCGGCAGGTCAAGGAGCATTCTGACGCCCTTGAGACCTACCGGTTGGATCTGACTGCTTACACCCAGTGGATTGATGATGATGCTCGTGCTGCGGCTGTTCTCACCGCCAGTGTTCTACCGCAGTTTGCCTCTGAGTTTATGGGCCTCAGTACTGTCGCTGACATGTGGGCTCACCTTCGTCAGCGTCATCAGCCGTCCGGGGATGCTCTATATCTGTCTGTGGTTCGTCAGGAGCATGATCTTCAGCAGGGTGACTCTACCATTGATCAGTTCTACACGCAGAGCGCTGCTATCTGGCGTCAGCTCGACTCTCTTCGCACTGCCGTGTGTGGTGCCTGCCCGTGTTGTCAGACTGTGCGTTCCGACTTGGAGTTTCAGCGCGTATATGAGTTCTTGTCTCGGCTCCGCAAGGAGTTCGAGCCCCGACGTGCTCAGCTGCTTGCTCGTGGTCGTGTCCCTATCTCGGAGGTGCTGTCTGAGCTTCGTGCTGAGGAGATTCGTCTACGTGGCGTTGGGTTGCTTGAGGTTCCTTCTGTGCTTGCTGCCCATGGTCCTCCTTCATCGCCTGCTTCATCGACTCCTTCGCGGTCCACTGCTCCGCCACTTTTACCCACTCCTCAGGGTCAGGGCCTGGGTCGTGGCCAGGGTCGTGGCGCTCGTCCACGCCTCACTGCACCTACTGTGATCTGCCTGGCCACACCGAGTCTCGTTGCTACACGAGGGAGCGTGATCTGCGTAAGCAGAAGGCGTCTGCTTCTCCCGGGACTCGTGCTTCCTCTGGCTCGTCAGGGTCTTCTCCAGCCGGCTTCACCGACCAGGACATTATGCGGCTCAAGCGGATGCTCGCCGCTTCAGGTTCTTCTTCGACGGGTACTGCTGGCTCTGTGACTGATTCTTCTGGCACTGCGCGACCACCATCTTCTACACAGTCAGGTACATCCTCGTGGGTTCTGGATTCTGGAGCTTCTTTTCATATGACTTCTGATTCTTCCACTCTGTCCTCTCTTCGACCTCTTGATTCTCCTCTTAGTGTTCTTACTGCTGATGGTACTTCTCTCTCTGTTTCTAGTCGAGGCACTCTTTCTACTTCTTCCTTTTTTGTCCCTGATATTTCTCATGTTCCTCGTCTTACCATGAACTTGTTTCTGCCGGTCAGCTTACTGATTCTGGTTGTCGCGTCATTCTTGACGCCGATTCTTGTTCTGTTCAGGATCGTCACACGCAGGTTTTGGTTGGAGCTGGCCCTCGCCGCCGTGATTCTCAGGGGCTTTGGGATATAGACTGGCTTCGTGTTCCTTCCGCTGCTACCTCGCCTGCCAGTTCTCCTGCTATCGTCGCCTCTGTCACCGGCTCTTTTCAACAGTGGCATCATCGTCTTGGTCATCTTTGTGGTTCTCGTCTGTCGTCATTAGTTCATCGTGGTCTTCTGGGGCCTGTCTCAGGAGATGTTTCTTTACAGTGTCAGGGTTGTAGGCTAGGAAAACAGATTCAGTTACCCTATCCTACTAGTGCGTCTGTATCTCAGCGTCCTTTCGACTTAGTTCACTCTGATGTTTGGGGTCCGGCTCCTTTCGCTTCGAAAGGGGGCCATCGATATTATATAATATTTATAGATGATTTTTCTCGTTACACTTGGCTGTATTTTATGTCTTCTCGTACTGAGGTTCTCTCCATATATAAGCGTTTTGCCGCCATGGTTCTTACTCAGTTCTCTACGCCTATTCGTGTGTTTCGTGCTGACTCTGCTGGTGAGTATATCTCCAAGCATTTGCGTGGTGTTCTTGCTGAGCAGGGCACTCTCGCTCAGTTCTCCTGTCCCGGTGCGCATGCTCAAAATGGCGTGGCTGAGCGTAAGCATCGCCATCTTCTTGAGACTGCTCGTGCGATGATGATCGCCTCTTCTCTTCCGCCCATTTCTGGGCTGAGGCCGTTTCTACCTCGGCCTATCTGATTAATATCCAGCCTTCTGCCGCCCTTCAGGGTGCCATTCCTCTCGAGAGACTCTACGATCGTTCTCCTGACTATTCTATGCTTCGTTTGTTTGGTTGCGTTTGCTATGTTCTTCTTGCTCCTCGTGAACGCACCAAACTAACCGCTCAGTCTGTTGAGTGTGTTTTTCTCGGATATAGTGATGAGCATAAGGGCTACCGTTGTTGGGATCCTGTGGCTCGCCGGATGCGTATTTCCCGGGATGTGACGTTTGATGAGTCTCGGCCTTTCTATCCGCGTTCGACCTCCCCGACCTCTACTGTGGAGGATCTCTCTTTTCTTACTTTTCCTGATTCTCCTCCCGATATCCCTCATATTTCTCCTCCCTCTGATCCGGTGCCATCTACTCCGATGCCTTCTTCTCCTCCTTCGTCGCCGCCTTCTTCACCCTCCCTGTCCCCGTCTCCGCCTTCTTCTCCTGTTGCTCCTTCTCATCCTACTTTTCCTTTCTATTATACTCGCCGTCCACGTGTTGTGACCGAGTCATCTGATGCACCCTCTACTTCCGGTGCACCGTCTCAGCCGACTTATTCTCTTCGTTCTCGGCCTTGTCCTTCACCTGATTTCTATAATCCCGCTACCTACAGTGTTTCGGTTGTCCGGAGCCGACTACGTATCGTGAGGCTGTTGTTCATCCTGAATGGCAGCTTGCCATGGCTGAGGAGATTGCTGCGCTTGAGCGCACTGGTACGTGGGAGATCGTCCCTCTTCCTCCTCGTGTTCGTCCTATCACCTGTAAGTGGGTCTATAAGGTTAAGACCCGCTCTGATGGGACTCTTGAGCGTTACAAAGCTCGTCTGGTCGCTCGTGGCTTTCAGCAGGAGCATGGCCGTGATTATGATGAGACTTTTGCTCCAGTGGCTCACATGACCACTGTTCGGACTCTTCTTGCCGTGGCATCTGTTCGCCATTGGTCTGTGTCTCAGCTTGATGTTAAGAATGCCTTTCTTAATGGTGAGTTGCGTGAGGAGGTTTATATGCAACCACCACCTGGGTATTCTGTTACAGATGGCATGGTCTGCCGTCTTCGTCGCTCTCTCTATGGCCTTAAGCAAGCCCCTCGTGCATGGTTTGAGCGCTTTGCTTCTGTGGTCACAGCTGCTGGTTTCTCTCCCAGTGCTCATGATCCTGCGTTTTTGTTCACTGTTCTCCTCGTGGTCGCACTCTTCTTCTTCTTTATGTTGATGACATGATCATCACTGGTGACGACCCAGAGTATATTGCCTTTGTCAAGGCACGTCTGAGTGAGCAGTTTCTTATGTCGGATCTTGGTCCGCTTCGTTACTTTCTTGGGATTGAGGTTTCGTCCACCGCTGATGGTTTCTTTATATCCCAAGAACGGTATATTCATGATCTTCTTTCTCGTGCCGCTCTTACTGATGAGCGTACTGTTGAGACTCCCATGGAGCTCAATATTTCTCTCCGTGCGTCTGATGGCGATCCTCTCTCTGATCCGACTCGTTATCGACATCTTGTCGGGAGTCTCGTCTATCTGGCTGTTACTCGCCCTGATATTTCTTATCCTGTCCATATTCTGAGTCAGTTTGTTTCTGCTCCCACTTCGGTTCACTATAGTCACCTTCTTCGTGTTCTACGCTATCTTCGTGGAACGATCTCGCTTTGTCTCTTCTTTCCTCGTTCTAGCTCGTTACAGCTTCAGTCCTACTCCGATGCTACTTGGGCTAGTGATCCTTTGGATCGCCGTTCACTTTCTGCTTACTGTGTTTTCCTTGGTGGTTCTCTCATTGCCTGGAAGACGAAGAAGCAGACCGCAGTTTCCCGTTCGAGTGCAGAAGCTGAGTTGCGAGCTATGGCTCTTTTGACTGCTGAGGTGACTTGGTTACGGTGGTTACTTGCAGATTTTGGTGTCTCTGTTACGACACCCACGACTCTTTTGTCAGACAGTACAGGTGCTATTAGCATTGCACGTGACCCAGTGAAGCATGAGCTTACTAAGCATATTGGCGTTGATGCTTCTTTTGTCCGTGCTAGTGTGCAGGATCAGATTATTGCGCTCCAGTATGTGCCTTCAGAGTTACAGTTGGCGGATTTTTTCACGAAGGCCCAGACTAGAGCACAGCATAGCTTTTTCCTCTCCAAACTCAGTGTTGTGGATCCACCATGAGTTTGAGGGGGGTGTTAGAGAGATATTTGTATATTGTAGTTTCCCTATTAGATAGGGGGCTCCCTGCATATTTACACCTGTACATGTACTATATATTGTGGCCTTTGCCCCCTGTGAAATACAAGTTGCTTATTCCTAACAGGTATATGGTCCAGGTGGAGAAATAGAATAAACCACGCCTAGTTTCAGGGAATATTCCGGTTCATGGCCCCAAAGGTTGTCATTGTCCCTTTTGGAGCAGTTGCTGGCAGTCTGTAGGGGAGTACGCTCTCTTATCAAAGCCCACAAACTTTAAAACTCAGTCAAAACCTAATCAGTTCTAAATATTGAGCTACCCAAGACTAACACATACACATTAAATCAGGGACATTCACCTCTATTATTTTCTTGGATCTTTTTTTAACCTCAATTGATGTGTCTTGTTGAAATGCACATTACAGATGGAAATGTCAAGAGTGCATTTCTGCACACACACTTTTCTATAACCTGCAGAGAAATATAGAAGCCTTAATGTAAGAAAAGATCAAAACTATCCTAAAATTGGGATAACTGGTACCTAAGTTAACATGATCTATGAGTTGTTTAGAGTGGAATAGCCATGAACAAGCATTCATTCACAATAATAATACTTAACAAACGCATGTTCTTCCAATTTACGTACATAACCAAAATAAGATTATTCCCGTATGACTCTCTTCTGCTCTTCTCATTAAAAAGAATGCAAATTAGCAGAACAAACTGTAAAAGCAAAATCATACCGTGCAAATGTAACGAACTAATATAATTGCCTGCTAAATTTTCTTTATTATCTGCCGAATTATTATTTACTTCCTGAGTCTTGATTCAACTGTCTCAGATGTGGCGTCGAACCTGAAAATGCAACACGGTGCACCAACAAATAAGATGTAAGCTTCTGGATATAAACATTCAATTGTTTTTGTGACTAATAAATTGCAAGATTAAGGCTCTTATGTTATTCTGCGAGAGAAACACATGTCAAAACACTGATGTAGCTAGTGAATATATAAGGATGATTTGCTTACTGGTCTGCATAGCTTCATCTGAATTGTACATCACCGAATTATGTATTCTGGAAAGATCTTATATTAAAATTACCAGCTGGCCATACTTCTAAATTACCAACTACTTATTCTTAGTTGAGCTAGTAATTTCAAGAAGATACATGTCAATTACTCCCTCCGTTCAATATTAGTTGACTCACATGTAGGCATGGGCGGACGCAGCGTCCCGGCTGCCCGGCGCTTGCCCGGGCTTCGCTGGCGAGCGATTCTACGAACCAAATCCCACCTGATCACGGGCAAAACGATGGGCTAATTGGCTTGGTGGGCCTTCAAGCCATGGGCTTGTGTAGTTGGGCGGTGCGTCTCTGCCTCGTCCTCAAAACAAGAGACTGCCAAGACGAAAATCCATTAGCTAGTAGCCAATCCATCCACATTCCTTTGTTTCGTTCCCCGTTCCCCAACCCAGCACAGAGGCCTCAACCAGAGTAAGTTGTTTTAGTCCCCTCACCTTACTTAAACTCCTTGATTTCATCCTCTTTAATTTACACAACCGTGTTTTGATTTGAAATAAAATCTACACGAAATATATGTGCATCGACGAGTAGATTCCATTCTCGTGATCGCTTTCAAATTTCGTCAACTGTATTTTCTTAATTTAACACCGGAGTTCGCACCATTTTTAGAAAAATGTTGTCAACTTCGTTGCACTCGGTTGACCATTCAGAATTTCCTTCAGCGAGTAGATCTATCACGCAGTTTCACAAAATTGTCGTGTTGTAGCTTTTTCGTTTTGACGGACACCATCGTCGTAGTTTTGTTAGTCTCTTGGGAGTTCTTCTTAATTTCTATGTATCTAAATTTAGCAAATATGAGCATTTTAATGTGTTGTGAACTTATGAATATTGGAATGTGTTGAATATTGGAATGTGTTGTGGGGAAGCTCCAACGCGCCGACATTTCGTCCGTTTCTGTAACCGGAACGGTCTTTTGGCCTGCTCAATATAGGAACATAAAAAAATCTCAAATGGGTCACGCGCGTTGCGTTGCGTCGTCACGCGAGCACGTGGAGAGGGATGGTCATTTGCTATCTGTCGGCCAACCCAAATGGACAAAAAAGGCCCAAAATGGTGTCCGTTTTGCTTCGTTTGGGTCGGCGCGTTGTAGTTGGCCTGAGCGTGTAATGAAATATTCCTGTTTTCGCACTAAAAGTGTTTTGGACACAATATTTACTCCATATTTTCTACATTAGTCGCACTGTAGCGCGCCCAGGCTTCGATAAATTCCTGGGTCCGCCACTGCATGTAGGTACGGATGTATCTAGCACTAAAACGTGTCTAGATGTATACGTATCTACATATAAGTGAGTCATCTAATATGAAACGGAAGGAGTAGTTAAGTAAAAACCAGCTACCCCAGTTAGATGTGCGATGTGCATCATGAAACCGGTTTAATTTATCTAAACAGTTGTTTGCTGATTTCAGTACGGCGCATGGATGAGCCTGGCATCAAAAAAGTGATTGCAGTCAATTTATACCGTACCTAGGTGAAGTTGCATGGCCCGAGTCTTCTTTTAGCATCTGTGACTTCTTTGCGTACCCCTAGGAGAGAACAAAGTTGAAGAAAAAAAATAAGATCACATGAAGCCTTAATGAGTATCTCCAACACTAGAGTTGCATTTTCCACCATGTTAAAAAAAAATGATATAGCCGTGAGAAGAAACCACCGCCTGAAACTTGTGTTTACTATATACTGGATACTCCCACCATTTATGTTTCTTCTTGTCCCAAACAAGTTGAGTAGGCTAGATATGAAACCCTTTCACGAGGATTTCACAGGAGGTCACTCATCCTAGTATTATTCTCGTCCAAATGGGTTTCATACCCATAGGACTGGCTAGTTTTTACGTTGGCTCGCCAAGCATATCACAACCCTTAGATATGAAACCCTTTTACGAGAACTTACCAGGAGGTTAACCATCCTAATACTACTCTCGCCCAAATGGGTTTCATACCCATGGGACTGGCCAGTTTTTATGTTGGCTCGCCAACCTATCACAACTCTCCTCCTTTACCCGGGCTTGGGACCGGCTATGCCTAGAAGACATAGGCGGAGTTCCACCATTTATGTTTGTACAGTGTATTTTGATTGGTTAAAACAAGCTTTGACGGGCAATATACTGATCACTTTGTAAGCCGTTTATATAACATAAAAAATGATGTCATTATATTTATAGTTAACAGTAATTATTGTTGTGATATCATATCACATAAACATCATAGTATCAGAGTAATTGTTGATCAAAGTCATCTCTTAACCAATCAAAATACGCCCTAAAGAAGAGACAGAGGGAACAGTACAGAAAAAGATTTTACGATCAAATCTCTTTTGCGGTTGCGTCACTATGGTGATGGTAGAACTACCAATAGTATAGAACTTCAGCATTTTGTCTACTAGATCAGTTTTTTATAAATTATTAGAACTGTAATTTTGTATCATATTATGGTCACATGAGCATTATCAGTCTATAATCTAGAACTAGTACCACAGCATGTTTACTTGGATCTATTGGTCCCAATTGTGTCGCTCCATCTCTGGCAGATACTCCCTCCGTTCTAAGTTGTAAGATGTCTTGACAACTTCAAAGTGGATTAAATATAAATTGAAAAGAGTAAATGAACACACTAAAATACTTCTAGATACGTATGAATCAAGAAAAGGCTAAAAATGATTATATTTAGCAACGGAGGGAGTAATATTTAAATAAGTGATGGATGAAATACACACAGTGTCAACTGGGAAGCATTCATCGTACTCTATTTTACATTTTTGGAAACATAAAAAAATTCAATACTGGGACTATCTGTGTCTAGCTGTTACCTCTGTATGTGAAGATTAATCTCTGCTCAGATGCAGTATCAAAGTAGTATCTACATGGCTCACGAGGGGGAATATCTGGAGGTAGAAGGCGCTATCATTCTCCACCTCACGTAACTGGCAAGCCTGATTACCTCCTGTAAAGCAGTGACACATGAAGCTGCTGTCTTGGTAGGTTGTGATGAGCATAAATGCTCGACGAAGTGTCTCCTCCAGCTGCTCCACTGGGTTCCTCGTGTCTCGGTGTGGCATCAAGTGTGCCTCATGAAGCTCCTGCAGCAGGTCACCTATCATCTTGACACGCCGCGCAAGCTTCTGGCAGGTCTCTTTGTTCCTCCTAACCGTCTGCACTGCCTCCATAATCATTTTGATCAGCCCATATGCATCTATCCCTGCTAGCTGCGCAACGCTGGCCACTTGACCCACACCATTCCATGTTGCCATCTCCTCTCAGGGAACTGCGAAGAACACCCCTTGAAAATAAGGACCCAATACCTAGCCTAGCCAGCACACTGCACACATACTTGGACTTCGGGAAAGACGGAGTTTGAGAAAGACTGAGTTGTAGAAAAAACCTTCATCTTTTGACTTCTAAGTTCTAATTGGCTTCCTGTGGGTCCCAGCGATGGAAGTGTTGATTCAGAGAAAGGGTAACCACTTAGGAACAAAAGAGAGACGCAATCTCGAAATTTCCAGGGAGTTTCAGCTGACCTTTCATCTTCACAAAATATAGCAGCAGGATTTTGCCAAGAAAGTTCCTGTGATGGGACACATCTTTCTCCTGTGAGTGGACTCCTCAGTTGAAAGTACAAACTTCAACTAGCACAAGAAAACAAACATTGCACAACTGTAATTGTAGGTACTGCATTTCCACCCCACCCACCTCGTACTCACAGATACAATTGATGTTCTCCTCTTCTCACGCAGGTGATAGAAACGCACCGGACAGAGTCTCATGAGCTATGACCATCTAAAGGGCAGATTTCCTCCTGCAGCATTTCCTCAAACACCTGTGCTGCAGAGAGTATTCCGTTGTAACAGCTCATAAACTTAAGGTTGATTCATCAGAATGTTTCTTGTCAAGGATCAGTTGGCACCAGATGGCTATACATGACCAAGCAGCCCACTGAGAACAGAATAGCCATCGCTGGGTACTATGGGTACTACCAGTGACTCGGTGAGGTCTCGTTGGGCGCGGCATTTCTATCAGAAAGGAGAGCACGCTCATAGATACAAGTAACGGTTTTACCATGCGGTCACCTAAGGCACGTGCTCGGGCTCCCCGCCGCCGCGTGCCGGAGCTCCGGCGACGCCGTGCGCTGGAAAACGCGCCTGGAACGGCCGGTGCCCATAAAGACAACGCGATCGGCGATCGTACCTGGGTCAAAGCAGCCACGAGTTACATCCCCGGCACCGCCAGCACTATATATCGCTCAGCGAGTCTGGCTCACAGCGATCGTCCGCGTTGGCCGGCCCATCTTCCGGTTCGTTTCTTTTTTCCTCCATTTCCTTGACGTTTTTTTCTGTTTCTTTTTTCATTTTTTTTCCTTTTCTCAGTTTTATTTTTCTTTTCATCTTTTTTCGGTAGCATTTTTATTTTCGTTTTTTCTGTATTTGTCGTTTACTTTTATGGTTTTATTTCCTTTTTGATTTTTTAAAAAGATTTTTGAAAAATGTTCATTTTTGCAAATGGTTTAGATATTAAAATTGTTCATTTTTGAAAGTGTTTCAGAATTTAAAAAATGTTCGTATTTGAAAAATATATTTTTGATAATGGTTCAGATTTTGAAAATGTTTAATTTTTAAATGGTTCAGATTTTAAAATATGATCATTTTTTAAAAAGGTTCAAAATTTTAAAATGGTCCAGATTTTTAAAAATATTCATTTTTCAAAATGGTTTAGAATTTTAAAATTGTCCATTTTTTATAATGGTTTAGATTTTTAAAAAAATATTTTTGAAAATGGTTCAGATTTCGAAAAATGTTCATTTTTTAGAATGGTTCTAATTTTGAAATATGTTTACTTTTTAAAATGGTTCAGAATTTGAAAATGTTCATATTTAAAAATTATTCATTGCGGCCTCCCAGTTGCTCACTGAGCAGGCGGCCCACGAAGAGCTGAACCAGGCGAAGCAGGCGAGGCAGGCCAGGGAGGTGGCAGAGCGGGACGCAATGCGCCGGGCGGTGAGCGCGCTCCGGCAGGAGAAGTGCGTGCGCTCGCGCTTAGCCCAGAAGGCGCACGACAACGAGGCTCACCCCAGCGGCGGCGTTTAGTTTAGGTTTTAGTTTTAATTGTAGTTTAAATTTTGTAATATTATATCGCCTTGTAGTTTAAGTTTGAATCAAAAAATATTGGAGTTTAAATCAAAAAATGACAAAGCGTTGACACATATTTGGAGGGTGCAGCTGGAGATGCTCTAAACCCCTCTTACAAACGCAGATCGAATTTACTCCGGTAGATCTACCAATAATAACGCTTAATGCACCGGCCACCTACCAAACTTCCAACGCTCTAGCACCCATCCAACGGCCCTTCTCCCACCTTGAGAAAGTAGCGATGCTCGTCCGTCGTGACTCACCTACAAACCACCGGTCCAGCAGACCAGCACAAAACTCTGCTCTCATGCTCTGCCACTCCACTCCCCATGCTAGCGAACCCAGATGCGAGGGAGATACAAATACACTGTCGCGACTTTCACAACGACGCAAAAATAACACTCGACGTTAATCGCTGAAGTTGCTCGCAGCGCACCGAACAGATCATCGATGCCGTCGAAAGCTGCGGCCGATGCCGGTGACGAGGTCGTCCACGACTTCTCCCCACTCCTCCTGGTATACAAGAGCGGCCGGCTCGAGCGGCCCCTCGCCATGCCGCCCGTCCCGCCAGGCCACGACGCCGCGACGGGCGTCGTGTCCAAGGACGTGCCACTCTCGCCCTTCTCGTTCGCGCGTCTCTACCTCCCGCCCGAGGCCAATGCCGGCGCAGCAGGCAAGAAGCTCCCCGTCCTGGTGTACTTCCACGGCGGGGGGTTCGTGATCGGGTCAGCCGCGTCCGCCGCGTACCACCGCTGCCTCAACGACCTCGCCGCGGCCTGCGGCGCCGTCGCCGTGTCCGTCGACTACCGGCTCGCCCCGGAGCACCCGCTCCCCGCCGCGTACGACGACTCCCTCGCGGCACTCAAGTGGGTGCTCTCCGCTGCCGACCCGTGGATCGCCGAGCACGGCGACCTCGCCCGCATCTTCCTCGCGGGCGACAGCGCCGGGGGCAACATCTGCCACCACCTCGCTATGCACCAAGACTTCAAGGGCAGCACTACCGGAAAGCTCAAAGGCATCGTCCTGATTCACCCGTGGTTCTGGGGCAAGGAGCCCATCGGCGAGGAGCCCCGACCGGGGAACACGGGTGGCGTGGAGGAGAAGGGCCTGTGGGAGTTCGTGTGCCCCGACGCGGCGAACGGCGCCGACGACCCCCGGATGAACCCGACGGCTGCTGGCGCGCCAGGGCTGGAGAAGCTGGCGTGCGAGAAGGTGATGGTGTGCGTGGCCGAGGGGGACTTCCTGCGGTGGCGCGGCAGGGCGTACGCGGAGGCGGCGGCGCAGGCCAGGGGCACCGAGCTGGCGGTGGAGCTGTTCGAGACGGAGGGGGTCGGCCACGTGTTCTACCTGTACGAGCCCGCGACGGAGAAGGCCAGGGAACTGCTCGAGAAGATCGTGGCGTTTGTCACAGCTGAGTAACAGACTGAGAGCGCGCGCTGATGAAGCCAAGCCAGGTGGAAATATCAAAATAAATAATTGGACGTTCTCAAGTGTGTGTGTGTGTACTGTTCTGTGCCGTTTGAGATTTGATGAAGAGGACCGAAAATACAGTAGTTTAGCAACGTTGTCATTGCCTTGGGAGTTCAATTCCGCCGCCGGCCGCTTGGTGAGGTCACAAATTGCTTGTATGCGAATGCAGGTTGAGGATTTCATGACCGAGGTAGAAGTGCCGTCTTGCGATTGAAAACGGATTTTCTCCAACTCATATGCCGCACAACACCTAAGAACCCGCTCCCGTGCCGCACCCAGGCGGCATCGGGGCGCCACCCTCGCACCGCCAGCAACCGCCTCCTCCGCGCCATCCTCGCCGCTGCTGCCGCCAGCCTCCGGGCCGCGCGGCGCTCCCCGCTGCCACACAACTGGCACTGGGGTGGTTCTCCCTTTCCTTCGACGCGGGCGGACGCCAGATCCGACTGGGACGGTGATGGCGGGTCGCCGGCACAGGCACGCCGGAGCGGCGGCTCCGGGGACGCAGGTCTGCTGCGGTGGGGCGCGCCGACCTGGCCTCGAGGGTGGCGGATCGGCGGTGCGGAGCGGGCGCGATGGGCCCAGGTGAGCCGGATTTGGGCGCGGGCGGGCCCGCCGGCGGGGTGCTCGTCAGGGTGCGGTGCGGTGGTCGGGGCTCCTCCCAGGTCAGCGGCGCGCTGTGGCTCCGTGGCGGCGCAAGGAGTTGGTGCGGCCGGGTCGGCGGGCTGGGAGCTGCGTTGCGGGCATCTAGGAGGTGGCCTGGGCTGAGGCGCGCGTCGTCCGTGCAGGGCGCGGAGGCGGACGTGCGGTGCGGAGGCGGTTGCACTTGCGTGGAGGCAGGTGGCCGATGACGCGCGGGTTGACCACGGAGGCAAGCCGGGGCGGCGGCCCCGGACCTGCGGCTGCTTCGGCGGTGCGAGCGCAGAGGGCATGCCAGCTGCCGTGGAGGGAGATGCCACGGCGGCAGCAGCATGCGGTGTAGCTCGGCGGTTGACGACATGAGCAGGACGCCATCCTGCGGCTCTCGAAGCTTTGTGGTCGGGTTGAACTCCGGGCAAAAGCTTGCACGGACTTCGGTCGGTGCCGACGACGGCGATGCCCTCCTCGGGCGGCGTTCTCCTTCTTGATCGCGTCGTTGTGGAGCTTTTCGACCTCGACTAACGCGCGTGGTTCCAAGACCTCCGGGTGAAAATCTAAGCTCCTTGGGAGCGGGCGGCGGTGACGGTCTCGTCACGACCTTGTTGGAGGCGTCGCTTTGGAGTTCTTGGCCAGCGCGGTGCGACGATTTCACGGTGGATGTGCAAGATGGGAGTGTGGGCGAGGGCGGTGGACGTCGGGGCGGCGGCTCCGGAATGTGGTGGTGCGTTGAGGCGGCGGCCTCGGTTTCCGTTGCAGTTGCGGTCCTACGGGGAAGGACCGTGGTCTTGCACGTGTTTGAGTGACAACATTGGGCTGCGAGGCCTGCAGGTTTGTCGACTCGGCTGGATCGCCTCCGGACAATGCGAAGGTTGATCTGTTTGCTACGCCGGGGCGGCGGCCCCGGTTTTGGCGCGACGTTGAGGTCTGCGGGCGGTCGTCTTTAGCGAGGGTAGCAAGGGCTACGAGACGGCTGGGTCGTGCGGCGTTGTGGATCCTGTGCTTTGGTGACGAGTGGTGTACGTCGGGGCGGCGGCCCCGGGTTTGGTGGTGTGTTTTGTGGCATCCGGTGGGCTTGTGTCGTGTGGGCCCCCTCGATTGTGCGGTTTTTTTACCTTGTTTTTCTCATAAGCAGGGTATTTGATGGTTTTTGGACCCGGTTTTCCTTATAAACTGGGTCACCTCTTTCTATCTATTCGAGCAGTGGTACGACCACTTTGACCTAAAAAAAAATATGGCGCTCAACCTCATTTC
This sequence comes from Poa pratensis, assembly GCA_947311845.1. NCBI lineage: Eukaryota > Viridiplantae > Streptophyta > Magnoliopsida > Poales > Poaceae > Poa > Poa pratensis. The sequence goes on along the minus strand of CAMZMU010000050.1, from coordinate 39,334,353 downwards.
CGCTTGCGATTAGGGGAGTTACTGCACTAACTTGAACATGTGCATCAGACTTTTGTTTTGGACGGTAGGGTCTTCAAGGAACCTGATTGCTGCATTAAATCATTATCGATGATGGGTTACATTTTACACGCAGGACACTCACAGGAATAAGACCCTGTAGTAAAACACAAACAGGAAACACAATCAAGTTCTTGGTCCTCTCCACCGGGTCTGAGACTCCACCGCGGCCAACTTGACGCCACCGGGGACGCAGGACGAAAAGGCGATGGATGCTGGCGAGAAGAAACGAGAAACCACGTCTAGAGAGGCCCCCGTATCGGTCACAGGTCACGGCAACGAACAAAGCCACCTTGTACTACTTTCCAAATTGCAGCACGAACCATGTACCCACCTCCATCCACTCCGCAAGGCACCGCGCTGCCCCCCCCACACCATGGTTTTTTTTTTTGAATTTTCACACTCTATTACCTAGTTTGGCTCAGCAGAAACACTGGCCACCACAACACGTACATCACTTGGTAGCGATTCCGGCCATAACAGATTCAGGTCTTGCCGGCTCGCCCCATACTTAGCTAGAACATGAGCTACATTATTACAAGTACGTGGAATAGCAGAAAGTGCAAAAGAGGTAAACGATAACTGCGAAAAGAGTCGCATATCTCGATATAGAATGCCCTTTGGTGCTCGATCGAAGCTTGTACTCTGCATGGCTTTTGCGAGATTCTGGGAGTCAGTCTCCAGAATAATGTTAGTCATGCCCCAACCAGCTACAGCCTTGAGTGCCTCATCGCATGCCTGCGCCTCAGCTTGCGCCGCACTGGCAATAATCGGCAGACAGCCAGCTCCTGAACCTCTAACATTACCTGACTGATCCCGAATGACAAAGCCCCAGCCACCTCGCCGAGTTTCAGGTGTGAATGCTCCATCAATATTAATTTTAAGCATATCACCCTCAGGACGCTGCCAGCATTGTATATCTGCCCTTGCTCTGCCCACTGCAGATTTGCTGCAGTACGTTTTTGCTTCTCCCGCCCAATATCTCACATGGGACAGAATCCCTGCCGGGGGCCAACCTTCTCTTTTGCATTGATTTTATTTCTACGTGACCACCACTGCCATAGGAGGGTTGCACATAAGATACTCCTTTCTGAATTCAATCCAAGAAATTCTTGCACTACAGCTCTAGCTTTTGGACAGGCGCCCAGTTTCGTGCGCTCAATATCCAAGCCCAGCTCCTTCCAGATGGTTTTAACCTCTTTGCAATGGAAAAATAAATGTGCACCATCTTCATCCAACCGATGACAACACAAGCACAGTGTGTCACATTTTATACCTCGTCTCTTGATATTCAGTTTCAGAGGAAGGCTGTTATGGGCAAGCCTCCAAATAAATTGCTTGATCTTCGAAGAACACTCCATTTTCCAAATTTTCTCCCATTGCAAAGTGCTACTAGGATCTGCTGAAGAGGACTGTTTAGATCCATCTCGATCCTGAACATACAGTTTGTACGCCGATTTGACAGAGAATAGACCCTTGCTGTCATAGTGCCATGCAAAGAAGTCTTCAAAATCCTCTCGGATTGGTGTTGCAAGTATAGCATCCGCATCAATCTGCCAGAAGGTATCCCTCACAAGCCTCTCATCCCACTGTCCAGAGATTGGACAAATCAAGTCACTTACTTTATTGTAAACACAATGGCCTCTTGGAGTGATAGGAAGAAGAGCACCATCCCGTGCCAGCCACGGATCCTTCCAAATGTTCACACTATTACCATCTCCTATCCTCCATATAATTCCATTCTTCATTAACTCGACACCTTTGATGATACTCCTCCATGTATATGAGATGCCACCAGCAGGTTTAGCCTGAAGGATCGATGTATCAGGGAAATATTTCGCCTTCAGGACTTGTGCACAAAGGGAGTCCGGTGCAATAAGCAACCGCCACGCTTGTCTCGCCAACATGGCTAGATTAAAACCATAAAGGTCACGGAAACCCAACCCTCCATCTCTTTTGGAATTTGTTAGAGTTTCCCAACTAAGCCAATGCATCTTGTCTTTATCCTGCTGAGACCACCAGAATCGACAAATCATGGAGCTCATCTCCTCACAGAGCTTTCGTGTAAGGTCGAAGCAAGACATGGCAAACGTTGGAATAGCTTGTGCACAAGCTTTAATAAGAATATCTTTCCCAGCCTTTGAGAGGAACCTTTCCTCCAACCCTGAATTCTTTTCCACACGCGGTCCTTTAGATATGCAAAGGTTTGGGCTCGTGATCTACCCACATAGATAGGTAAGCCGAGGTACTTCTCAGTTCTAGCCTCCACCCGGATATTGAGCACATCCAGCACTTCTTGCCGCCTTCCATTCCTTGTGTTTTTGCTGAACAACACACTCGATTTGTCGAAATTAATGGTCTGCCCCGAGAACACTCATATAGCTGTAGCATACTTTGCAGAGAACTGGCACTCTCACGTGAAGCTTTCATGAGTACCAAGGAATCGTCCGCAAATAATAGATGGTTAACTCTCGGGGCAGTTTGACATATTTGAACACCTGTCAACCTGCCATCCTCATCAGCTTTGTTAAGAAGGGCAGAAAACCCCTCCGCGCAAATAAGGAATAGGTAAGGGGAAAGAGGATCCCCCTGTCGCAGACCCCGCTGGGGTGTGATCACGTCTGTGCAATCTCCATTCACCCGAAACTGGTACGTCACCGACGACACACAAAGCATGATTATGGTTGTCCATCTTTCATCAAAACCAAGCTTTCTCATCATCTTTTCCAAGAACGACCACTCTACCCGATCATACGCTTTGCTCATGTCCAACTTCACCGCCGCATACCCCTCTTTTCCTGTTCTTTTATTCTTCATGAAATGTGTGCACTCATAGGCCAACAGGATATTATCCGTAATCATTCTCCCCGGTACAAAAGCACTTTGATTTGGTGATATGATCTCCGGTAAGATTTGCTTCAGTCTGTTAGCAAGCACTTTCGATACCATCTTGTATACCACGTTGCATAAGCTAATGGGCCTCAAATCCTTCATACTCTCAGGGTTCTTCGTTTTTGGTATAAGTACCACACAAGTATCATTCCACCCTTCCGGCATTGGTCCTCCGTTTAGCACATTTAGCACTTCTTTAGTTACCTTCTCTCCCACAATGTCCCAGCAGTTCTTGTAAAAGATTGATGGCATACCATCCACACCTGGAGCTTTAAGGTCACCAATGCTCTCAAGCGCCTCCTTTACCTCCTCCTCTGTGAACTCCTTGCAAAGCAACTCGTTCATTTGTGGTGTCACTCTCGGACCAATGTGGTCTAAAAGTTCATCAACTCGGTACCTGCATTAGAGGAGAAAAGGTTTAAAAAATAGTTAGTCACCACTTCCTTCATTGCGCCTTCCTCCTCTACTACACTCCCATCCTCCTTTCTCAGTTTTTTAATTATATTCATCTTCTTTCTCTCCATTGCCACTGAATGGAAAAACTTTGTGTTTCTGTCTCCACCTCTCATCCAGTTTACATGCGCTCTTTGTTTCCAGTACAGTTCTTTTTGATCTTCCAAACGACTCAGCTTAAATCGAATCAACTCCTCCCTTCTACACTGCTCCGGACTTATGCCCTTCCTCCTCCACCTTTCGAGCTCCTTCTTTAACTAGCTAATCCTCTTCTCTAAATCTCCTAGCGTGTTCTTACTCCAAGAACGCAGCTCCCCCAACACACCTTTCACTGCCTCTTGCGCCTCCTTCTGCTTCATCTCAACTTCCTCTTCCCATGCCTTTTTTACAATCTGTTTGAAACTCTCCTCTTCAACCCACCTTGCTTCAAATTTCGGCATCAATCCCCGAGCCGGGCTCCGACCTGCCTTCTCCACTCATGCGTGTCCACAATGATGGGACGATGGTCTGAATGTCTCGGATCTCCGTTAATAACCTTGAATCCAGGGAACCGGTCACACCAAGAAGGTGTAGCTACAGCTCGATCTAGTCTCTCCTTGATGTATTTGCTAGCATCATGGCTGTGGTTACGCCAGGTGAAAGCATCACCCGTGAAACCCAAGTCGCCAAGATCGCAGAACTCAAGTGCCTCCTTAAACTTATCCATACATGCTTGTGGTCTCGGCACACCCCCTTCTTTCTCCCATGCATAAAGAACTTCATTGAAATCTCCTGCTAACAGCCACGGCTTATTGTTTTGGTGTTTTAGCGTTCGCATCAGCCTCCACGTGTTCTCCTTACCAACCGATCTAGGTTCACCATATATACCCGTGAGTCTCCACACAAAACCATCAGGTTCGGTGATCTCTGCATCAATATGATGCTTCGACATGAAACCCACTATATTTAGGTCCACCTCTCTCCTCCAGAACAACGCCAAGCCACCACTTTGGCCCACCGGGTTCTTCACTATCATATGCGGCAGACCCATTTTCCACCTCAGCCCTCCAATCTTCCTTGCTCCATCTTTGTCTCCGACAAAAACAGAACATCGGGTCCTCCTTCTTCTGGAGATCCAGAAGTCCGTTAACGGCCGGGCCATTCCCCAACCCCCGGCCGTTCCAGAATGCTATTCTCATTTCTGCTCGCGGAGCTGTTTCGACAGCCCCGCTTTCTCTTCATTTAAGGTAACAACGGTCGACACTCCCTCCCTAGCTTTTTTTGTTTTTGTCTGATCATCCACCTCCAAATCATCACAGTTCCTCTTCTTCCCTACCTCCACTCCAGCTATCTTTTCTCCCACTTTCCCCGAACCCTGACGGAAGGTGAACAAGAAAATGTTCTCACCGAGTTCCTTACATTCAATCCCCTTCAGCGGGCACCAGAGTGGGCCTAAAACATTTGCAAGAGCTTCCGCATACGCCGGTTTTTTAGCCATCAACTTTCCAATTGCTTGAGCCTCCACTACTCCAACTAAATCTTTTTCATACTCTTCAGCTTGTAGAAGTGGTTTCCCAGATCCGGAGGCTCATCATCAACTCGTAATAGCAGCCCACCCAAACTCAACTCTTCATCTTCAAGCATACTCCTGAAAATAAAATCCATGTCACATCGCATAGAAGGATTAGGAATAATAGAACCTATAGCTGTAGCCTTCGGTGCCATGGCCTGGAAACATCTCACGGCCTGAAAATTGCTCAATCCACCAACCATAGTCGCATGCTTCAGCATCACCATATCAATTCTGCAATTAACCTTCGCAATAACAGTTTCTTCGATCAGGGGCATCTTGGTAGCCACAGGGACAATTTCCCGGTCTTCAGCATCCTTTGGAGAAGAGGGCATATTTCTTGGCGAGGAGACCGGCACTGGCTCCATTGCTACGGAAATTTCCTGACAGGCGGCACCCAATCCACCGGACTCGAGGAACGCCGTCGCCTTCGCCCTCATCAAACGCAGGTAACATGCAGGGTCACGCGATTTGCGGACGATTTGCAGCGCCCGCTCCTTCAATCCTTCCAGATCCATCGAGGCCAAAGCGCGGCGCCCGAGCGCCACCCGCGGGGGAGCCGAGAGATCCCACAGTGGTCGGGGCTGACACCCAAAGATCGGACGTCAGAGGCGTGCCTTGAAGGGAGATGAGACCAAGGGTAGACGAAAGGGATGGGAGGACTGGAGTTCTGCCGGCGGCGAGGATGCTACCAACGGCGGAGAGAGCCAGCGGCAGAGTCTGGAAACGTCTAGAAGGTAAGAGGGAGAGAGAGACACGGCATCCGCCAGACACTCATACGAGAAGGACGATTAAATAGGTTCTTGGTCCGCCATCCCCCACACCATGGTTGGACAAGACAATAAACGTCGAAAATGTGCTCCAGATGTTTCAAGTAGCTCACACCAAGATTACACACCATCAGCTCGATCCCACCTCGGAAGCACGCCGTAAGACCTCGGGCACGACCGTCCAACACCACGTCGACGCCCCGTAACCGGAGACTCCACGACATCCCGTCAATCTACCATCACTGCAAATCAACCCTTATTCTTAGACCTACACTTACAGCGCGGGAGGAAAAACTATCCCTACTATCTACAACGGGAGAGGCCCGACTACCCCCTCGTCCACACTCCAACCAACGTCACTGGCAGAGGAAGAGAAGGAGAGGGTCGGGGTGCGCCAGAGACTCTCAAGAAGGGGTTGGGGAGAGAATGGAGGGGAAAGAATGAGAGCATTTTCGCCATTTCCCCAGTTCGACAAGCTAATTACTCTCTCATTGCCAAAATGTAGTGCATCGTAATTTTTTCAAATGTCAAACGATTTAAAATTTGACCAATTTTATGTTGCTAAGTCTAAACACTTCTAAAATAGGAGTCGTGAAACAGTAAAAAAACATCTCATGATTTGAACTCTATAGTACAAATAGTCTCAGGGACATGCTCTTTGCACATGCACTAGACTTCGAAAGTAAAATAAATAGCAGAGGTACCCGATACATCGAGGGTGAAAGGCCTAGCTTCATACAAATGAACCGATCGATCTTTTGTAATCCCGGAAGATGTCAAGAGCATCTAGCTGAAGAAAAATAATAAGAAAGTGCAAGTTGCGAGTAGCATCAGTTTGAATACCGTGAAGGAAACAATTGCTTGTTCAGAACTTTCCTGATTGCCACGGCGTCGCACCGTCGTGGACCATCGTGCAAGCTCTCAATGAGAATCTGATAATATATTCTGCCTGCCTGCTGCCCGGACTCGAAGCGGTGGCATCACCTCGGTTCTTGTCTGGTCGTGCCTGGAGCTCACAAGCATGTTAGCCAGCCGGAAGCTGCGGAAGGCCATAGAAATTTCAAGGTACCTCTAATTAACTGTACTTCATGAGATCCCCTATAGATGAGTAACACTATCCGGGAGTAGCAGAAAAAATGGCGCGGTAGCTAAGTTAGGAGGAGGACGAAAAATAGAGTAACATATTATGTTAGCATCACATAGCTAAGTTAGGAGGAGGACGAAAAAAACCGTTGTGTCCAATAAACATGAAGAGGTAATTACATGCAATGGTCCAGCGTGTTTTTAGAGGAGGAGGTAGGGCGTTGCACACTAATGAAGACGAAATATTAATGCTAAAGGGGTCTTATTTTCCTGCACAAATAGATTTTCGTTAGGAAACTTATAATCCTGGACGAAGGGAGGGACTGAGATCCGGTGCCTTGATGTAGGCGAGGCACAGCTTGCCTTGAGGCTTAACATCCACCGTCCAAACACATCCAACGGTCCAAAACAGTCAAAGCGAATTTGGACCTGGTTTCGCTCGTCCCCGTCCTCGGTCCTCACGCACGGGGCAAAATTACCGCGGGAAGGAAATCGTCGCGGGCGGGGCCGTCGCCGCCGTGGGGAAGGGCGCCATGGGAGCTCCGGCGGCTGCCACCGGATAAACGGCGCTGGCAAGCCCCTTCGCCCCCACGACCTTGTCCTCCCAGCCCCACTCTGACGGCGCCGGCAAGCCCCTCCGCCCCCACGACCTTGTCCTCCCATCCCCGCTCCGACGAGCTCGTCGTCCCCGCTGTGAGGCCCTACCTCAGCTTCGACGACCTCTTCCTCAACCGAGCTTCTCCCCTGCGACCCCTGCGATCACTACAGCACACAGGTACTTCTCTGTATTAGTATACTTGGGTATTGTTAATTGCAGTTCAATCGATTGCAGTTCGTCAACAGAGTATTTTCAGTTTACTGAATTTCGTATCCTGGATATGCCTCAGTTCAACTCTTTTTCAGTTCATCTTCGGCACTAAATTCTGCAGATTAAACACTTTACTGATGCTGTCTCTATTTTCACTTCACTGAATTTCGTATCCTGGAGTTGTCCGGTGCTAACTGCTAACTGAATTTGCTGTTTGTGTGCAGTACAGACATGTCCTCGCTGCTTCCAGGTCCGTCGAGGCCGGTTCCTCATGTCCTGGAGGAGCAGCCGGAGCAGCTCGTCTCCCTTCCCCGCGGCGCCATATTGGGAGCTGGCTCCTTTCCCTGCAGCTCGTCGACGGGAGCAGCAGCAGCAGCGAGGCTCGGCGACGGGGAGCAGCAGAGACGCTCGGCGACGGGAGCAGCAGCTCGCCGACGGGAGAACAGCAGCGAGGCTCGACGACGGGAGAGCAGCAGTGAGGCTCGGCGACGGGAGCATGCTCGGCGACGGGAGAGCAGCAGCAGGCTCGGCGACGGGAGCAGCAGCTCGCCTCGCGTGGAATAGAGGAAGGGGACGGATTGAGCTGACCAAGTCTGTTTCGTGTTGAGTCGTTGCAGTTCGTTGGATGCGGGCTGGACGGTTGATCTCAGCCGCGAGGCACAGCGTGCCTTGATAGAGGCGAGGCACGGGATCTCAGTCCCGAAGGGAGTATGAGTTTACGAGCTAATAAATGAGACCACAAATGGTACTAAGTTTATATTATTTTACAATTGAAGATAATAATATAGATTAGTAACATATGCATATGCATGTTATTGATTTAAATACTTCTCACTATGATCATCCTAAACTTTGTCGCTCAGACCTACTCCGTAGAAATGAGTGGTCTGCGTGAATTATATTTCCTACTGCCCGGGTCAACTCAATAACCTAGATTGTGCTTGTGCGTGCCTGCCTGCCCAACAAATGGTTAGATTCTGAGCTTGTTGCCCTTGCACGTGCTTGGTCGTCGGTGGGATTGCAACGAGAAGGCACAGCGAGTAGAGCGTGCCTGTGTTTAGTCCAAAACCCTGGGAATGCCATGGGAAGGAAAATGTATCCATCGTACAAAGAAACCGACAATAGAAGATTTTACGTGGAATGCAAGCGAGCGACTTGAAAGAAGACAGAATATAGTGAAATCCACTTTGCCTCTCCTGGTGTATATGGCACCCGGTATTTAAAAATACATTTCGACCTGTAAAAAAAATTAGAATTTTTTTTCGCGGATACATGTTCACATTCTATTTGTTTATAGAGTGGTTTTGTTTAAAATCGACATTTTTGTTTCAATGTGTAAAGGAGACTGTCTTTTAACACGTGCAACAAAAAGTCCTTTTTTGGTGAAACAATTTTGTGAACACACGTGATGTTAGAATCTATGCGCAAATATTTTTTGCAATTATTTTTTACATTTTAAAATACGCATAAAATGTGTTTTAAATAAAAGGTGTATATGCAGCCGGGAGTTAAAAGTTAAAATGGCTCTTTCATATAGTCAACCTTTAATTTACTAAAACTGTGGTTAGGTATGCCACTCTTCGAGGCTACGAAATATATAGCCATGGTCTGAGAGAAAATGCATTCTAGTTCAGGGGTCGAACAACTCAGATTTGAGTACATTGACATCTTTAATAGCAGGTATGGTTTTTTTCAGGCACCCTATGTTACTTCGTAGTTTCAAAAGTCCTCAAATTAACTAGAAGGATACCTCACACATTATAGCCGTAGTATTTTTAAGAAGTCTGTTACGTAACAAAGGGTGTAAGACACATCAAACATGAACTTGTCTGACTGCATATGTATTTTTTCCACCCTCTTTCCTCAATCTTACCCTCTCGTCCTCCACCGTACGTTGAGAGTCGGCGATAGATTGTCGGCCCCTTCCCTCCTCTGACGGTGGTGTCGGCTCGTGTGAGGATGGGTTAGGAGGTTGGTCTTCCCTGTAAATAGTAGGTATAGGTCTACGTTAAGCTTGAGTCTTGCCGGCATGGCGTGTCTTTGGAGCCTCGCCATGGTGCTTGCAAGCAACACCTTGTGGCTGCCGATTTCTTCCTTTGGTGATTGTCCATGGTGGCCGATGAAGACGAGGGATGGATCTGGTGTTTTCTTCATTAATAAGCCTAATGATTCTCCTCTATTTAGCCCCTTTTCAGGCCTTCATGGTGTAGGAAGAAGAGGTGCATCAGATGAGATTTGGGGGCATTGATTTCTGTCGAGCTGGTCCACGAGCTCATCCCCATCAGCGTTCTTGGTGTAGCTACGACGCCCACCTCCCGGTGATCGATGGTCGGTCTTCACCCCGTCTCTAGATCTTCTGACCGAAGGTGGTCATGTTGAGTTTCGACTACATTTGGCTCATTGTTTTCCTCCCGGTTTTGGTGCCTACGGGAGGCAGTTCTGATTCCGAGAAGAGGCTTCTACATAGTCCGACAAGCTCGGTTCTCGCAACGACTTTGGTGTGAAGACAACCACCACGTCCCAAGTTGTTTGTCCCCAGCGATGTCGCGTCAAATCTGTTGAGGAAGTGTTCTGAGGACCGGATCACGTTTCTCGTCGTGTCCTTCCTGCAGTTTGCTAGGACTGGAATGTAATTTTCCTTTCCTTTTGGTTCTGGTTGTAAACTGCATCTGGTTTGTCATAATATAATTTGAGCTGGTGTCCTTCGGGACGTCTCTTCTGTTGAAAAAAAAGAGGTTATCTACAAAAAAAATGTAAGATTCAACTGGCCACAATAATTAAGAGGCTAAATTTTATCGTCGTGAGATAATTGTGTATTTTACCAACTAATGGTCGTTAAGAACCAATAATGTACCTCTTGTCCTGCAAAATAGCTAAAGTCGTAGATACATGAAACCAACAGATCAAAGTAACTGATGATGTCTCTAGCGGTTACATATAGAAGAATATTGCGCTTACCTTTTTGAAATGTCTCTAGCGGTTACATATAGAACAATATTGTAATCTCGAACATAAGTCATATGACTATCATCATTATAAACAATTGGCACAACATTTGTTTGGTTGGCTAAAACAAATAAGGACAAAACAAATTATGGCGTTCCAGTTGCACATGATTTAATTATGTAATTGTATGGCAAGATGATGCAATCTCATCAATTAGACGGCTAAAAAGAATGATGTGAAAAATTGAATGACTAAAATAATATATAATGTAGAGAAATTATCATTAACAAATATTATTGCAAGATAACATGGTCAATTGGATGGCTGATAAATGAATGGTGTGAATAATTTGCAAATGGACTATCATTAATAAAATTGCAAATTACACAAATGATGATGTAAGTAGATAACAGAATACCAAAATTGGCTTAGGAGGTATAAATAAGCTGATTTAATATGTAGAGTAAATTCCCATCCTCGCATGGCACTGCTGAACCAAATCTGACCTCCCATGGGCCCCACACGTAGCCACCTCTGTCGAAGAAGGCCCCATTGAATCAACGACAGGCACGATGACGAACTCCTACATCGGACGGACTGAATTCGTCACCAACCTGCTATATATCCAGTCTCACCTCACCCACGGCCACCTTCTCTTTCCGCCCTCCACACCTCGCAACCCCAGGCGACCCTCCTCCCTCCTCGGCGGCGGCGGTGATGCAGATGGCGGCGACCACCACAGACTCCCAGGTGGCCGTGGTCCCTCACCACCCTCACCCCCACCCGCATCCGCATCCGCCTCCGCAGCACGCGCACCCGCACCCGCATCACCACATGCCGCAGCCACGGTGGGTCGTCATCCCCTACCCGCCGCCGTCCATGGTGGCGACCCCCCCACCGCCCCCGCAGTTCGCCAAGCACTACGCGGCGGGCCCGTCGCCGCCCCCCGCCGCGGCCGGCCGGCGCACGCCGACGCCACCCGCGGCCGGATCCGGCGGGAACGGCTGCGAGGAGAATAAGACCATCTGGGTCGGCGACCTCCAGTACTGGATGGACGAGAACTACCTCCACAACTGCTTCGGGCCCAGCGGCGAGGTTTGCCTTCTCTCCCGATCCGTACTAGATCTCACGGATACAGTAAGATTTGACCATTTCTGTGCGTTGATTTATGTCCGGTGTGGTGAATTTGCCATAAAAGCGTGTGCTTGTGCTTAGTTCTCGCTTAATGCAAATAAAAGCGCGATTTTTTTCTAGAATTAGCCTACATACGGCAACTTTAGGGTCATTCAATGCAGTACGTACGGAATTGTTTGGTTATTAGTATACCATATATATAAATGTCTGCAACCCTGTTCTTTTTGTTTCTGAAAATCTGAATTGTGGTTTGTGTGTCATAAGGGGTAATTGCCCCCTGAGGAGTATTATTCTTTTGCGGCGTGAGCTGCCAAAGGTGCTAACTTTCTTCTGGGATTTATGTACAGAAACTAGCCTGGTTCATAGTTAGGAGGAAGGAAATGGTCTTGATGTGTGGTAATTGAATAAACTTTCTGAATGATCCGGCTAGTTATTGCATTTTGGCGGATCACAGAGAAAGTAAAGAACAGTTAGAGGAGCGAAAGGAAGCCATAATTAATGCCCTTGGCAATTATCTTTTTTGGGGGTGTGCTCACTGATGTCGACAGCAAGAAAAAAGATGGCAAACTGACATGGTGCTTGGTCGGGAAGTTGGTTAACGGAGAAGCAAGTTGTGTGTGTTCTTTTTTTGTGTGCATTTTGCCATAAACTATTTTTCCAAACCTTCACAATCAGCAACTTTAATAGGTTTATTAAATTCTGCAATTAATGTTAACCTCGTCATTCCATCTCTCTCTTCTTTTCTCCAATCATGTATTTGTTCTTTCTTCGACTTTTGTTTTCTAACCTTTTTTCGATTCCTCTACTTTGTAGGTGGTAACCATAAAAGTTATCCGCAATAGGCAAACTGGACAATCAGAGGGATATGGTTTCGTAGAATTCTTTTCCCATGCATCTGCAGACAAGGCTCTTCAGAATTTTACTGGTCACGTTATGCCAAACACTGATCGAGCCTTTAAGTTAAACTGGGCATCCTATAGCATGGGTGAAAAGCGATCCGAAGTTGTCTCTGATCACTCAATATTTGTTGGCGATTTAGCTGCTGATGTTACTGACGAAATGTTGATGGAGCTTTTTGCTAGCAAGTACCGCTCCGTGAAAGGAGCTAAAGTTATTATTGATGCAAACACAGGCCGTTCTAGGGGCTATGGATTTGTTAGATTCTCCGACGATATAGATAAATCTCATGCAATGACTGAAATGAACGGTGTATATTGCTCTACTAGGCCGATTCGTATAGGACCTGCAACGCCTAGAAGAACTGGTATGTGCTTCTTTTGTGATTGTTCTGCAGCCTGAAGTTGTACAGCCTTTTTTTTTTACTTCATAGAATTTATATTATATTCTCATGCAAGTACTTACTAAATTTTAACTCATTTACTATTAATTTCACCAAACTTCTTTACTATTAATTTCAGGTGATTCTGGCTCCTCAACACCTGGGCATTCAGATGGTGATTCTACTAACAGAACGGTGTGTATACTGGTTTTCCCCTGCGTTAACCTTGCAGGCTTATAGTTTCTAGTCTGAAGTTCTCAATCTGTTTTAGGTGTATGTTGGTGGGCTTGACCCAAATGTTAGTGAAGACGAGCTGAGGAAAGCATTTGCCAAATATGGTGATGTTGCCACTGTCAAAATTCCTCTAGGGAAGCAATGTGGCTTTGTTCAGTATGTCAACAGGTTTGTATCTGAAGCTGTTACGTGTTTTACTAGTTGTTTCTCTACAACTTGCAGGAAGTCGTAACTTTTATATTTGTGCCGGTGTTTTCAGAACCGATGCGGAAGAAGCACTACAAGGATTGAATGGATCTGTCATTGGAAAGCAGGCAGTTCGCCTTTCATGGGGCCGCAGCCCATCCCACAAACAGGTTGGCCATTCCTTGCTATAGTATCACTTTGCACTGACCCAATCATCTCGCTAAAAGTGCAACAAGTGCTATGTTTGGAATCTCTAGGTTAAGTTCGGAAAATTCAGTTACAAGTTATTGACGATCTCATGTTCGGATGTATGACAAATTAGCCTACGAGTCTCATAGTATATGATATGATCCTTTCCATGAAAAGGCTGCTTTGTTGTGTATGTTAATTGTTTAATTGATTTTGACTGATTATGTACTAGCACTAGCTTGCTCATGTGGGGCATGATACACTCCTGCTTCGATGGAGATGGATCCGTGCTTCCTAGATATGCTAGCAATTATTCCAATAAGATCATTTTGTTTCATTCCAGCCTTAAGGTTTGTAGTTGTTTCTAGTCTACGCTAAGTAAATGTGTTAAGTTCACACCCTTTATCTTGTGTAAGCCTTATTTGGTTTAGCTCAGTCAAGACTCCAAATCATGCTTTTGTTCAACTGCAATCAACCATGCCCCGTATCCTCTCACTTAGCTTAGTGATGTCATTCTTTGTTGCTACTGTGAGGGCCGGAAGCACAAGGAGATTTTACTTGTCGGTGTCAATTAGGCGGTCTATGGACCTTTTTAGCTCTCCACGGGGGATTTTGCACTATAGGTTTTATTACTGCCGTGCCTCGGGACACAGGTAAATTTGGCAAAGTTTAAACCATGTGCGTAGTGTGGTTATGTAAAACGTCTAATGCTACAGTAGCCTAACCCGTAGCATTGTTTCTGTCCCAGGCACTTTAGCCAAAAGGGTTTAGCTTGGCCACAATGTGCTATTCTAATTGTCAATAACTAGCTAAATTAACTCCACAAGACCACAACTAGTGGGGGGTTTAGTTTCTATTTGAATAAATGGAGTTTATGTGATTCATTCAGAAGTAAAATTGTGGTTTCATCCATTCTCATGTTCTCATTCTTCACAAATCATTTCCTCCATATTTTATTGTTCCGTGTTATTATTCATTTATAGTATTTTTGTGCATCATGCATTATGACATTTATATCCATTACGCAAAGCATTGAAAGTTCTATATTTGCCGCAGTACATAGCGATTGTGCTGTAGACCCTATTCGAACATGTTTTTGGACATGCATTTTGAGGATGATTGTTGACTGAATGCCACATCTTATAGACATTACAGCTCAAGATGAGTAGAAAATATAGTGGACTAGATGATGGCAGAAAATTTTACTCTGAACTTTTGCTCTTCCCTATCGTCACTTCATGGCTAAATAAAAAAGATGAGACCAGTCAGGACTAGCCCTTGGTGGTATTTTTAATAGAAGGACATGACTGAGCACCCTGCTGTGTCTAGGACAACACGGGTGGGCACCGTGCCGAGGGATGCTCAGTTATCACATTATAGGGAACTTCTGAATAATTTAAACTAGTGATTACTACCTCATTTGTGATTTGCAACAAGTTTATAATTTGCCACATTTTTAAATAAGTACATTAGCACGGCACTACTGGTCAATGAATTTCAAACTATTCCATGCAATTTTCCCTTTCTGCTGCCAAGACGGCTGCCTTTTATGTCACACATAATATAATTCTTAAATATATAGTATTTTATATCAGCTGCATATATAATTTACCAATTTCAATGTTATGTGCCTTGTGGAATTAGTTATCCATTCCATCATGCTGATTCGCTGTTTTGTTTCCAGTCAAGGGGTGATTCCGGCAACAGGAGGAACAACATGTACTATGGCGCGCCGTTCTACGGTGGCTACGGCTACGCTTCCCCTGTTCCACACCCTAACATGTACGCTCCCGCATACGGAGCCTACCCCTTCTATGGCAATCAGCAGCTAGTGAGCTAGAAAGAGAAAGAGAGCTTGGTTCGACTCCCTCAGATGGGAAACAAGGTTTTGGTCCGATGAGAGCATAGGAGGGTCAGAAGTGAGAGACAGAGAGATAGAGAAGAGAGGTTATATAGATCGTCCTAAAAGTGGGTGAGACAGGTGAAAGCGAAAAACAAGTGGTGTCTGTATTCTGTAGTGTCTGTTGTGTGTATGTGTTGCAAGAACTAGAGCTCTAGGCTTGTAGACATGGAGAGTCATGGATGATGGTGATTCTTTCAAGAAATTTTGATGACTTGCTAATAAGTTAAACCACTGTTTGTGCCGCACATTCATCTTCCTGGTTTGGGAGTACCTGTGGTTTTCTCTGCTTTTGGACCATCCTGTAGAGATGGTTGGGTTGGCTCTTTATGCTACGCATTCGTTGGCAGTTTCTTATTTCTTTGCACCATTTATGTGCTTGTGCGTATTATTGGTTCTGGGACAGTTACATCTGATCTTGGCATCAGCTTTCGGGAGGGAGTACTGTCTACGGCGGATGCTAGCATCTACGACTGGAACTTAAACGTAGATCGTTTTTGTCATCGTTTCCCGAGCTGATGAGTTTACTAATACGAGCACTAATTAACAAGTAAAGTAGGAACACGCGCTTTTGACAGGGGTTCGTAGAACCGGTTTACTTGATCATTAGCTCACCTCCCGACGCGGATCGGATCAATCTCTCTAAATACTAAGCTCCTAGGATTTGTGCCTTCTACTTCTTCCACATGTCAACATCATGGTAGACCTCACTTAACTCACTTTATTTATTAATTTATAGTTCATATTTTTAAATTAAGTTTGAAAAAAATTCTATTGGATATATATCCTCTCCTTCTCACATGTCCACATCATGGTAGACCCCACTTAACTCACTTTATTTATTAATTTATAGGTAATAGTTTTAAATTGAGTTTGAAAATATCTTTCTAATAACTAAGCTCTCTAAAAAATAGAGCTTATTGGTTGCTCCACGTGGCAACTTTCTATTGGTTACATCAGATCCAGCTATAAATAATATTATTTGTCCATTTAACTGAATACAAAATTTACTTTTCTATCTACTGCACACAATAGTGTCGCTCCTCTCTTATACTTCAATAGCTGCTCTATTTTACAACATAGATCATTTAGAGCAAAAAATATTGCTCTAATAGGTACTTCCCAGCATTTGATGTAAATTTAGCAACAAAAAATTTGTCAAACAAAAAACTTGGGCTGCTGCTATATAACAGAAAGGCCAAAACACGCGCGCTAACTGCCAATCGGAATTTTCATGTCGCTCTCACGCCTCTTCTCCGGTGACCATTGTCGCCTCTTCTCCCATCGATGGCCTCAGATCGGGTAGTTCCGCCACAACTCTAACCGATTCGGCAACAAGTTCAATACCATTGGTGTACTGCTCAAGGGCACCACATATCGGGTGCCGGCCGTCGCTTTTCTCCCGCGCGCGGCCACCATCGACTCCCGTCCGTATTAAGTCATTTGGGGCAAAAAAAAAATGTTGCTCGAACAACTAACCGGTCTTGACGAAAATTATGTAATTTTTTTGTCAAAAACAAAAAGGCATGTGCTGAAAAAATAAAACACTTGGGTTGTTGCTATAAAACAGAAAGGCCAACACCAGCACGACAACTAAAAATCGAAATTTTCATGCCGGCCTCACGCCTCTCCTCCGGTGACCACTACCGTCTCTTCTCTCATCGATTCAGTTTCGAATCCGGCAGCTCCGCCAAAACTCTAACCGATTCGGCCGCGAATCTACCATCACATCTCAAGTACACCATGGATCGTGAGAGATTTGGCCTTGAATAATGTCGTCTCTCTCCTCCGGTGCGTGGCCACCAATGACTCCCTTTTGTAGCTCCGGCTGACAAGCCACCCGAAAGGCCCTCTCGCTTCCCCTTCCTCGGTGCCTCCTCCTTCCCTGGAAGCACGAGCACGGGCGACATATGGCAGCTCTGCCTCTGGCTACACCTCGACTAGCACCAGTTGTCGGGCTCGCCTCGTTAAGATATTAACAAATTTAAATTTGTTACTTTTGTATTATACAGTTTATACCGCAGTTTGCTAGACCAATACATGCAATATTTTTCTGAATATGGTATGAATTTGTACCTGATGATGTATCAGACACTAATCTTTACTCAGATCATCATGTCATGTATTAATAATCGCAATAATAACATCGGGCAAAGCGCGTCAACCACTTCTAGTCCATATACAAGTTCACACTGCTTGTCTCGATAAGACGACGATGCCGACTTGACGGTGATGTCTCCCGACGTCCCTTAGTGCGCAAGGAAGACCTGAATGAGTAAACAAGTCCAGGTCTTCAAGTCTTGGCTGTGGCCTCTTTTGCCATGTCTTGTACGGCACATCATCAAACGCGCCTTTGCCACACACGAAAAGCAAAATCTCCAAAACACGCGCATGCAGGGAAAAGTGACGATTTTCTTTGTTCTTTGCGTCTAAAAGGAGGTTTATGCGCTCTTCGAACTTCGTCAGTTGCTTTCTGTATGGTTATTTCAGAAACAATTAACAATTGGGGTACAGATTGAACGCTCTCAAATTCAGGTACTGTCGCAAGTGGATGCACACAAGTTATATCCTTCATTACTAAGTTGCTTCCCGGAAAACATCTTTGGCTACCGAGCTCCAGTGCTCCTGCCACATTAAAAAATTCGAAAAATATTTTTAAAGTTTCAAAAAAAAATCATGCATGTTCTCAATGGTGCGTACTAGAAGCGTGAAAAATCTCAATGCAAAAATCTTTATATTATAGTCTACACAAAAATGACAAAATTTGTAGATTTGAAACTTTGCATTGTTAACTTTAATCAGATATGTGAATTTGTCATTTTTATGTAGGTCGAACTATAAAGTATTTCGCACTGTAATTTGCACGTCTATAGGATAGATCATGGAGAATATGCATGATTATTTTCAGATTTTTTTGAAACATTTAAATACAGTTTTCGAATTTTTTGAAGTGGCAGGAGCACTATAGCTCGGGTGCAAGAAATCTCCACTCCTTCCCGATTCCATGCCAAAAAGTTGTGCTGAAACCTTGTTGTACTACACTAAGTAGTAGTAATACACATTGGTTCTATTAATGGTAATCGCTTCCATCTCTAAAAGAGAAGATAGCTAGCTAGCTAGAGGTTTAATATTCCGCACTCATATATCCCAGAATAATTTCCTCCACGAACGAATGAAGCCCTAGCTAGCTAGAGGTTTAATATCCCGCCTGACGATTTTATTCGAGGAACAAAATATGGTGCCTATCTACCTTGTCATCTCGGCCGCCAGCGATCCATCCATCTGGTCGAAATGCAACCGAGAATTTGGGATCGACGGATCGCTGCTTCCACGTATATAAAGCAGGCAGGCGGCGATGGATTTTTTAAAAGGCTTTTTCCGCTGAAGCTGCTGGAGATTTTTTTTTTGAAACACAGTACAACGTACGCTCATATACACGCGCACACACTCACTCCTATGAACGCACGCACGCACACCCTACCCCTATGAGCACCTCCGAGAGACCGGGTCGGCGGATCGAGTCTTGAGATTGACGAAGTCACCACAGACGCCTCGCTGTCGACGAGAACGTAGCCTCCCACTGAAGAATATTTCGCCTTAAATGAAAACACCAGCCCATAATGCACGAGCCGTCGTTGTCTCTCTACCACCGAATTGTCAATGTCAGACGGTTGTATCTCATACAAAAGTTATACTATAATTGAACCCTAAATGCAGTCTTGTCCTCAGTCCACGCCAGCCATTCACATCTCTATCAGAGAGTCCTTGAGTCTATATAAATAGCCCAGGTCGTTTCCTTGTCCTACCCCGTACCTCACGAAAGCTGCCCCGGCACGCCTCGATCGCAACCATAAACGCGACACGGCCAGCTAATGGCGGGCAGCCGGCCGGACCCAGAGAAGATGTGAGCGCGTTAATATCCAACTGGTATTTATATACATACTGCATCTCCACTCTCCGGACCTTTGCTCCCTGCCGTGCCGTCTCACTCCCTCCCACTTCCAGCACCGGCCGTTCTTCTGTCATAACTCGCATCCATGGAGCCTCCGCCTTCTCCGCACGGCATTGGCGCCGTCTGCTGCATGTGCGGCGACCGCGGCCTGCCGCACGAGCTGCTCCGCTGCAAGCTCTGCCGCGTCCGGCTGCAGCACAGGTACGTACCTAACATACCCGCCTTCTTGTATCGATCGATCCATCGACGCGTTCTTGTATCGATCGGGACTCAGATGTTCTTGGAACCTGATATCTGGGCGTGCGTGTGTGTAGATACTGCAGCGATCTGTACCCGAGGGCGACGGCGTACAGGAGGTGCAACTGGTGCCTGAGGGAGCCGCCGGCCCAAGTTTACGCCCACGCGGTGTCGTCTAGTAAACCGACGGAGAAACGGAAGGTGGTAGCGGCGACGACGGAGACGTCGTCTACCTCAGAAGAGATGGGTGAGCGTCGACAGCTGCACGACGCCGGAGGATGCGCCACTACGAGGTCGACCAGACCAGCCGCGGAGGTCGGCCAGCCGCTTAAGAAACAGAAGATCGACCAGAGGGCAGCGCTGCCGCCGTCGCCGGGCGCGACAAAGAGGAACAACGGCAACAAGAGGGCAGAGCTACCGCCGTCGCCAGGCGCAGCGGCCAAGGGGAACAACGCCAACATGAAGCAGAAGGCCGACGAGACGGCAGCGCGGCCGACGTCGCCGGGCGCGGCGAAGGGGAACTACGGCAACAAGAAGCCGATGCAGGCGGGAAGTTGACGCGGCCGGGTAGGGTCAAGGCGAGGAGGTACAAGCTCCTGGCGGAGGTGATTAGCTGCTAATTATACGATCAATGCGAAATCAGAAGGCCGGGCACTAGGCAAGTAGCTAACCTCGATCGCATTGGTGATCGATGTAGTATAGTATATGTACATAAATCGTGTATCCGTCGTCAACGTTGAAAGTGCTGTGTACAAATCTGAGAGTTTCCAGTCAATTAAGCCGTTTTACCATGCATTCGCGCTAGTCCATCTCGGACGCAGGCGCAAGGTTATTGTGAAGCCGAATTACTGTTCATTCCAGCTCCTCATTCGTAATCTTTTTAAACAAGGCAAAAGACTTGTTATTTTTATTAAATATGAAAGAGAGTGAGAATTGCACAGTTAATTAATAAATGAAGATTGGGCAAATTCATCACAAACAGTAACACCAGCCTTCATGGAACATGTGACAAAACTGGGCCGAGTTAGCTCACAACATAGAGCACAAATACAATGTCCAAAGGAAAACAACTGCCCCAGTGTCATTGTTATCACTTCTTATGAAGTAAGAGCATCTCCACCGTCACCCTCCAAACGACCCCCAAAGGTTCATTGGGGTCCGGACGCTAAAAAAGTCACCAGCGGCACCCCCAAAGGGTCGGGCCGAGCGAAATCGTGTCCGGCACCCCCGAGAGGGCCTCCAAGTTGACATGGGGCGGACATGGCCTCCGACAGGGGTGGCCCGCCCGTCATACTCACAGCGCCGGCTTGACCTAATTAAGTCGCTCCCTCACCCTCCTTCTTTTCCCTCTCGCCGGCGATTTGCACCATCGCCGCCACTCTCGTCGCCGCCTGCTAGATTCGCACCTCGAGGCCCAAGCCGCAGCGCTCACGCAGGCCTGCTTGCCGCCGCTCCCCGCCATTCTCTGACCTCGTCTAGCGCCGCCGCAGCCAATTCAGGCCGGGTACGCCTCTTCTTCCCTCCCGCCTCGCACGCAATCTATTCGACCATTGGTTCATTGCTTTGTTTCGTCCAATAGGCTATAGACAGCGACAACGAGATCATGTTTTTCCAAATGATGTCGGAGGATGCCACCCTTGCGGCCGACGACGAGGAGAACGAGATGGTCATGGCCGCAGTTCTAGATGCCGCAGTCGAGGCAAACGCGGCGCCGAAGTTTGGAGGATCAATGAAGGGGGGGAGGGCCAACAAGGACCGTCACAGAGCAACTAGGCACATGCTCTTGTACGCCGACTACTTTGCCCAGAAATCGGCGAACTTGCCTCATGAATTTCGCTGGCGCTTTAGGATGAGCAGGGACATGTTCAGGAGGATCGTGCATGGCGTTCGGGACTACGACGACTACTTTGAGCTGAAGAGAGACTACACCGGCCTTCTTGGGTTTTCATCTCTTCAGAAATGCACGGCGGCCATACGGTGCCTTGCTTACGGACTTCCCGCCGATGCGTTGAATGACTATCTCCGTATGTCTGAATTCACCGCCGTCGAAGCCACTTACAGGTTTTGCAAGGCAGTTGTGAAAGTGTTTGGAGTGAAATATCTGAGATCACCAAATGAGGCAGACACGGTCACACGGCTCGTCTCTTGGCACAAGGCCAAGCAAGAGGATTTCCAGGAAAGCTTGGAAGCATCGATTGCATGCAGTGGAACTGAAGAACTGCCCGTTCGCTTGGCAGAGAATGTATAAGACAGGACATCACGGAAAGTGCAGTGTCATACTTGAGGCCGTGGCAAATTATGATCTTTGGATCAGGCATGCATATTTCGGCACAGCCGGTGCCGCCAATGACATCAATGTGCTCCAACGCTCCCCGGTGTTTAAGAAACTTTGTGATGGCCTAACTCCACCATGCAACTATGTGATCAATGGCCATGAGTACTGATATCTACGCACGCTTCTATTCTTGTAGACAGTCTTGGGCCTCCAAGTGCAGAAGTTTGTAGAACAACAGCAAGTTTCCCTCAAGTGAATCACCCAAGGTTTATCGAACTCAGCGAGGTAGAGGTCAAAGATATCCCTCTCAAGCAACCCTGCAATTAAGATACAAGAAGTCTCTTGTGTCCCCAACACACCCAATACACTTGTCAGGTGTATAGGTGCACTAGTTCGGCGAAGAGATGGTGAAATACAAGTAATATGGATGACGAGGTGTGGACTCGGCAAATCCCTGGGTTGAGCACCCCGGTTGATTGAGGGGGAGAGAGATGAGCGCTGGTGATCACGACGGCTGACAAGCGAGGCGTTTTACCCAGGTTCAGGCTCCCGGAGGATAACACCCTACTTCCTGCTTGTCTGGTTATTGATGGTGAGTTGTGGCTACAATGGCGAGATGGCGATCTCGCTAGGGTTTGTGTGGCGGCTATGAGCGTACCCTAGACGAAGGACCCTCCTAGCCTTTATATGGTAGGCTAGGTCTCAGGTGAACGGTGCCGATGGCGCTTACAAGCATGGCGGGGTCGCATGACCTAGCGTCGACTATCTTGGGCCGCACGTCGTCCTCCTTGGGCCTTCCTTGGGCCCTCGTCATAAGGCTGATGGGCTTGGCGTGACCCAGGTATCCCCACCGTGGGGTACTCGAAGAGTGACCCCACGACAGGAGCCCCCGAGTGCTTAGTCGAATCGTAGAGTCGGGTATAGGACTCCATTCTCCTGGGCACGCCTTCGAGTTCCTGAAAGGGACAAGTAAAATTAGTCGACTCCGGCCGTTCAGGGCTTACGGAGGATTCCTTAGTCGAATCGTCGACTGCAGGGTTAAATACTGTGAATCCGGCCTTAGTCGGTGATTTTTCGACTGCTATTGTTCTGAGTCACTCGGGAGCGCGAACAGCGCTCCCGATGGGAGTAGCCCCCGAGATTAAGCTGAATTGCTTGCAATTGAGGTTAAACTCAATTTTTCTTCAGTCGAAAAGCCTGCTCCCGATGGGAGTAAAGAGGGACTTAACTTGGAGTCGCGACTGGCTTTGTGTGACTTACTGTGTATTCGGCCGGTTTGGCTTACTGCGCGAGTTTGCTCAGCATTTGGAGCTTACTGGATGCTCTTTCACTCGAATGAAACGTTCGAGTTCTCAATCAGCTCGTTGGCTTACTGTATGAACTTATTCAGCTCTGAGAGCTTACTGAATCTTCTTGTACTCGAATGACTGTTCGAGTTCTCCATCAGCCCTGTTGGCTTACTTCCTACGCCTTCGTGGTTGACGTCAGTGCTGACGTTTTTGACGCACTCTGTGTCCGATGGGACGTGACAGTGCGGTCCCACTGTCAGTATTGACTGGAGACAGCGGTTGCCGCTTTTTTCTGACCGTTGGGCGCGAAAATTTCGCGGTGTGATGATGACGCCTTGATTCCCGCGCGTAGTGGGCGGCGCGGCCAGCGACGGTTGCTATCTCCGCGCGACACGTGGACGGCCAGATGATGTTGTGGAGTGCGGTTACGCTGAGGACGGCCTGGATCAACTGGCCACGCGGTATATAATTTTTACCGCAGCGGTGAACAGTTCAGTCCATCCCCATTCCGTCGTCTCCGCTGTTCTTTCCGCCATTGTTGCTCCTCTGCTAGTTTCTTTGCTCCTCCCTCCATGAGCAAGGCCGCGATGAAGAGGGGGAAGGCTGCTGCTGGCGCCGGCGCCGCCGCCGAGGCGAGCGTGATGAAGAAGCCCGACGGCGATTGGGTCAAATCGTCGGTGAAGAAGGCCGACCTCGAGGCCCTCCGCGCGCAGGGGCTGCTGCCGCCGGCAGACCAGGCGACGGTGCGCGCTCCTGGGAAAGAGGTATTTCCCGCCCCTCGCGAGGGGGAACGCGTTTGCTTCGTGGATTTCCTTCCGCGGGGTTTCGGGTTCCCCCTCCACGATTTCGTCCGTGGTCTCTTGTATGCTTATGGGATTCAGATCCACGATCTGACTCCCAATAGCGTCTTGAGCATCGCGAGCTATTTCGTGCTCTGCGAGTGCTTCCTGGGATCGCCCCCAACTGGCTGTTGTGGAAGTCGCTATTCCTCGTCAGGAGGAATGTGGGGAAGAGCAAGCAGGTGTACCCAGTTGGCGGCTTCGGCATCCAGGTGCGTGGCGACACCTCCTACTTCCAGATGAAGAAGTCCGACTCCGTCCAGGGCTGGCGGAAGAAGTGGTTTTACATCAGGTGCGACCAAGCAGGGCTTCCTGAATTCGCGGCTGATCGCGAGTTGCGGAAGACGAACGCGTGGGCGCACCCGCTGTCGAAGGAGGACAGGGAGGCGACTCAGCCCTTGCTGACGCTACTTCGCGGCCTTCTGAAGAGTCTCGGGCGCGAGACGGGTGGAATTCACCTCATCGCCACCTTCTTCAGGCTTCGGGTGCAACCGCTCCGCAGTCGCGTCCACCCGATGTGGGCGCGTGAGGATGCTGGCGAGGAGCTCGATGATGACGCCGTCGAGTCGAAGGTGAGGAGCATCACTAGCCTCCGAGCCGCTGACCCGTGCAACGTCAAGTGCCCAGTCGAGCCATATGGGCCTAGTAACCCTGTGCCTGAGGTGAGCTTTGTTTGCTTTGTTCATCTTGTATCTTACTTCTGTTGAATCGTTTTGCTTGACTCGAATGCTTCATTTGCTGACAGGGTCGTTCGAGCTACGTCAGTCTCCCTCCGCTGATGGAGAATGGACCTCATGAAGAGGCAGAGTTCCCTGAGGACGAGGGTGATGACGATGAAGTTCCCTCCGCCACTTCTCGAGTGAAGAGTTGG
This sequence comes from Poa pratensis, assembly GCA_947311845.1. Lineage (NCBI taxonomy): Eukaryota > Viridiplantae > Streptophyta > Magnoliopsida > Poales > Poaceae > Poa > Poa pratensis. The sequence continues at coordinate 39,309,410 of CAMZMU010000050.1, read as the reverse complement.
AGGAGATGATGAAGACGAGGAGCCGCTGCGGAAGCGGCAGAGGCGAAAGGGTGGCGACTCTGGTTCTGCCTCGTCGCCTGTGAAGGAGGCGGGTGTGGTCGAGGAAGAGACGAGCGAGTCCTCTTCGGGTGCGAGGCACCCGAGTGACCTGGCTGAGCCTTTGGCCGTGCCTCCACTCGGCTCTGCACCGCCGATCGAGTTCGCGAGGATGGCCTCCGTCTCCTTGGGGAGTGAAGATGATGATGTCGTCAGGTTAGTCTCATAACCTTTGCTTTGTTTTTGTCGAGTGTGCTTTTTCACTTGCGGGTCTTGAATTGAATTTTCTTGCCACAGCGACCGTACCGGCGCTGCTGTTTCTTCCCCTCGTGAGATGGAGCACACTTCTGCTCCCATGATCGAGCAGACTGCGAGGACGACCGGAGAGGAGGCGCTGGCGGGTGACGTTTTGGCCTTGAAGGCTTCGACCTCCGCCATGCCTGAGAGGTCTGCTGATGCGACTCCGGTTGACGCTGGGCTGCTTGAGCATGTAAGTGTTCTTTGATTCCTTCTGCAAGATCTGTATCGGGTGCGCGTACAGCGCTCCCGATGGGAGTAGCCCCCGAAGATGCGCGTGACTAGAATAGTCGGGCGCAGATTGATGGCTTGTGTTTCCTGCAGCCATTTTATCGCCAGCAGATGGAGGGAGCCGCAGCCTTCGTTCGCATGGAGCAGGAGAGGGATCAGCTCCGCACTGCTCTGGAGCAGGCGAATAGTAAGTATGAACCCTTGTGTTCGAGGAGTGCTTCGACTGCCTTTATTGCTAACTTTGTTCCGTTGAGCCGTAGGCGAGAAGGAGAGCATGAAGACGCGGGTCGCGGAGCTGGAGAAGTCGCTGGGTGAAGCCCAAGAGCGGGAACAAGCTCGGGATGCTCTGGAGAAGACCCAGGTCGACCGCTTGCTCGCACTCGCAGATGTTGTTGGAAGTAAGTTTTTCGGCTCCGTGCCTACTTTGTCTTTCGTCGACTTCTGACGTCTTACGAGTGTGGATTTCTTTTGAACAGAGAATTGCGGAGGTGCTCCTCCAGAAGGGACTTCTAGCGAGAGTGTCGGCCTGGCGCAGGCTGTTGGCTTCGTCGACCGCGTCTGCGCATATGCATCGGCAGCGCTGCAACAGTCGACGGCGGCCCTGCAGAAGTCGACGGAGGCCTTAGCGACTGTGCACCGGAGCATCTTTCCGAACCAGCCACCACCAGCTGCTGTGGACGCACTCGCGGCTCCATTCGAAGGCAATTCGAATGTCCTGGCGGACTTCACGCGCGCGCAGACGGTACGCGGCTCAGAGCTCACTTTCCAGCTGCTTCTTGGTCACCAAGTCGTAGGTGATTTTGAGAAGGTTGTCAGCGACTTCCCTCGGAAGCCTGATGGCAGAACCGCGTCCCTTAGCGGTGTGAAGGTGCAGGCGAGCCAGCTAGCTGCGAAGTTGGTCGCCACCTTCGAGAGGAGAATTGCCAAAGCTGCAGAGTTGGCTGCTAGGAAGAGCCGTTCCCAGTCTGAGTCTGTAGTGTAGACTTTTTCCTTTTAGGACTATGCTTCTGCTTTTGGGCTTGAGTCTGTAATGCACTTTATATTGTGCGAGTGAACATGGTGATGATGAAATGTGAATTCACTCCCTCGGGGGTGCAGTCACCAAGTATTTTTTGATATCTGGCTTGGATGAATTATGTCGATTCTTTTCCTGGCTTGACGCTGTCGATTCTTGGCAGTCTGATATGGGCGAAGCTCCTGACTTTGCTGGAACGACTGGCGCGGGATGAGGAAGATACCACTTCGGCTGCGCCGACTCGTCGCCGCCGTCAAGCTCCTCCAGCTCCTGTGCGAAGCGTAAATGACCAGAGAGTGCTCACCTTCATGAGGAACAAGGTGGTTGAGCTCGAGTCGAAGTTGAAGAATACTGAGTTGGAGCTGGAGCGATTGAGGTCGCGGCCCGTTGCGCCGTTCTCCCAGCGTGAAGAGTTTCTGCTTGGCGAGATGGACTTGATCGGTCGACAGCTGCAAGGTTGGACTTTTAGCGTTTTTCCTTCGGCTTCTGTGTCTACTTGCTATGCTTAATGCTTGGCCTTGATGCAGATGTCAACTCTGACTTGACGGCTGAGCAGCTTCGAGTGGATGAGCGGGTAGAGAAAGAGGCCGCCGGCGACTCACCCGAAGCGCGCCAGTTTTGGTCGAACAAATCCAGAGGTAGCATACTGGCACGAATGCTGGATCGCACCTGGCGGGCTGCTGTACTCTTAGAAGGTTGCAGAAAAACCCTCTGGCAGATCAACAAGGTGTACTTTCCTCACAACGAGCAGCCGAATGGACTGACTGCGCTTCTGGAGAGGTTCCGTGAAGGCGGTGCGTTGAAGGAAGTCGTGCACGCTCAACTTGTTGCCGGGGCGAACGTGGCGTTGGCGTACGTTCGAATGCACCGGCCTAATCTTCCATTGCACAAGGTGCTTGACGGCTTGCCTGGAGAGGGTGACTATGCCGATACTCTTGCGGCTGCGCGCCAGATGATTCAGCAGGTTCAGAACTTCAGCGAGCACCTTGTAGGGCCACTTGATGCGCCAAAGGGCGAGCCTGTAGAATAAGAGCAGTAGAGTGCTGTTGCGTAGCGTTAGCTTGTAAAGGAAATTTTTCCAAGTGGAAATATGAGTGTATGTATGTCGAGGTGGGGGTAGCCCCCAAGTTAGTAAATTGTATCTTGTGGACCTCTGTAAACCTGTATGGCGTAGCCCCCGAGCGGATCGAGTGCGGCCTAGGATTTTGAGTTAAACCTGTGCGGCGCAGCCCCCGAGTGCGCCGGGTGCGGCACTGACTTGGACCCGTGCGGCGCAGCCCCCGAGCGCCTCGGGTGACGTCCAAAGGTTTTGCGAGTGACCTGTATGGCGCAGCCCCCGAGTGCGTCGGGTGACGGCCTAGGCTTGACTTAGACCTGTGCGGCGCAGCCCCCGAGTGCTTCGGGTGGCGGCCAAGGACTTTGCGAGTGACCTGTATGGCGCAGCCCCCGAGTGCGTCGGGTGACGGCCTAGGCTTGACTTAGACCTGTGCGGCGCAGCCCCCGAGTGCTTCGGGTGACGACCGAGGATTTTGCGAGTGACCTGTATGGCGCAGCCCCCGAGTGCGTCGGGTGACGGCCTAGGCTTGACTTAGACCTGTGCGGCGCAGCCCCCGAGTGCTTCGGGTGGCGGCCAAGGATTTTGCGAGTGACCTGTATGGCGCAGCCCCCGAGTGCGTCGGGTGACGGCCTAGGCTTGACTTAGACCTGTGCGGCGCAGCCCCCGAGTGCTTCGGGTGGCGGCCAAGGACTTTGCGAGTGACCTGTATGGCGCAGCCCCCGAGTGCGTCGGGTGACGGCCTAGGCTTGACTTAGACCTGTGCGGCGCAGCCCCCGAGTGCTTCGGGTGGCGGCCAAGGACTTTGCGAGTGACCTGTATGGCGCAGCCCCCGAGTGCGTCGGGTGACGGCCTAGGCTTGACTTAGACCTGTGCGGCGCAGCCCCCGAGTGCTTCGGGTGACGGCCAGGATTTGCGAGTGACCTGTATGGCGCCCCCCGAGTGCGTCGGGTGACGGCCGAGGATTTTGCGATTGACCTGTATGGCGCAGCCCCCGAGTGCGTCGGGTGACGGCCTAGGTTTATGTTGCTTTTTGACCAAAAAAGTAAAGGGGAGAGCTTGTTCCACGAATCACTTCATTGATTTTTGCGAGCAGGCCGCCTCATTAAAACCCTTCCAGTCCCCTCAGGTACCCTGGTAAGGGAAAGAGTGCATCTGGAACCTGCCGCTTCTTGAGATGGTACACTTTGTTACAAGGGGGAGTCGATTAGGCGTAGAAGCGGCGCAGTTGCGCCACGTTCCACGGGTTGCTGCAGACTGTCCCTGTCTTCGAGTCCTTCAGGCGGTAAGCTCCGCCGCCAATTGCCTCTGTCACGATGTATGGACCTTCCCAGGGGAGGCTAGCTTGTGCACCTTCTTCTGTTTGAGGCGGAGGACAAGGTCTCCGGGGACGAACGCTCTGGGCCGCAGTCGCCGTCCGTGATAGTTGCGTAAGTCTTGCTGATACACGGCTGTGCGGGTAAGGGCGATGTCGCGTGCTTCGTCCAGGGTATCCATGTCATCCTCGAGTGCTTCTTCTGCCTCGGACTCGTCGTAGGCCACCACTCGGGGTGCATCGAACTTGATGTCGCATGGCATGACTGCTTCTGCGCCGTAGACCATGAAGAATGGCGTGTACTGAGTGGATCTGTTTGGCGTAGTGCGCAGGCTCCACAGCACAGACGGCAGCTCCTCGACCCAGGCGCCTGCGGCGCGCTTCAATGGTACTCGCAGGCGCTTCTTGATACCCTTGCAGACTAAACCATTGGACTTTTCGACTTGCCCATTGGATTGCGGGTGCGAGACTGATGCGTAGTTGAGCTTGATGCCTTGTTCGGAGCAGAAGTCCTTGAATTCTTCGGCTGTGAAGTTCGTGCCGTTGTCGGTGATGATGCTGTTCGGCACCCGAACCTGAAGATGATGGACCTGATGAAGTTAACTGCTGAGGATGCAGTCGAACTTGTGATAGGCACGGCTTCGATCCACTTCGTGAACTTGTCGACTGCCACCAAGAGATGCGTGTGTCCTCCTGGCGAGGACTTCTTGAGTGGACCCACCATGTCGAGCCCCCATTGAGCGAAGGGCCAGGCAAGTGGGATGGTCTTTATGCTGAAGCTGGCGCGTGCGGCTTGTTGGCGAACTCCTGGCAGCCGAGACATTTCCTCACGAGTTCTTCTGCGTCTTGCATTGCGGTGGGCCAGTAGAATCCGGCTCGTAAAGCTTTGGCCACTAAGGCTCACTGCTGGCGTGGTGCCCGCAGATGCCAGCGTGGATCTCGAGTAAGATGGCTTGACCGTCGACTGGGTCGACGCACCTTTGGAGTACTCCTGAGATGCTTCGCTTGTATAGCTCCCCCTTGATGATGGTGAAGCCTTTCGAACGGCGAATAATGCGCTTGGCTTCGACTGAGTTGACTGGCAGTCTCTGGTGCAGCATGTACGCCAGATATGGGCTCGTCCAGGTGGGCTCGATGAGCAGAACCTCCATTGGCTCCTTCTCTTTGCCTGGCGGGTCGGCGGTGCTCGTTGATGGTGTGGAGGATCCGGGCGTGGTCGAAGTTTGACAGACCGCTGCGTGATGCGCTCAAGGAAGACGCCGGGTGGCACCTGCGCCTTGTCTGAGCCCAGGTTGGCGAGGGCGTCGGCTTCCTCGTTGCTTTCGCGGCCGATGTGCCGCAACTCGCAGCCGTCGAAGGTGCCCTCCAGCTGGTTGTACAGGTCTCTGTAGGCGATCATGTTGTCGGCGATGGCGTCACAGGCCTTCATGGTTTGCTGCACGACGAGGTAGGAGTCGCCGTAGATCATGAGGTGAGTGGCGCCGCAGTTCTTGGCCATTCGCATGCCATGGATTAGGGCTTCGTACTCAGCCTCGTTGTTGGAGGGTGTTGGGAAGTCCATCTGTAGCACGTACTTCAGCTTGTCGCCTTTGGGGGAGATGAGGATGACTCCTGCCCCGGCTGATCTGAACTTTTTGGAGCCGTCGAAGTACATTGTCCATGCGTTGGACAGGTCGGGGACATCTGGCAGCTGGGCTCTATCCACTCGGTGGTGAATTCTGGGAGCACTTGGGCCTTGATTGACTTCGGGTGAGCGTATTTCAGCCCCCAGGGTCCTAGCTCGACGACCCACTTAGCGACTCGTCCTGTCGCGCATTGGTTGGTCAGGATGTCGGAGAGCCCGGAGGAGCTTACCACCGTGATCGGGTGCTCGGAGAAGTAATGGATTACTTTCCTTGAAGTCATGAAAACTCCGTAGGCCAGCTTCTGGTAGTGCGGGTAGCGCTGCTTGGACAGGGTCAGCACCTCGCTGAGGTAGTAGACGGGTCGCTGAACAGGGTGGCTGTGCCTTCTTCTTCTCGTTCGACTACGAGTACCGTGCTGACCACCCTGTTTGTGGCTGACACGTAGAGGTATAGCGGCTCGTTCTCCAGTGGAGCCACCAGTACTGGGGAAGTCGTGAGTGTTTTCTTGAGTTGGTCGAACGCGACTTGCGCTTCTTCTGTCCACTCGAACTTGTCTGTCTTTTTCATCAGTTGGTAGAAAGGCAGGGCCTTTTCTCCCAACTTACTTATGAACCGGCTGAGAGCTGCGACTCGGCCGGCTAGGCGTTGCACCTCGTGAAGCTTGGTCGGTGCTGGCATTGCGAGTATGTTTTGCACCTTCTCAGGGTTGGCTTCGATTCCTCTTGCAGAGACGAGGTACCCAAGCAGTTCTCCGGCTGGCACGCCGAAGACACACTTGTCTGGGTTCAGCTTGATCTGATACTCGTCGAGGGCGGCGAAGACCTTGCGGAGGTCGGCGATGAGGGTGTCCTCCTTGCGGGTGGTGACGACGATGTCGTCGACGTAGACTTGGACGATCTGCCCGATGAGCCCTTTGAGGCATGCTTGCATTGTGCGCTGGTACGTGGCACCAGCGTTCTTCAACCCGAAGGGCATCGTCTGGTAGCAGAAAACGCCGTCGGGTGTGATGAATGCTGTCTTCTCCTCATCGTCGACGTTCAGTCTGATCTGCTGGTAACCTGAGTAGGCGTCCAGGAAGGACAGGCGTTCGCAGCCTGCAGTCGAGTCGATGATCTGATCTATCCGCGGGAGCGGGAAATGGTCCTTGGGGCAGCATTTGTTGAGGGCGGTGAAGTCGACGCACATGCGGAGTTTCTTCGTCTTCTTCTTCTCCACTAGGACTGGGTTGGCGACCCAGTCCGAGTCCTTGATCTCTCGGATGAACTTGGCATTCAGCAGTCGATCGATTTCTCTGCTGATTTCGTCTCGCTTGGGCCCGGAAAAGCGTCGCATGGCCTGTTTGACGGGTCTGGCGTCCTTGTGGACTTTTAAGGAGTGCTCGGCGAGGTTCCTGGGTATTCCTGGCATGTCAGAGGGTTGCCATGCGAAGATTCTCCAGTTCTCACGTAGAAACTCGACGAGCGCGCCTTCCTATGCGGGAGTCAGACTCGACGATACTTTGACCGTCTTGCTGGCGTCAGTCGGGTGGACCTGATGGGTCGTTGTGTCGTCAGCCGCGTTGAAGGCAGCGTCCTTGGCTGGTTTCTTGCGGGCTGGGAAGATGGTCTTGTCGTTGTCGACTGCCATTGCCTCGAAGTGCTCTTCGACTCCGAAGAATTCGGAGATCTTGCTGAACTCGCGGTCGCAGCTGTTGGAGCGGTCGAAGTCGCCGTGCACCGTGATGACGCCCTTGGGTCCAGGCATCTTGAGCATGAGGTAGGCGTAGTGAGGTATCGCCATGAATCTGGCGAAGGTTGGGCGCCCGAGTATCGCGTGGTACTGCGACTTCCAGTCGACTACCTCGAAGTCGATCGACTCCCTCTTGAAGTTTTCGGGTGTGCCGAAGATGACGTCGAGTGTGATCGTTCCCATGGGCGTGACTGCTTGCCCTGGTACTATGCCATGGAAGGTGGTCTCTGATGCGCCAAGTCCGTCGTTGGTCTGTTTATCCTTCTGAGGGTGTCGGCAAAGATGATGTTAATGCCACTGCCTCCATCCATGAACACCTTTTTCAGGGTGTAATCTCCGATCAGAGCTTCGACTACCAGGCGGCGTGCCCGGGTCGTGGTACTGCAGGCGGGTGATCTGCTCTGGAGAAGTGATTGGTGTCTCTGACCCTCTCAGGTAGTCGGGTACTGCGGGTGGACAGTGATGGCTTGGAAAACTTGGCGAGTGATGATCTTCTGGGTCCTGTTTGAGGGCGCCCCTTCTGTATCATGTTGAGTTGTCCGCGTGCCGCTGGATATGCGTCCTGGATCCCGGTGGGGCATCTTGTTGCGGCTGCTGCTGCTGCAGAAAGGCTCCCGCCGCCTGTGCTGGATTGGCGACTGCGGGTGCGGGGCTGCCTGGATGGCCAGCTGCGCGGCTGGCTGCGCTGCGGGTGCTGGAGTGACTATCTTCTGCATGGCTTCGTATATTTTGCGTGCCTTTCGACAGTCCTTCAACAGGTGGTTGGATCCCCACTTGCCCGTTTCCGGGTTCCTGAACATGTGGTGCCTGCAGGGTTGTTCCAGCTCTTCCGCTGGGCTTAGTGTGCGTTTCTGCCACTCGCGTTTATGGCCTCCGTCGCTGCGGTAGTGCTGCCGCCGCTTCGGTTGTACTGCCCCTGGCTGTATTGGCGACTCTGGTCCCGCCGCTTCGACTGTACTGTGCATGGCTGTATTGGCGACTGCTGTCGCGCGCTTCATCCTCACGGGGGGTTTGGAATCCCGCCGCTACTAGCTCGATTGAGTCGTTGCCGTTGTAACGCGGCTTCTTCTTGTGGCGCCCTTCTCGCCAGTTGCTTGGTCCGGCTTCGTCCTTCGGGGAGTAGTGTGAACTATTGCGGACCGAGTCCTCTCCGTCTGCCCACTGGTTTGCTATCTTCATGACCTCGATCATGTTTTTCGGCCGGAGCCTACCAAACTCCTCGCGGAGGTCGCGGCGGGAGACGCCGTGCATGAAGGCATCCATCACTCGGTCCTCCGAGGCGGTCTCCATGGTGTTGCGGAGCAAGGTCCAACGCTGGATGTATGACCGGAGCGGCTCGTCTCGTCCTTGCTTGCATGCTTGTACTCGACGAACGTCGTCGGTCTCGAGTACGTCCCAGGAAGGATTTAACGAAGGCTTCCGCGAACTCGTCCCACGTCCTGAAGGCGTTCTTGGGTTGAGTGTTGAGCCACCCGCGTGCAGAGCCCGTGAGCATCAGCTGGATGTACTGCATGGCCGTAGTCGAAGTACCGCCCTGGCAGCTGCAGGCTATGAGGTAGTCTTCTAGCCAGAGTCTTGGGTCCTGCTTCCCGTCGTACTTGACTGCTTCTGCCGTGAGCTTGAAGCCCTTGGGCATTCTTGTGTCGCGTATGTTGAAGCTGAAGCATGCGGCGCCGCACGGCTCGTAGTCGCCGTCGTTGCGGTCGTAGTCGAAGTTGGCGTGCTGACCGGCGCTGGTGCGGCTGCGGTCTACCGTCCTTTGCGTGATGACGTTGCGGAGGTCTTCACCTGGCTGCGGTTGTCGCAGTTGTCTTGTCGCCGGGGCTGCGAGTGCTGCGGGCTCGTGGTCGCGGCGATCTCGATCTTCACGCGCTTTTTCTGTCGGCGCCTTGTTTACCAGTGCGTCTTCGAGTGCCTTGATAGACATGATCTGCTGCTTGTGGAGGAGAGCGCGCGAGTCGCCCTCTGGCGGCTGTGTCAGCCGCAGGTATGTTTCGACTGCCATGAGTGCGGCTCCGGGTGTCTTGGGGACGGGTATTCCGTCTGCGTCTTCTATGTATGATGACTCGAGGTTGCGGGTGACTCTAGCGCGGTCGACCTCCGTCATCAGGGGCACGCGGGCTCTGTGGCGCCTTGCTCCTTGCGAGACCTCTGTTGAGGCAGTGAACGAGTAAGCGGCCCTCCTGGCGCTCGACGCGTCGGCCTCCTCCTTGCGTCGGAGGAGCTCGGCCTTCTCTGCGCGGAGTCGTTCGCCTTCCTTCCGCAGCAGGTACTGGACCGCCATAAGGTCCTCCCGGGGTGCATCCGGTGGGGGGTATGTGCCGTCCTCGACGTGCTTCAGGGCTTTGATTGCCATGTCGCGGGTGATGGTGAGTCGCGTCACCTGGTCCGGCATGACCACCTCCAGTGGGTATGCGGGTTCGTCGTCGTTGCCCTGCGGCCTCTGGCCGATCATGAAGACTTGCGCGGGGTAGATCTGGGCAGTGGGACGGTGCTGCCACTGCTGCTTCCTTCGTCCGAGCCGTGCTCGGAGCTGAAAATGGGTGCGACGTGGTGGACACCACAGTCGCCGCCGAGGCTCCTTCCCTGGAGTTTCGCGACCTTCGCCGCGGACGTGAGGAGTGATGTCGCTTCGTCGACGTGGGCGCGATTGGCTTGTTGACGATCTTGCGGTCGATGGAGACGCGAGTGGCGTGGATGAGAACGGCGCGACCTTCGTTGCGCGCGAAGGCGTGGTCGACGTAGTCGAAGTTGATGATCTTGGCCTTGCCAGCGACGCGATCGAGGTAGTCGAAGTAGACTCGATCCGGCGGTGGTCGACGTAGTCGTAGCAGATGCGATCTCCGTGGTAGCCGGAGACGCTGTGGCGCGGCCGCGTTGGGCGCGATCTCTGCCGCAGCGGAGGCGGTCGGAGTAGTCGAGGCGGACGCGATCTTCTCAGCAGTCGAAGATGTGCCGCCGCAGTCGCAGCAGATGCGATCTCCGCAGCAGGTGGGGGCGTGGTTGGCGCAGCGCGGCAGATGCGGGTGCCACCACCGCAGGCGGTGCGATCGCCGTGGATCTGAGTACTCCACAGCTGTCTACGAAGTAGTGCATGGTACCGAAGGTGAGGCACATACCTACGTGCAGATCGGCGTACACCGAGCGGTGGGCCGGCGGTGGAAGGTGTACTCGAAGGAGCCGAAGCAGATTGGCTCCTTGGTGATGCAGACGTCGGTCTTCAAAGTTGATGGAGCCGGTGCGACCATGATTCCAGCGCTCGTTCTTTCCCACAGACGGCGCCAATTGACGAGGTGTGGACTCGGCAAATCCCTGGGTTGAGTACCCCGGGTTGATTGAGGGGGAGAGAGATGAGCGCTGGTGATCACGACGGCTGACAAGCGAGGCGTTTTACCCAGGTTCAGGCTCCCGGAGGATAACACCCTACTTCCTGCTTGTCTGGTTATTGATGGTGAGTTGTGGCTACAATGGCGAGATGGCAATCTCGCTAGGGTTTGTGTGGCGGCTATGAGCGTACCCTAGACGAAGGACCCTCCTAGCCTTTATATGGTAGGCTAGGTCTCAGGTGAACGGTGCCGATGGCGCTTACAAGCATGGCGGGGTCGCATGACCTAGCGTCGACTATCTTGGGCCGCACGTCGTCCTCCTTGGGCCTTCCTTGGGCCCTCGTCATAAGGCTGATGGGCTTGGCGTGACCCAGGTATCCCCACCGTGGGGTACTCGAAGAGTGACCCCACGACAATGGATGATTATAAGTGGTAATTGCAATCTGAAATAAAAATGGCAGCAAGCAAACATGTATCAGAACTGGTTGTAAACGGTGTTTCAATACTTAGAAACAAGGCCTAGGGATCATACTTTCAGTAGTGGACACTCTCAACAATAATAATATAATTGAATACATAGATATTTCCTCTTCACTATGCTACTCTGAGTTATTCTCTCGTTGGATAACGAACACCAATCCACCGCGTAGGGCTATAAAAGCACACCTTAAAGTCGCATTCCATATCTGGGGAACCCCACACTGTCAACTTGAGCGCCCTAAATAGTACTAGACAAACACCGCAATTTCATAGAGACATCCAACGCAAATAATAACTCATGATAAGTATTCCTGTTATCTTTAGCCTAAGAGCCACACACGGGGCGCACACTGTCAACTTCGCACCGTGGGACAAAGGTGACTCCGGAGATTACATTAACAAAACCACTTGAGTCGCATATAAGATAATGAAGAGTAACATCTATGGATTCAACTAGATTACAAAGCTCATGATCACATAAAGATCACACCATGGGAGAGAGAAATAAACCACATAGCTACCGGTAGAGCCCTCAGCCCTGAGGGAGAACTACTCCCTCCTCATCATGGGAGGCAGCAACGGCGATGATGGAGATGGCTCCGGGGGCAATTACCTGTCCCGGCAAGGTGCCGAAACAGAGACTTTTGTCCCCCGAATTAGGGTTTTGGTGGCGGCGGAGCTCTGGAACTTTTCTGGGGAAATCGTCGATTGTTTTAGGGTTTTCGGGTAGGAGCAATATATAGGCCAAAGGGCGTCGCGAGGCGGTGCACGAGGTGACGACACCACCCCTGGGCGCCGGCAGATCCTTGGCCGCGCCGAGCCCACGTGTGGGGCCCTCGTGGCTCCACTTCGTCTCCACTTCGGACTCAGGTGTCTTCGATAAAATAGGGGCCTCCGTAAATTTTCGTCCAATTTCAAGAATATTTCCAGACTAGCTTTTCTGAAATACAAAAACAACAGAAAACAGGAACTGGCGCTTCGGCATCTTGTTAATAGGTTAGTTCCAAAAAATGTATAAAAGTGACATAAAGTAGATGCAAAACATGTAGCAATTGGTATAATATTAGCATGGAACATCAAAAATTATAGATTCGTTTGAGACGTATCAGCACCCCAAGCTTAGTTCCTACTCGTACTCGAGTAGGTAAACGATAAAACAAAATAATTTTTGAGGTGACATGCTACCATCATAATCTTGATCAAATAATATTGTAAGGCACATGTAAATGAATGAAGTGATCCAAGTCAATGGTCTATAATTTGCTAACAAATAGATAATGAGTAACAATGAATCACACAAGCTAAACGTTTTCATGAATAGTACTTTCGAGACAAGCATCAAACTGTTTTGCATAAGTGTTAACTCATAAAGCAATAGTCTCTAATAAAAGGTATTTAATCAACACAAAGGAAGAATTAAGTTTCAGCATTTGATTCAACTTTCAACATATTTATCTCATGGATATCGTCAACACAAAGTAGTATAACAAGTCCAATACGTTGCATATAACAAATGTTGTAACAAAGTTGACACTAGTGTTTGCTTGTGGAAGACAGAAAGAATAGGAAAACTGACTCAACATAAAAGTAAAAGAAAGGCCCTTCGCAGAGGGAAGCAGGGATTAAATCATGTGCTAGAGCTTTTAGGTTTTGAAAAACATATAGAGATTGCATAAAATATTTGATACTCCTCCCAACCTTGCTAACACAAGCCATGGCTAACCGAATCCTCGGGTGCCTTCCATCAATCACATACCATGGAGGAGTATCTATTTTTGAGAGGTGTTTGTTAATTGTCAACGAATGGTAGCGGTGAGAACAGTTCTACTGTCAAACGGACTTTTAAGAGCGGCTCCCATGAAGGACGTTATTTCAACCAGCAAGGCAGATCATCCCTCTTTCTCTTTGGTTTACACACATTCAGGTATTTCACTGTTTGTCATTGCTTACTGATGAATCAGGGCAAAAGTCTGAAGAGAATTAATGGTTAAAGTTGTAATTAATTGGGACTGGGCACCCCGTTGCCAGCTCTTTTTGCAAGTTATTGCATAAGCGGATGTATTGCCGCTAGTCCAGGTGTAAAAGTCCATTTGACAAATAGAATAAAGAATAACCACACTAATTCCTCATGAGCTAGTAAACATTGACACAAAAAGGGATAATAAAATTTTGAATAATTTAAAGGTTAGCACATGAAAATTTACTTGGAGTGGCAAGGAAATACCACATATAGATAGTTATGGTGGACACAAATGACATGGATTTTGGCTCAAGGATTTGGATGCACGAGAAGCATTCCCTCTCAGTACATAGTTTAGGCTAGCAAGGTTTATGTAAGCAAACAAGAATATCAACCCGTACACCAAGTTTTATATGACAAACATATTGCAAACGTTATAAGACTTCATACCGTCTTCCTTGTTAACCAAACCCTGTTATTAGAAAATATCTAGACCTTAGAGATACCACCGATGCAAACCAAATTGTCAACAAGCTTTACGGTAGTTCTTCACTAATAGGCTTAACTCATGGATGCACAAATTTAATCATGATCTACTTGTTAACTCAAAACAATTGACAAGCATCAAGTTATCCAAATTAGTGATCTACAAGATTCTGCAAGTTTTTTCCTTATAACAATTACCACATGCAACATTTTCTGAACCAACCCAAACACCAATCAATTCATTTCAACAACTCTCCAAACAGATATAAGTGAAGCAAGAGAGTACTTTCTTTAAAAGAAAGCTAATAGCTCTGACAAGAGATACATGAAAACAAGAGATAAAAGCTGAACAGCGCTAGATAGAATACTCAACAATATAAGTGAAGAATATGAGTATTCTCATGAAAAAACGGAGCGTGTCTCTCTCCCAATCAAGAATGCTAGGGTCAGTCAAGCTTTATTGAAAATAAAAGTACAATACTGAAAATAAAAGCACACAGACGCTCCAAGAAAAGCACATATGATGTGAAAGAATTAAAATATAGTTTCACTAGAGATGACCTGATAATTTTGCCGATGAAGAAGGGGATGCCTTGGGCATCCCCAAGCTTAGACGCTTGAGTCTTCTGAAATATGCTGGGGAGATCCATGGGAGCCTCCCCAAGCTTGAGCTCTTCACTCTTCTCCATCCTATTATATCACTCTTCCCTCTTGACCCTTGAAAACTTCCGTCACACCAAACTCAAAGTAAATCTCATTAGAGGGCCAGTGCATAATCAAAAATTCACATGTTCTATAAAGACGCAATATGACTTGTTACTTTAAACATTAGCTACTGCCACTGATGTTATGTGAAGCTCTCCATCCAAAAAAGAATTTCACTCAACACTAGTAAAAGAGAGAATGCAAAATAAAAAGGCATAATCTGTCTAAAACAGAACAGTCTGCAAAGACGAATTTTTCGAGGCACTTACAAAGCTCAGATCGAAAAACTTTGAAATAATGAAAGATTCATACATTCATAAAGATTACGCACAAAATTTTTCAGATTTAATTAACAATCTGGTGATTTTAGGAATTTCGTACAGTGAACAGCAAAAATCTGTTTCTGCGCAGCAATCAAAATTTAGCATCATCTTCTATTAGAGGCCTTACTGGGCACAACAATGCAAGAAAATAAAGAAACAAAGGAGTTGCTACAGAAGTAAACAAACTCCTTGACTCAAATAAAGAAAAATTGCAGAAAATAAAAATAATGGGTTGCCTCCATAAGCGCTTTTCTTTAACGCCTTTTGGCTAGGCATAGTGATTTTTATGATGCTCACATAAAGATGAGAGTTGAAACATAAAAGAGAGCATCAAGAAGCATATATAAAACATACTTAATCTAACACTCTTCCTATGCATAGGAGCCTTGTAAGAAAACAAATCAATGTAGCACAAAGAGACTAGCGTAGGAAACCAAAACAAGTGCAGCTTCAAAACTTTCAACATAAAGAGAGGAGACTTAATATTATTGAGATATATGAAACCGTGTCTCCCTCTCTCATAATGACCAGTAGGTCTTAAAGAAACCATCATATAAAAGCAACACAAGAGAAAGCTCAAAACTTTCATCACAAGAGAGGAAATTTAATAACATGAAGATTTCTATACCCATATTTTCCTCTCTCAAAATAATTTTCAGTGGCATCATGAATAAACTCAACAATAGCTATCACATAAAGCATTCTTATCATGATCCACATGCATAAAATTATCATTACTGCCCACATAAGCATAATCAATTTCATTAGTATAGTGGGAGTAAAACTATCACAACCATCATTGCAATCATCATATTGCAGGCATAGTACAATCATAATAAACTTTATCCTCCATAGTAGGTGGCACCAAAATACCACTATCATTATAATCATCATAAATTGGAGGCAAAGTATCATCAAAGAAAATTTTCTCCTCAAAACTGGGGGGACTGAAAATATCATATTCATCAAAACCAGCTTCCCCACGACTAGAGCTTTGCATAGCATTAGCAATAATGGTGTTCAAAGAATTCATGCTAATAAAATTGCTACCACTATATGCAAACAAATTTCCATAAGTTTTTTAATTTTCTCTTCAAAAGCATCATGTCCTAACTCAAGATAAATTTCATAGAGCTCTCTAATTTTTTTGTTGTTTTCCATTAAGCCTAACTAGTGAAAATAAAAACAAGAAACAAAAAGAAATAATTGCAGAATCTAAAGGAGATACCTTCCAACACTTACCTCCCCGGCAACGGCGCCAGAAAATAGCTTGATGTCTACGCACGCTTCTATTCTTGTAGACAGTGTTGGGCCTCCAAGTGCAGAGGTTTGTAGAACAGTAGCAAGTTTCCCTCAAGTGAATCACCCAAGGTTTATCGAACTCAGGGAGGTAGAGGTCAAAGATATCCTCTTAAGCAACCCTCAATTAAGATACAAGAAGTCTCTTGTGTCCCCAACACACCCAATACACTTGTCAGGTGTATAGGTGCACTAGTTCGGCGAAGAGATGGTGAAATACAAGTAATATGGATGATTATAAGTGGTAATTGCAATCTGAAATAAAAATGGCAGCAAGCAAACATGTAGCAGAACTGGTTGTAAACGGTGTTTCAATGCTTAGAAACAAGGCCTAGGGATCATACATTCAGTAGTGGACACTCTCAACAATAATAATATAATTGAATACATAAATATTTCCTCTTCACTATGCTACTCTGAGTTATTCTCTCGTTGGATAACGAACACCAATCCACCGCGTAGGGCTATAAAAGCACACCTTAAAGTCGCATTCCATATCTAGGGAACCCCACACTGTCAACTTGAGCGCCCTAAATAGTACTAGACAAACACCGCAATTTCATAGAGACATCCAACGCAAATAATAACTCATGATAAGTATTCCTGTTATCTTTAGCCTAAGAGCCACACACGGGGCGCACACTGTCAACTTCGCACCGTGGGACAAAGGTGACTCCGGAGATTACATTAACAAAACCACTTGAGTAGCATATACGATAATGAAGAGTAACTTCTATGGATTCAACTAGATTACAAAGCTCATGATCACATAAAGATCACACCATGGGAGAGAGAGATAAACAACATAGCTACCGGTAGAGCCCTCAGCCCCGAGGGAGAACTACTCCTCCTCATCATGGGAGGCAGCAACGGCGATGATGGAGATGGCTCCGGGGGCAATTCCCCGTCCCGGCAAGGTGCCGAAACAGAGACTTCTGTCCCCCGAATTAGGGTTTTTGGTGGCGGCGGAGCTCTGGAACTTTTCTGGGGAAATCGTCGATTGTTTTAGGGTTTTCGGGGTAGGAGCAATATATAGGCCAAAGGGCGTCGCGAGGCGGTGATACGTCCATTTTGCATCACTATTTTATATCATAATTTACTGCTATTCATCGATATATTTCATATTTAGAAGTGTTACTTATGTTATTTTACCTATTTTGCATGTTTGATGAATAATGGAGAATTGGACACCGGAGTCAGGATTCTGCTGGAAAAAGCACCGTCGAGATGCACTATTTCTGAAGATCAATAAATCGAAGGAGACATATGGAAGTTCCTATTTTACCAGAAGATGGAGGAGGCCAAAAGGGGAGCTGAGATGGGCCATGGTGGGCCCTCCTCACCCCTTGGCGCGGTGGGGCCCCCTGCCGCGCCGACAGGTGGTTTGGGGGCCCTGGCCCACCTCAGCCGTTCCCCCTTCGCGTACTTGACCCCCTCGAACCCTAACACACGGGGAGGCCATCGAAATATTCCGCCGCCTCCACGAGGCGGAAAACACCAGAGAGCGAAAAGCTCCCCTGCAGGAAGAAATCTGCCGGGGGAAATTCCCTCCCGGAGGGGGAAATCGTCGCCATCATCACCGTCATCGAGCTGGACTTCATCGGGATCATCATCATCATCATCTCCACCGCCAACACCATCATCACCGCCGCTGCACCCCGTCTCCGTTGTAACATCTAGGGCTGAATCTTGTCTATTTCATAGGGGAAACTCTCCCGGTGTTGATTACTCTTGTTATTGATGCTATTGGGTGAAACCATTGGACTAAGGTTTATGTTCAGATTGTTATTCATCATCATATCACCTCTGATCATGTTCCGTATGATGTCTTGTGAGTAGTTCGTTTAGTTCTTGAGGACATGGGAGAAGTCTTGATGTTAGTAGTGAACTATGTTGAGTAATATTTAATGGTTTGATGCTTAAGTTGTGGTGTTATTCTTCTAGTGGTGTCATGTGAACGTCGACTACATGATACTTCACCTTTATGGGCCTAGGGGAATGCATTGTGTATTCGTTTGCCAATTGTGGGGTTGCCGGAGTGACAGAAACCTGAACACCCGTTGGTATATCGATGCATGAGGGATAGCAGGATCTCAAAGTTTAAGGCTGTGGTTAGTTTATCTTAATTACTTTCTTGTATTTGCGGATGCTTGCAAGGGGTATAATCACAAGTATGTATTAGTCCTAGGAAGGGCGGTGCATTAGCATAGGTTCACCCACACAACACTTATCAAAACAATGAAGATTAATCAACTATATGAAGCGAAAGCACTTGACAATATTCCCGTGTGTCCTCAAGAACGTTTGGTCATTATAAGTACAACAACCGGCTTGTCCTTTGCTGTAGAAAGGATTGGGCCACTCGCTGCAACTATTATACTGCATTTTATTTACTTGTACTTTATTTATCTGTCATATCAAAAACTCCTAAAAACTTGTCTGTGAGCATTTACAGTGAATCCTTCATCAAAACCGCTTGTCAACACCTTCTGCTCCTCGTTGGGTTCGACACTCTTATTTATCGAAAGTACTACGATACACCCCCTATACTTGTGGGTTATCAAGACTATTTTCTGGCGCCGTTGCCGGGGAGTGTAGCGCTATTGGTAAGTGGAATTGGTAAGGGAAACATTTATTGTACGTGCTGTTTTTATTTTTGCCTGCTGCTATATCTCATTATGGAGGGGTCTTCTCTTGAATTCCTATTTGGGAAAACAACTACCACTGCTAAGGTAGTAGAGGAGGCGCCAGATGAGCAGGTAATACCGTTCAAAATTCCTATGAAAATTGTTGAACGTGTCACAAATAACCGCTATGCAGGAGATGGAACTGTCCATCCTGGAGATCATTTGTTATTTCTGCATGAATTGTGCGAGTTATTTAAGTGTGCAGGTATCTCGATGGGAGAAGTTAAGAAGAAATTATTCTCTCTATCACTGTCTGGTAAAGCTGCACATTGGTATAAACTGCTGAAGAATGGGTATTCTCTTGGATGGGAGGAAATTGTACCTCTCTTTTACTCCAAATTCTATCCTCCAAGTGAGATTCATAAGGATCGGAACCTCATATATAACTTCTGGCCCTATGATGGAGAGAGTATCGCTCAAGCGTGGGGGAGATTGAAGGCATTAATGCTCAAATGTCCCATTCATGAGCTTCCTGGTAATATTGTTATTGATAACTTTTATGCAAGACTCTCCTTTCAAGATAAAACTCTATTGGATACCACTTGTGCTGGATCGTTCACTCGTAATAAAGAAGAGTTTAAGTGGGACCTTCTTGATCGGATTCAGGAGAACACTGAAGGATGGGAGAATGACAAAGGTAGGGAGTCAGGTATAACTATGACTTTGAGTGTGTTAAAAATTTATGGATACTGATGATTATCGCAAAATTAGCACTACTTATGGTCTTGACTCTCAAATTGTTGCAAACTTTTATAAAGCCTTTGCTTCCTATTTCGGTTTGCCGAAGGAGGGTTTTAAAAATTATCATGAACCATATAAAGATGAATCTGTTTCTCATATATCTAAAGGTGTTGAGGTTAATGTTGCTGATCGCATTATTCCAGAACCTTATATTGAAAAAGTTCCTTTTCCTAATAAGATTAAGGAACATACTATCATAACTGGTGTTGTTAGTAAAAGTAATAAGAAAACTACCAAACCTGATGAGCAAATAACTGTTGAACCTGTTGTAGCATTGGTTAAAGATCTTGTCACTGAAAATTTAGAAGATAGACACATTATCTTTTGTGAGGATGCTTCTAATATTGTCTCACATCCTAAAAGTTCTAGGAAGTCTAGTGTTCCTGTGCTTTCTGTTGGGATAGGTGATCATTGCTATTATGGTTTATGTGATATTGGTGCAAGTTCTAGTGCTATTCCTTATGAGCTTTACAGGGAAATTATGCACGAAATTGCTCCTTGTAAACTTGAAGAGATTGATGTGGTTATTCAGCTTGCTAATAGGGAAACTATCTCTCCAATTGGTATCATTAGAGATGTCGAAGTCCTTTGTGGTAAGACTAAATACCCTGCTGATTTTCTTGTACTTGGGTCGGCTGCCAATGATAGTTGTCCTATTATTTTTGGTAGACCTTTTCTGAATACTTGTGGTGCTGTTATAGATTGTAAGAAAGAGAAAATCTTTACTAAATTTGCTGGTGAATCTTATGAATTCAATTTCTCTAAATTTGCTAAAGCACCTTATGAAACTGAATTGCCTAGTGAGGATTTTGAAATTGCTCAACTTGCATCTATTGTTCTTGCTCCTAACAATGCTTTGCAGCAACATATGGAGAATCATGAAAGTGAGAACTTCAGGGAAGAAAGGAATGAGCTTGATGAAGTATTCCTTCGTCAACCTATGCTCAAACACAATTTACCTGTGGAAGATTTGGGTACCACAATGCCACCCAAGGAGGATCCTGTTTTTGATTTGAAACCTCTGCCTGATAATCTTAAATATGCTTATATTGATGATAAGAAAATATATCCTGTTATTATCAGCTCTAAACTTTCAGGTACAGAGGAGGAAAGGTTATTGGGAGTGTTGAGGAAACACCGCGGAGCTATGGGATATACTCTTGATGACCTGAAGGGAATTTCTCCTACTATATGTCAGCACGCCATCAACATGGAACCTGATGCAAAGCCTGTTGTTGAGCATCAGCGTCGTTTAATACCCAAGATGAAAGAAGTGGTAAGAAATGAGGTATTAAAACTTCTTGAAGCTGGTATTATTTATCCTATTGCTGATAGTAGATGGGTAAGTCCTGTGCATTGTGTTCCTAAGAAAGGAGGAATTACCGTTGTTCCTAATGAAAATGATGAACTAATTCCTCAAAGAGTAGTAGTTGGTTATAGGATGTGCATTGATTTTAGAAAGGTTAACAAAGTAACTAAGAAAGATCATTATCCTTTGCCTTTTATTGATCAAATGCTTGAGAGGTTGTCCAAGAAAACTCACTTTTGTTTCCTTGATGGGTATTCTGGGTTTTCTCAAATTGCTGTGAGAGCGCAAGATCAAGAGAAAACTACTTTTACTTGTCCTTATGGAACTTATGCTTATAGACGTATGCCTTTTGGTTTATGTAATGCTCCTGCTACTTTTCAAAGATGCATGTCTGCTATTTTTCATGGCTTTTGTGAGGAAATTGTGGAAGTCTTCATGGACGATTTCTCCGTCTATGGAACTTCCTTTGATAATTGTTGCACAACCTTGACAAAGTTTTGCAGAGATGTGAAGAAACTAGCCTTGTTCTTAATTGGGAGAAATGCCACTTTATGGTTAATGAAGGAATTGTTCTTGGACATAAAATTTCTGAAAGAGGTATTGAAGTTGATCGAGCTAAAGTGGAGGCAATTGAAAAGATGCCTTGTCCCAAAGATGTTAAAGGTATTCGTAGTATTCTTGGTCATGCTGGTTTTTATAGGAGGTTTATTAAAGATTTCTCTAAAATTTCCAAGCCTCTTACTAATCTTCTTCAAAAAGATGTACCCTTTGTTTTTGATGATGATTGTAAGGAAGCTTTTGAAACTTTGAAAAAGGCTTTAATCACCGCTCCTGTAGTTGAACCACCTGATTGGAATTTACCTTTTGAAATTATGTGTGATGCTAGTGATTATGCTGTAGGCGCTGTTCTTGGGCAGCGAGTAGATAAAAAGTTAAATGTTATTCATTATGCTAGTAAAACTCTTGATTCTGCTCAAAAGAATTATGCCACTACTGAAAAAGAATTTCTAGCTGTAGTTTTTGCTTGTGACAAATTTCGACCCTACATAGTTGATTCGAAAGTCACTATTCATACTGATCATGCTGCAATTAGATACCTTATGGAAAAGAAAGATGCTAAGCCAAGGCTTATTAGATGGGTACTTCTTTTGCAAGAATTTGATTTGCATATCATAGATAGAAAAGGTGCTGAAAATCCTGTTGCTGATAATTTGTCTAGATTGGAAAGCATTCCTTATGATCCTATTCCTGTTAATGATAGCTTTCCAAATGAACAATTGGCTGCAATAAGTGTAAGTTCGCGAGATAGTCCTTGGTATGCTGATTATGCTAACTTTATTGTTTCCAAGTACTTGCCTCCAACCTTTTCAGCTCAGCAAAGAAGGAAATTCTTTTATGACTTGCGGCATTACTTTTGGGATGACCCACACTTATATAAAGAAGGAGTCGATGGTATTATGCGAAGATGTGTTCCTGAATATGAACAACAGGAAATACTGAGGAAATGCCATGGAAGTGCTTATGGAGGGCATCACGCTGGAGATAGAACTGCGCAGAAAGTTCTACAATCAGGTTTTTATTGGCCTACCCTCTTTAAGGATGCAAGAAAGTTTATTTTATCTTGTGATGAATGTCAAAGGGTTGGTAATATCTCTAGACGCAATGAAATGCCTATGAGTTATTCTCTTGTTATTGAACCATTTGATTGTTGGGGATTCGACTTCATGGGTCCTTTTCCTTCTTCACAAGGTAATACTCATATACTTGTTGCTGTTGATTATGTCACTAAATGGGTAGAAGCTATACCTACTAAAAGTGCTGATGGTGAGACCTCTTTAAAAATGCTTCAAGATGTCATTTTTCCTAGGTTTGGTGTACCTAGATATCTTATGACTGATGGAGGTTCTCATTTTATCCATGGTGGTTTTAGAAAGACTCTTGCTAAATATGGTGTTAATCATAGAATTGCTTCAGCCTATCATCCTCAAACTAGTGGACAAGTAGAATTGTCAAATAGGGAGATTAAATCTATCTTGCAAAAGACTGTTAATAAATCTAGAAAAAATTGGGCTAGTAAGTTAAATGATGCTTTATGGGCTTATAGAACTGCTTATAAGAAC
This sequence comes from Poa pratensis, assembly GCA_947311845.1. Classification (NCBI taxonomy): domain Eukaryota; kingdom Viridiplantae; phylum Streptophyta; class Magnoliopsida; order Poales; family Poaceae; genus Poa; species Poa pratensis. Next base: position 39,286,673 of record CAMZMU010000050.1, on the reverse strand, counting down.
CCCATGGGCATGTCTCCTTATAAAATGGTTTATGGTAAAGCTTGTCACTTGCCTTTAGAATTAGAACACAAAGCTTATTGGGCAGTGAGAGAACTTAATAGAGATTTTAAACTTGCCGGTGAGAAAAGGTTGTTGCATTAAGTTCTTTAGATGAATGGAGAAGTGAGGCTTATGAAAATGCTAGACTCTTTAAAGAAAAAGTTAAGAGATGGCATGATAGGAGAATTCTTAAAAGAGAATTTAATGTTGGTGAGAAAGTTCTATTGTATAGGTCTCGTCTCAGATTTTTTGCAGGAAAGTTACTCTCAAAATGGGAAGGACCATTTGTTATTGTGGAGGTGTATCGTTCAGGTGCAATAAAAATTGCTTCATTGAAAGATAACTCTACACAAGTGGTAAATGGTCAAAGACTCAAGCATTATATTTCTGGAGATTCTATTAATGAAGAGGTTGATACAATTAAAGTGGTGACTCCGGAAACTTTCATTGAAGAACATTTTTCTGGGACTGCAGAATTCGATTCGAATAGGTAACAGTTTCGGTAAGAAAAGTTTCGCGAATAACTTTCTAGAAGATATTTTCGTCGTTTTTATTAAATATGGAAAAATAAGAGACCGAACCGGATGGGAGACGGCACCCGTGGTGCCCAAACCATAGGTCGGCGCGGTGGGCCCCCAGCCGCGCCGCCTGGTGGTTTGAGCACCCCGGAGCTCGTCTCCGATCAGGTTTCCTCCTGTACCTTCCTTATGTTGTAAAACTTTTTGCTATATAACTCACCCGAACCCCCGAGGTTCGTATCTCGCCTTTTCATCGTGTTTCGTTTCGAGCTGTTTCTGTCCAGATATTGTTTTCAGATTTAGAAGCGCCATGGTCTCCAACAACAACAACAAGGGCAAGGAGCCTTTGGAAGACGAGACTCAAGACCCCAAGCTGAAGGAGGAAGTCAAGAGCAAAGATGAAAGCGTCATGAAGGAAGTAAAGGGGATGCCGTCAACAAAGGGAGAACAGCCTGCAGTCAGGAAGCCCACCTTTGTGGGATCGGTTAACGCTCAACGTGCTTTTTCTCATAACCTGCAGGGAGCAATACCACCTATTCCGGACTACAGCTCTTTTCCGGCAGTGACGGAAGTACTTCGAGTTACAGATGAGTTCTGTGATCAATACCGAGCCCTGCGGAGGGAGGTGGAAATACTCCAGGAAGAGAATATCAGACTCCGCCGAATGCTGGAACGGTTTCTTACTCCAATCCAAGTCATACCGCCACCACCACCGAAGGAGTAATTCATCATAAGTATTGGCATCCCCTTGGTTTGTTCCAAGCTTGGGGGAGTGCCGCGGTATCACATCATTATCTTTACCTTTTACTTTTCCATAAAGTCATATCGTGAGTAGGGAAGTTATCTTATATGATGGTTTGCAATGTGGAAGTATCTCTCTTTTAGTTGGTTATCTATGTATCCCTTGGTGTGAGTTGCCGTTATGAAATATTAATGAGAAGTTTTATCATTTACTTTCTGCATACTTTATTTTAGCTTGCAATTCTCTTTCATATTGATAACCTTGTTGTTAGTATAGGGATCACTTTTTAGAGCACCAAGTTAATCTTTTTGGTTTTGGCAAACTTAGCATTGGTCAGTAGTAGACAATACTTTGAGACTTAAGTAGAGAGAGGGAGTGCATGCAAATATATTATTCCATGATCTTTCTTTCTTTGTAGCTCATAAGCTTAGTATTCTTAAGTTAAACTATTTGTGCTTCTAAGGAAGATTGCATGATTATTCTTATCACTTGTATAATTGTTTGTATCCCTCAACTCTTATGCTTGCTACATAACCTTGCTAGCCAAAGACCTGTATCGAGAGGGAATGCTTCTCATACATCCAAACCTTGAGCCAAACCATTGCCATTCGAGTCCACCATAACTTCCTACTATATGGTATTTTGCGCCATTCCAAGTAAATACTTCATGTGCTACCTTTAAATTATTCAAAACTTATTACTCCTAGTTTTGTGTCACTGTTTATTAGCTCATGAGGGTTCTGTAGAGTTTCTCTAGCACTTTTGTCAAACAGACTTTCACCAATGGACTAGTGGCATATACACCGCTTATCCAACAATTTGCAAAAAGAGCTGGCAAATGGGGTGCCCAGTCCCAATTAACTACAACTTTCATTAATAATTCTCTTCACATGTTTTGCCCTGATTTATCAGTAAGCAACTTAATTTGCAAATAGACACTCCTCCATGGTATGTGAATGTTGGAAGGCACCCGAGGATTCGGTTAGCCATGGCTTGTGTAAGCAAAAGGTTGGGAGGAGTGTCAACTATAAAGAAACTAAAATACATGTGTAAACAAAAGAGAAGAGGGATGATCTACCTTGCTGGTAGAGATAACGTCCTTCATGGGAGCCGCTCTTGAAAGTCTGGTTGACAAGGGGTTAGTGTTCACTTTACTACGATTCGTTGACAACGACATACATAGCTCAAACAACTATTTTCATACTCTCTATATGCTTTGCAAAACTTAAAAGCTCTAGCACATGATTTAATCCCTGCTTCCCTCTGCGAAGGGCCTATCTTTTACATTATTGTTGAGTCAGTAAACCCATTCCTCTCTATCTCAAGCAAGCATTTGAGTTGTTGAGATCCAATTAGTTATATGTGTTGATACTTCTAATCATATCTCTCATTTCCTTGTTTCGCACAATAGCTTTTATCCGAATGAATATAACTTTGAAAGTTATCAATGACTGTAAGGAGACTGTTATGATTAAGGCATGTAAGTTCTGCTATATAAGCTCTGATATAAAGACTCTTCTCGAAAGATAAGTATGATCTGTTAATTGTTCTCTGACCAAGAGTTTAAGTTTGCCTTCACCAATCATGGTTCTCTTTATGCACTTCATCGTGGTTCCCTTTACTTATTTCAAGTTAGATTATATGAAGGGAAGTTGCTGTCTAGAATGACTTGTGTATCAATGAATGTGATGCTTCTTGTCCGTATTTTATTTATCGACACTTTGCTCCATAAACTTGTGGTCATGTTTACTGAGCTCAGTTTTCGCTTGGGGACAAGCGAGGTCTAAGCTTGGGGGGGTTGATACGTCCATTTTGCATCACTATTTTATATCATAATTTACTGCTATTCATCGATATATTTCATATTTAGAAGTGTTACTTATGTTATTTTACCTATTTTGCATGTTTGATGAATAATGGAGAATTGGACACCGGAGTCAGGATTCTGCTGGAAAAAGCACCGTCGAGATGCACTATTTCTGAAGATCAATAAATCGAAGGAGACATATGGAAGTTCCTATTTTACCAGAAGATGGAGGAGGCCAAAAGGGGGGCTGAGATGGGCCATGGTGGGCCCTCCTCACCCCTTGGCGCGGTGGGGCCCCCTGCCGCGCCGACAGGTGGTTTGGGGGCCCTGGCCCACCTCAGCCGTTCCCCCTTCGCGTACTTGACCCCCTCGGAACCCTAACACACGGGGACGGCCATCGAAATATTCCGCCGCCTCCACGAGGCGGAAAACACCAGAGAGCGAAAAGCTCCCCTGCAGGAAGAAATCTGCCGGGGGAAATTCCCTCCCGGAGGGGGAAATCGTCGCCATCATCACCGTCATCGAGCTGGACTTCATCGGGATCATCATCATCATCATCTCCACCGCCAACACCATCATCACCGCCGCTGCACCCCGTCTCCGTTATAACATCTAGGGCTGAATCTTGTCTATTTCATAGGGGAAACTCTCCCGGTGTTGATTACTCTTGTTATTGATGCTATTGGGTGAAACCATTGGACTAAGGTTTATGTTCAGATTGTTATTCATCATCATATCACCTCTGATCATGTTCCGTATGATGTCTTGTGAGTAGTTCGTTTAGTTCTTGAGGACATGGGAGAAGTCTTGATGTTAGTAGTGAACTATGTTGAGTAATATTTAATGGTTTGATGCTTAAGTTGTGGTGTTATTCTTCTAGTGGTGTCATGTGAACGTCGACTACATGATACTTCACCTTTATGGGCCTAGGGGAATGCATTGTGTATTCGTTTGCCAATTGTGGGGTTGCCGGAGTGACAGAAACCTGAACACCCGTTGGTATATCGATGCATGAGGGATAGCAGGATCTCAAAGTTTAAGGCTGTGGTTAGTTTATCTTAATTACTTTCTTGTATTTGCGGATGCTTGCAAGGGGTATAATCACAAGTATGTATTAGTCCTAGGAAGGGCGGTGCATTAGCATAGGTTCACCCACACAACACTTATCAAAACAATGAAGATTAATCAACTATATGAAGCGAAAGCACTTGACAATATTCCCGTGTGTCCTCAAGAACGTTTGGTCATTATAAGTACAACAACCGGCTTGTCCTTTGCTGTAGAAAGGATTGGGCCACTCGCTGCAACTATTATACTGCATTTTATTTACTTGTACTTTATTTATCTGTCATATCAAAAACTCCTAAAAACTTGTCTGTGAGCATTTACAGTGAATCCTTCATCAAAACCGCTTGTCAACACCTTCTGCTCCTCGTTGGGTTCGACACTCTTATTTATCGAAAGTACTACGATACACCCCCTATACTTGTGGGTCATCAGGCGGTGCACGAGGTGACGACACCACCCCTGGGCGCCGCAGATCCTTGGCCGCGCCGAGCCCACGTGTGGGGCCCTCGTGGCTCCACTTCGTCTCCCCTTCGGACTCCAGGTGTCTTCTGATAAAATAGGGGCCTCCGTAAATTTTCGTCAAATTTCGAGAATATTTCCAGACTAGCTTTTCTGAAATACAAAAATAGCAGAAAACAGGAACTGGCGCTTCGGCATCTTGTTAATAGGTTAGTCCCAAAAAATGTATAAAAGTGACATAAAGTAGATGCAAAACATGTAGCAATTGGTATAATATTAGCATGGAACATCAAAAATTATAGATTCGTTTGAGACGTATCAAGTACACCAAGGGTACTACCTTGCCGACGGCATCTATCCTACTTGGTCAACATTTGTGAAGACTATCCGTAACCCTGTCGGCGAGGCAGATTATCATTTTGCAAAGAGGCAAGAGTTTGTCCGCAAAGATGTGGAGCGGGCATTTGGAGTGCTCCAAGCCTGGTTTGCCGTCGTCCGCTACCCTTGTCTTTCATGGTCGCTAGATGAAATGTGTGAGATCATGGAGGCTTGCGTTATCATGCACAACATGATCATTGAGAGTGAGTGTGATACTAGGAAGCCGTTGATCAACGAGGTGTATGATTTCCGGGGGCCTATGGCCGAGCCACAGCCGGGCGTGCCGAAGCAGTATTCAGAATTTCTTGCCATGCATCAGGAAATTCGTGATAAAAAATGCATAAGTAGCTGCACGATGACCTCGTGACGCACTTGTGGGATGTCAAAGCAACTCAGCCGGCGCCGGTTTGATATGTCATGTGTTAAACTTGAATTCGTCTTTGAACTTTGCATTCAAATTTGAACTTGTGTTGTAATAATCTATACTTCTCTATCTTCGATTCGTATTGAAAATTTGAAATGCAAGAACAACCGTCGATGTGATTTAATGAAAAAAAGTTTGGAGTGTCTGTTTGGGAGGCGCCGCTGTGGGCGGCTTCCAAAACTTGACCGAACATGTGTCCGGCACCCCCCAATTGGGCCTCAATTAGGGGGTGCCGGACACCCCATTGGAGGCCCCGGTGGAGATGCTCTAAGTGACTCCGGTTTCACTGGGACGTGTAAGTGAGATCCCACTTATCTCACTTATAGAGTTATAGTTCATTATGGAGGTGGCACGGCCACGCGGTTCTCCATGTGAGACATGTGACCTTATTAGTAATGTCTTTATTTTCCGGTTTTGCTAATTCCTTGCTTAGTGCTCAATCAATTTTGTAACCGTCGGATGTGTTGGTGCGGAGATTCGTGCGACTGGACCTTTTTTTTGTCGAGGCAAGAAGCAACCGAACGGGTTGTAATAGGCTGCATTTGTGTGGGCTGCTTTTTTGTCGAGCTGGGTTGTGCCTCGGAGGGCTAAGGCCCTTTTCTATTTTGTGTGTTCCTCTTTTTTTTGTTATTAGCCGAGTTGAATTTTGTCCTTGTAGGTGTTTTTGTGTGTGTTTTTTTTTGTTTTTTTAATATCCATCTAAAGTTGTCTTCTTTTGTAATTTTTCGGTGTAGACTAATGGGCTTGCAACTGAGATATTTTTTTAGTTTCATGTCTGTGAGATTTTTTCTATTTATAAATGAGATTTTCTCTAGATGCAACTAGGGATGAAAATAGAGCGGATACGGACGGAACTGAGTGGTGCCACATTTGTTTTCATATTTTCTTACGGAAGCAAAAATGAATACAGGAACTTCGGAAACAAATTTGGAAACAGATATTGTCAGAAAGTGATACAAATTAAATATGGCGCGGACACAAAACAAAAACAGATATTTACCGGAACCAAGAGACCCCTTAAATAATGCAGGACAACTCAAGCAACCAACAAACTTGTCAAGTTCTAAGATTAAATGAAAATAAAGATATATCATGATTATATAATATAGTGTGCATACTTTATCAACTTTGGCAACTAAAAAGTTCATACTATCGTCTCAAACCCTAATGCGACACTGAAATGGAAAACTGGGACAAACTCGGGAGGGAAATGATATGCGAGTACATAGGGTAACTTTAAACATGGTCGCTTCAGATTCTTTTATTTTTTATCGAGATTTTGGGTTGTGCCTGAATATTCCCACAAAAATTGTTGGGCCTGCGGGTTTCGATTAGCACCGCGTAGGAAAAAAAAGGAAAGTTCCATATTACCGGAAAAGGAAATTCCGTTTCCGTGGTCGTTCCACAGGAATATGCCATTCTCCGTTCTCCACATAAAATTTTCCGTTCCCGTTTTCATTCCGCAAAATTCCCTTTCCGTATTTCCGTTCCGTTTTCATTTTCCGCGAAAAAGTCGGAATGTTTCCGTTCCGTTTCATCCCTAGTTGCGAGTGAGATTTCTCCAATTGCAATTGGACTTGCAACTGAGATAAGTTTCCATTTGCAGCAAAGACTTTTTAATTACAAGACTAAGATATATTATTCAATTCCAATTGGACTTGCAACTGAGATAAGTTTCCATTTGCAGCAAAGATTTTTTAATTACAAGACTAAGATATATTATTCAATTACGAGTGGAGTTGCATTCGAGATTTTCCAGTTGCAAGTGGGTTGGAACTGGATTTTTCTCCATTTGGAAGTGGAGTTGCAACTGCAATTTTTCAGTTACAAGTGTGTTGGAATTGAGATTTTCCCGTTACGCATGTGTTACAACCATGACTTTTCTGGTGCAAATAAATTGAATTGAGCTTTTTAATTAAACCTAGGTTGTAACTGTAAGTTAAAGGACCTTGGACCTTATCCCCTCCGCTACAGTGCTAAGGGGCGATTTGCGCAACCCCTCCGTCGAATCCACCTCGCACGGCGGCGATCCGTGGGATCCCTCCGTCTCCGGCGGCTGCTCCAGCAGCGGGAGGCTGGGGAATCCCGGATCCCGTCATGTATATAGTGTAGGGTTAGAGGGAGTGCTCGCCGGCGGCGTCTTGGAGGCGGTGGCGTCGGTGGTGGGCGTTTTGGTGTCGGTGGCTTCCTCCTCCGACGACGGCGTTCTCCGGAGCTCCGGCGTCAAGCTGCTGACTTCCCTGCATGCTCGTGGTCCTCCGGGACCGCCGTGTGCGCTTCTTCTCCCGCTGGAGTCCGGTGCGGCGGATCCAGTTGTAAAGATCGAAGCTGTTGATGACGAAGCTAGGCGATGCAGCTGCCAGAGTTGGGTGGAGGCTCTCCGGAGTTCGAGGTCCGGCGACTTCCCGTCCGCAGGGAGTCATCTTCTGTTCCAAGGCTTGTGGGAGGATGCAGCGGCGGCGCGCCACGGGCACATCTTGCTCATGGCCGGCGACATCGATTTGTAGGAGGACTTGTGTGTAATTTCCATCTTTGTTGGGTGCCTTTCTGTAATTCCCTGGCTTTAATTTCATCACTGTTTCCCGCAAAAAAAAAAGGTTGTAACTGTAGGTTAACCGCGTACAAAGGACGATTATATATGTGCTCCCGTATGTTCAAGATCATATCAGCACTGTACATGAGAAAAAAAAACACAAAAAACCACGGACAGACCCACATCTTTGATGCCGAATTCACTTTACGAGGAACGCATACGTGGACCGGTTAAAAAAACCACATGCTGATGCCGAATTCACTTTACGAGGAACGGCCAAGCCTTTATTAGTCCAACAGGCTAGGACACTTGTTCAAAATGGGTCATAGGACACAAGTTTGTAAACCTGTCTTTTTCTGGGCCCAACATGGGCCAGGATAAATCGAGCAATGTTCTTACAAGATCGCAGCAGTAGAATGGGCTATTCTCTCTCGAGAGAAAACTGTATAATGGGCTTTTCTTGCTAGAAAGAGGGTACGATGGGTGCAGCGGAATGTCTAGGGTCCAGTCCAGTATTCACCCCCTTCCATCGTTTTCCTTGTGTCGCTGTAGCCTGTAGGTGGACAGTAGAGGCGTACGCATCGTCGCACGTACAGTTGCTAGTCCTGCACCACAAGTCTGCTCTCGTATCCGATCATGACAACACAGCAGCTAAACGATCGTTTTCAGAGGGGCTAACCGGCATTAGGGCATAACTCGAGAAGAATCAACATGAAGATTGTTCAGATGGCTGATTGCTACCTTCACAGGCAAGGAGATTATAAGTAGGTTTGGGCGAGGAACACGAGGCTTCAACCGCCATCTACCATATTAAACCAACACAGCAACACACCACAAGACGATTGGACCAATCAATGCCAAGTGAGCAGCACATCATCGACTTGCATCAAGACTTAGGAAAAATAATCTCTCAATCTTTTTAGTACATTCATGGAGCAGGGAAAGACTCACAAGATTTCTTATCAGCAGATTTTGCTCGATCTGTTTCTCCGTGTGTAGGTCTGGCATAAGGTTTAGTGGAGCAAAAAAAGATCTTAGAATGCATAATGAAATACCGTGCCATTTGTTTGAGTTTCCTGAGGAAAGAATCCAGGGAATTCGGACGGCTGCAAATAATAATTGTTGCATGTAAATGATCGTCTTAAAATTGTGCAATATACTGCACTTATGTTGGTGCCAATGTATTTTATGGAATTGTATTTTTTATCAAACCCCTTACATAAATGAAATACATAATTTAGTCTAATGGTATTGCACTAAGCATGCCATTATCAGTTTACTGGTTTGGATCCCCACAACACTTTTTTTTCTCTGTGCTAAAATAAAGGTTGCACAAAGCTTAGACGAAGATCGGACAGTCTACAGTGGTGTGAGATAGCACAACACGACGCAATAAAACAAATAAATAGAGCCTTTACAAATGGAAAATGTCTTCGCCATAACACTTGAATACACAATCTAGTCCTGTTGTAGTATTACACTAACCACGGTCATAGCAGAAATTGACAATGGCTCCCGAGCTCACATGCTCTGTCCGATTAAAAAATCGAGAAAATAGTAAAACATTTTAAAAAAAAGTGCACTGATTTTTTTTTGCACGAAGCAATACAAATGTCATTTCATCACGGAACTTTGCACTTATGTGAAAACTGTATATGTTTGTTGTCATAAATATTCAGATTTTCTTAAATGTTTTACTATTTGCTTCGAATTTTTTAATCGGGCAGGAACCTCTGAGATCGGGAGTCAAAACACCTCTCCCCGGTAATAGTGTGTCAGTGGTATGATCGGAGCTACGTTGAGGATGAACAAGGCCATGGCCCATCCAGTTCGGAGCAAAACACTGGACGTCAAGTGAACTTTTTTTTGCTATCTCCACCGGCGTGCCCAATAGAACGTCCGACAACGTTGCCGGACACATGTTATTGGGAGTGCCGGCACATGTTGCCGTGCTATTGGGAGCGTCTCGCCCCACCAGTCGCTCCCAATAGACGGCTCCCCATAGAATACCGACCAGATTCAAAAAAAAGACCGGTGATCAAGTTCGAATAGCGTCGGTCAAGTTCGCACTCCCAAAAGCATCGCCAGGTCTGGCGATCATATTACAAAACATCGAATGATGTAAATCAATCGATCGGCATCTCCGGCTCCTCCGCCTCCTCCTGTGTCTCGGCGTCTTCCTAGCCCGGGCGCCGTTGGCTCCGGCTCGGAGGGCGTCGTGCTTGTCGTTGCCTCCCCCGTCGTGTCCATCGGCATCGGCTCTGGCGGCAGAAGACCCATATCACACAAGATGTGTTGTTGACAGATCACAAACCAAGGCCTCACCGGTGGTGGCTAGGCGGAGAGGTCGCGGTCAAGATCTTGGAGTCCTCCTTCATCTTCGAGACGATGGATTGCGACGCCTCTGACATCGCCTGGATTCTTTACGTGTCGGCTTGCATGCATGACAACTGCCTGCACCTTCTCCCTCTCGACGGAGAGCCTCTCCTTCTCAACGACGACTTTCTCCTTCTCCACGACGACCTTCTCGTCATGCTTGCTCATCAAAGACGAACATCTGTCGGCGAACGTGCTTGCATTTTGCTTCGACATGGTTATGACTTTGGCGAGGCACTTGTCGAAGCAAAATGCAAGCACATGAGTATTCTAAGCAAAAGCGGAGCGTGTCTCTCTCCCAAACAAGAGTGTTAGGATCCAACTAAGTTATGATCAGAAAACAAAACAAAAACAAAATAGAAAATAAAACACACACACGCTCTAAGAACAGCACACAATATGTGAAGCAATAAAAATATAGTCTCACTAGAGGTGACCTGATAATTTGTTGATGAAGAAGGGGATGCCTTGGGCATCCCCAAGCTTAGACGCTTGAATCTTCTTGATATATGCTGGGGAGATCCAAGGGATCCTCTCCAAGTTTAAGCTTTTCTCTCTTATTGATCTTCTTATATCATCCTCCTCTTCTAATACTTGAAAACTTTCTTCACACAAAGATAACTCGCAAACTTCATTAGAGGGGTTAGTGTATCAAAACATAAACTCACTTGGTTCTATAAAAACACATTGCATACTTTAGTTCAAACATTAGCTATTGTTACTAAGCAAGATCGTGATCTCCCCCCGAAGAACGTGATTCTATACTTGCAAAAGAGACAATGCAAAACAAAGACAGAATCTGTCAAAACCAGAACAGTCCGTAAAGACAAAAATTTTCGAGGCACTTCCTATGCTCAAATAAGAAAACGGTTAACTAACGAAAGATAGGTAATAGGTTCAGTCTTATGCTAAAACAATTACAGATTAAAATAGTAATCAGTGATTTTTCACGAATTTTTACCATGAGGTACTGATACCCACAAGTATAGGGGATCGCTGAAGTCTTCGTTGGGAAGTATTACCCAAATTTATAGTTCGACTCGATGGGAACACAAGAATATCAGTAAGACCTTGGCAATTGAGGCGTCACTCTCAACCACACCTGTATATCAATAACTTGCAGCAGTAATAGTGATGGCAGTAGTATGATTCAAGTAACAAGCAGAACAGTAGCAGTGAACAAGTGTTTCCCAGTTTTCACCGGAAAAGTAAAAGTGTAACTCAGAGATTTAAAACGTAGGCATGAGGTGATAGCGGGGTGTTGCAAGAATGAGATTGATCATATAATAAGGAACTAATAACAGTGGGACCTATCTCTAACTCCGATATATGTAGGTATGTGTTCCATATTTAGTTGTGCGTACTAACCAAGAGAATTTGCACAACATCTATTGTCCAACCTGCCCATTTCACCGGGGCCAACTTGGAACTACAGGTAATTAAGGTCTACCCTTTCGAATAGACCGGAACAATGCATTAACACTTCATGAACACATAGAATCCTCAAACTAAAACATCTCCCCCTTGTTTTCCCTATATGTCACGTTTAGGGTTCGCAGGTTCAACATAATAGCAGGTGATACACTTTGCAGATAAATACCAAACTCAAATATATGATGGGGCAATATAAGTTCAGTACTGAAATCATGCCACTCGGGCCCTAGTAGCAAGCATTAAACATAGCAAGAGTGCATCAACACAATACAAAAGTATCCTCAAGATAAAACCCTAAAATCCCGAACAACGGGTAGCATTACATGATCAATCTCATCCAATCCCCATCCACCTCACATGCCTACAGCGGACTACTCACACATGGTGATGGTGAAGGGGCTCATGGTCGATGGAGATGAAGGCGGTGATGAAGGCGGTGAAGACGGCCTCCGGATCCCTCCACCGGAGGAGAAATCCTGGATCAATCTGTCCCCGAAACGAAGATCGTGGTGGCGGCGGCGGTGTGTTTCGCGAAAGCTCCTCTCCTTCTAGGGCACGCACTTTTCTGTATATATGAGGGGGTACGTCGAAGACCGAAGGCGAGGCGGTGCCCGAGGGCCAAACGGGGTGGGCCCACGCGGCCTGGTACTGTGGCCGCGTGGGGCCCCCTCTTTTGGGCCTCCGGTGCTCCCTCGTGTCCATCCTTTGCACGTTGTCCTCCTTTTCCATAAAAAATGACGTGGTATTTTTCCCCGATTTTATTTCCTGCAAAAATAGCCAGAAACGAGACTTTGCTAAAAACAGCGTCAGATTCAGCAGTTTTATTCAAATATGGGAAGATTCCGGAGCAAATCATGAAGCAAAGTGCTTGGAAAAGTAGATGCATTTTGGATGCATCAGGTACAAATATCTGTTTCTGGATAGCAAATAAAAATTTACCACCCTCTTGCATTAGAGGCTTTTCTTGGCACAACAAAAACAAAAATAAAATATACAAAGGAGTTGTTACAGAAGTAAACAACCTCCTTGACTCAAGAAAATAAAAAATGACAGGAAATAAAATTGGGTTGTCTCCCAACAAGCGCTTTTCTTTAGCGCCTTTCAGCTAGGCGCGGTAGCAAAAAGATCAAGTATTATCAAGAGTAGCATTGAAAGCATAACTTGTTCTAACAATAGACTCAAAAGTTTGTTTCATCTTCTTTCTAGGAAAGTGTTCCATCCCCTTGCGGAGTGTAAACTGATATTTGACAGTTCCTTCTTTCATGTTAATAATGGTACCAACAGCTCTAAGAAAAGGTCTTCCCAAAACAATAGGACAGGAAGCCTTACATTAAATATCCAAAATAATGAAATCTACAGGGACATAATTGTTGTTAACCATTATAAGAACATTATTCACTCTACCCACAGGTTTCTTCATAGTAGAATCAGCAAAATGAACATTCAAGTGACAATCCTCTAATGGTGCTAAATCAAGAATTTCATAAAGTTTCTTAGGCATAACAGAGACACTAGCACCAAGATCACACAAAACATTGCAATCAAAATCATTTACTCTCATTTTAACAGTAGGTTCATAAACATCTTCTAACTTTATAGGAATAGATGCATCACGTTTAAGTTTCTCCTCCCTAGCCTTCATAAGAGCATTAGTGATGTGCTTAGTGAAAGCCATGTTTATTTCACTAGCATTAGGAGTTTGAGCAAGCTTTTGTAAGAACTTAATAACTTCAGTAAGGTTGCAACTATCAAAATCAAACTCATTATCATCAAAAGAAATAGGAGTATCATTCCTAACAACACGAAAATTTTCAGCACTTTTCTCAGGAGTAACTTTAGTGTCATTAAGTGACTTGGAGCCCTTCTCAACAGAAGTGGGACCTTCTCCAATTTTAATTTTATTGTTACTAGTATGATTAGGACCTGTAGGTAATTCACTAGTGCTCAAAGTTTTAACGTCTTCATTGGTGAAAATAGTGGCAACTATAGCATTAACATACCCAAAAGTGTTATTTTCAGATCTTTCAGGTTTAGCTGCCATTTTGTTTATCAGGGAGGCTTGAGCTTCAGACACATTCGAAATGCAAGTTTCAATATGAGATAGCCTAGTTTGCAAATTCGAAATCTCCTTATTCAAACTATCCAGTTGATGACTTATATTTTTCAACATAGAAGAATGTTCATCCATAGATCTTGAAAAGACTTTGTTTTGTTCATACTGGGCATGCATAAAATCTTCAGTAGCCTTTTCTATCTCTATCACCTTCTCATCACTAAGCATTCGTGGATTACCAAAAGAGTTACCATAAGTATTACCATAAGCATTGCCACTATTGGAAGGATATGGTTTATAATTGTTATTACCAAAATTGTTCCTATAAGCATTGTTGTTGAAATTGTTGTTTTTAATGAAGTTCACATCAACATGCTCTTCTTGAGCAACCAATGAAGCCAAGGGAACATTGTTTGGATCAACAGGCACTTGATTACCAGAAAGCATGTGCATAATAGCATCAACCTTATCATTCAATGAAGAAATTTCCTCAACAGAGTTTACCTTTTTACCTGTTGGTGCCCTTTCAGTATGCCATTGGGAATAATTTACCATCATCTCATCTAGGAGTTTTGTTGCTGCACCCAAAGTGATGGACATGAAGGTCCCTCCAACGGCCGAATCCAACAAATTCCTTGAAGAAAAGTTTAATCCAGCATAGAAGGTTTGAATAATCATCCAAGAAGTCAGTCCATGTGTGGGACAATTTTTAACCAAGCTTTTCATCCTTTCCCAAGCTTGGGCAACATGCTTATTATCATATTGCTTAAAATTCATAATGCCACTTCTCAATGATATAATTTTAGCAGGAGGGTAGTATTTTCCTATGAAAGCGTCTTTACATTTAGTCCATGAATCAATGCTATTCCTAGGCAAGGATAATAACCATTCTTTAGCTTTTCCTCTTAAAGAGAAAGGGAATAGTTTCAGTTTAATAATGTCACCTTCTATCTCTTTGTACTTCTGCATATCACATAATTCGACAAAGTTATTAAGGTGAGAGGCAACATCATCCGTGCTAACACCAGAAAATTGCTCCCTCATAACAAGATTTAGTAAAGCAGGTTTAATTTCATAGGACTCTGCTTTGGAAGCAGGTGGAGCAATAGGTGTGCAAATAAAGTAATTATTGTTTGTGCTAGTGAAGTCACACAACTTGGTATTTTCAAGAGAACTCATTTTGACTAGAGTAAAAACAGGAAATAAAACTAGAACTATTTTTTTGCGTTTTTCGATTATAAAAGCAAACAAGATAAAATAAAAATAAACTAAGCAAGACAAAAACAAAGTAAAGAGAATGGTGACGTGTAACTCCCCTTGCTGTAGCCTCCAATTCCCCAGCAACGGCGCCAGAAAAAGTTGCTTGATGACGTGGAACGCACGTTCGCTGGAAACCCCAAGAGGACAGTATGATGTAGTCAGCAGCAAAGTTTTCCCTTGATTACAAAACCAAGGTTGTCAGATCCAGTAGGAATTGGAAGAGCTTCAGAAAGGTGCCAGCGACGCCGTTACCCGATCACTGACGTGGACCTGCACACACACAATCAAAATACTTTGCCCCAACGAAACAGGAAGGTTGTCAATCTCCCCGGCTTGCTGAATACAAAGGATTAAACATATGGTGTAGAATATGATGATAAACACAAAAGTAGCAGCAGGAAGTAACGTAGAGCGTGGTGAAAACGGTGTTTGTATCAGTGTGGAATAAAGGACCGGGGTCCGCAGTTCACTAGTGGTGTCTCTCCATAAGACAAATAAACATACATGTTGGGTGAACGAATTACAGCTGGGCAATTGACAAATTGCAAACGCATGACAATGCAATATATGACAAGCACATGTTCATTGTTATATCTATTGGGCATTACAACAATATACATAGACCGCTTACTAGCTGCATCTATGACTCATAATCCACTCACAAGATAGCTTCCTGGTCTCCCATGAGTATTAAGTTGCAAGCAACAGATTATAGCATTAAGCAAAGTGTGTAATGTAAACAAACGCATTAGACTTAGCAGCAGTACCCTTAAGCTAAGCATCGGTTATTTTATCCCTAGTGGCAACAACACATCTACAGACTTAGTTGTTTCTGTCTATCAAGACCAGGCTTCTAGAGGCATGAACCCACTATCTAGTATAAATACCCTCTCTTGAAATCATTAGCATCTACTTGGCCAAAACATCTACTAACAACGGAGAGCATGCGGGAACATAGATAAAACATAATATAGATAGATGAACAAACTTAATCATAACTTCACAATTCATCGGATCCCAGCAAACACAACATGTAGCATTACATAAAGAATAAGATCTAAACATGATAGCACAAGGTGGAGAGAATACCAACTAGTTACTGCTATGGACCCGTAGTCCCGTGGAGAACTACTCACGCATCACTCCGGAGGCAGGCATGGTGATGTAGAGCCCTCTGGTGATGATTTCCCCTCCGGCAAGGTGCCGGGAAGAACTGCAGAGGCGAAAAGGCGGCGTCGGTGGCCAGCCTAGGTGGGGCAGTGGCCTAGGTGCGCGGCCCCACCCTGGGCCACGCCGTGGGCCCGCCGGCCTGCCTGGTGTGGCCCCCGGCTCCTGGCTGCTGCTCCGTCTCGGTCCAGAAATAAATCAGTTAAATTGGCGTCCGATTCCGAGAATATTTCCAGAATATATTTTCTGAAACAAAAAGACAGCAAAAAACAGGAACTGGCACTGTGGCATCTTATTAATTGGTTAGTCCCAGAAAATGCATAAAAATGATATAAAGTGTAAGATAAACATGTGGTAATTAATATATAATAGGCATGAAACATCAAAAATTATAGATACGTTTTGGACGTATCACATCACGGATCATGCCACACAATACGTCCGAACAGTCGAGCTATGGCAAAGATCAACGCGCACGTCGGTTTCATGTCATGAACACAAGAGGAACGAGGCAATGGATGTAGATTTCATACCATCTCGTCGTCCGCGTCGGTCGGCATTCCATCGAACATGTGGGAACCATTCCCATCGCCGTTGCCGGAACCGTCATGGCCGCTCCCAAAGAGGCATTGGCGGCCACTTGCATCGGCACTTGGGCGTGGCCGACCCCTCTGCAGAACCGACGAGGCGATGAACGCCTGGTTGAGGTCGACGCAGAGGCCGACGTTCGGTGACTCGGAGCGGCTGCTCTCACCAAACCCTGGCGAGGTCCGTTGCCCTGAACGTGGAGTGGCGTCACCGCCATCTGAGTACGCTGGGTTCGACGGCGATGCCCCCCCGGCGCATCCGTGCTCCTCCGTCCAATCTACATCCGACATATCCTCCGGCTGTGCGCGGGATTTGCGAGGGACGACATAACCAGCGGTGCCACTGCGAGCAGCGCCCCGTCGTTATGCGCCGCCGGGAGCACCGCCACGGTTTCGCTTGTGGGGAGACATCGGCGGTGGACGCGGATCGCCCAAGGTGGGAAAGGTGGGAAGGAGTTGGGCGGGGGAGCCAACTGACGGGAGACTGAAAATTGAAGGGAGGGAGCGAAAAGTGATATATTCTGTCGTGTGTCGCTGACGCGTCGGTCCCGCGCGTTAGAATCCGATGTGGCGGAGTTGCCGCGGTTTGCCGGCGCGTGCGCTTGCCTCCCTAGAAACAGGGTTCTAGGGCGAGAAGGGGGGTTGCCGGGCACTGTATTGGGGCGCGCCAGCAATATTTGGGCTATTGAGCTCGCCGTTGAGGCCGTTGCACCCAATAACACTATTGAGCGCACCGGTGGAGATGCTCTTATGGTTTGGTCCGTGAGTTATTTCGTCGTAGCTCCGCCCTGCTCACTGGCTTGACTACTCGGGAGCACATTTTGTTTCTTTCTCTAAATGAAAACATGCTCGAATTACAGAGGAAGAATGGACTGTCTAGAGTCGGTTGAGATATACTCAAGGAAAAAAATAGCGTCGGCCTTAAAATATGTTTTTAGCGTGTTACATCACGCTATATAATGTGCTATTAGCGAGACATTATACATGATTTATTTAAAATTCTCAAAACTCTATGTTATTAGCGGCTCTACCTATTTGTTTTTCCGTGGATATACTCCTATTTTTTCTAATTTTCTAGAACCACGCGGATGCATGTGGTTCTCTGCGTGATCGCGCCCGAAGACCGAATCCTCAGACTCTGGATTATGGAGCTCGTACCCTCTTCTGAACTCCGATGCCGCCAGGCTGCCAAGTGCCAGGAAGCGTCACTGTACACGTCTCCGCTCTCCTCACCCCTCGTGCGTGGGGTTGAGATTCGCTGACTTTGCTCCCGCTGACGTTGAGTCACTTACATGTGGGCCCCACGCATGGTGGGACCCACATGTAAGTGACTCAAAGTCACGCAAAGTCAGCGAGGGCAACGTCAGCGAATCCGCGCCCTCGTGCGTGCGGGGCGTTGCCACCACGCGCTGCGCCAACCCCCCCACGCACGGCCCCACCACACTGACAGCGACGCGGTGTACCGTCCAGTGTCCACGCCCCCAGCGGAGACAATAAAAAAGGTAGCCACCCCGCACGGAACCACCAAGCAATTCCTCCTCACGCCAGCGCCCGCCGCAGACCGCCCACTCCATCCCCTTCCCCGCCCGAACAAACACCGCGAAGCGGCCTCCTCCTCCCTCCAGTTGGCAGGATGGGCAGCCTGGGCGCCGGCGCCAGGCGGCCGCGGTTCCTGTGCCTGCACGGGTTCCGGTACCAGCGGCGAGATCATGCGGAAGCAGGTCGTGGGGAAGTGGCCCGCCCACGTCACCGCGCGCCTCGACCTCGTCTTCCCCGACGCGCCCTTCCCCGCCGAGGGCAAGTCCGACGTCGAGGGCATCTTCGACGGGCCCTACTTCGAGTGGTTCCAGTTCGACAAGGTCCGCATCCCCTCCCTCCCCTCTCATAAACACCACATAGTCCACATTGCTCTCGTGGCCTGAACTATTTTGTCCTTTAAAAAAAGAATTAGGTGGAGTTCGTAGCGCCTTTTTGCTGTTTTTATTCGTCCCACTTATTCTCGTCGTCGGCCCTCCGGATTCGACATTATTTTCCCCGTTATATTCATGAGATTTCATCTTTCCACAGGGCTTCACCGAGTACAGGAATTTAGACAAGTGCTTCGACTGCATCGAGGAGCTGATGATTACACAAGGGCCCTTTGATGGGCTCATGGGTTTCTCCCAGGTAATATACCACTGAGACCACTCAGTTATTCTGTAGTACGCATATCTAAATTGGCAATTAACGATTGCAAATTGTCATGGCTATTATATCAGGGTTCGATTCTATCTGCTGCGCTCGTAGGGCTCCAAGAACAAGTAAGCCGATTGATACTGCTCTAGTGCTATACCGCATAAACTGCAGTTATACTGTTGGGCAGTACTACTTAACCATGGGGTTGACTATGCTGATACAGCTACATCTTCCTTTAGCTCATTGTTTTTGTTGTGTTGGCAGGGGTTGGCTCTGACTAGAGTTCCTAAGATCAAGTTCCTCATAATCATAGGCGGAGCCCGATTCCGCTCACCCACACTCTGCGCAAAGGCGTACGTCAACAAGATCAAAATCCCAGCGCTTCACTTCCTCGGTACTTCAATCTTTTCTGCACAGAATAGACCATTATGCAATGGCTTACTTGTTGACTGTTCGCTAAAGTACATTTTCAGTTTTGCCCAAACCGGTTCTTGACTTCTTTGCGTACGCCTGTCTCCTTTTATCATTTTTTTTAATTTTCCACCAGCATGCTTACTTCATGTGTTGTCTTGCTTTGTTAGTGTTTATGTCTTTTTGCCAATGTGCTTAATGTACTCACACCATGACACCAACTGTGTCTTCTTTTGGGTCATACAACTTTCATAAAGCTCCCAGAAGCTCCATGCATTCTAATGATAGTAATTAACAGATGAATGGATGGAAATTTACATACGAAAAATCTACTGATGAAAATGTGTCAAAAGCTTGATATAATCTAATGATGGTAAATAGAAGATTAATAGTGATAATTTGCGGATTAAACTTTGGCATATTCTTTAATGACATCGTATTTCTCGCCTTTATCATCATTTTCGTTAGTTACCTAAGTGACTGGTCCACTGAGTGATTAGCAGGCACCTCTAAACGCTGGTTTATTTGATGTGCAGGTGACAACGACTTTCTTAAAGACGGTGGTGAAGAGCTCCTAGGGTCATTTGTGGATCCATTCATCATACGGCACCCGAAGGGCCACACGGTTCCAAGGCTTATTGGTAAGGGCATATTTTCATTTGTCAAGTTCCTTGACTGTATAAAGTTAAGTCAGTGGTATTTATCTACGTGTACTAAATTTCATAACAAAAAAAAGTTAAAAAGGAATCGTAGTTAAACTGCAAACATGAGCTATTTGTGACTGGAGTCAACACTATCGAAAACTTTAGCTGGAATACAACTTTAGTGTCGCTCAGTTGGTCTAATTCAGGATGTTCTTACATGCTAAACATATTTCTGAATGTAGGAACTCTCAAAGGTCTCATAAACATTAAGCTCTTGTTATGAATGCCAAACTGCCAAAGTAAAACCATGCTTCCTGTTATGCAGATGAGAAAAGTCTGGAAGTGATGTCCATTTTCCTTGACAAGATGGAAAAGGAGTTATCTGAACATTCATCCGCCAAGACCAAAGCATCGGCCGATGTTGACGAAAAAGAAATGTGCATCTGATAGGACCTGGAAAATTTGTATCTGGATGCATTTGTAATTTTATATCCTCGTGTGAGGCGCAAATGTGTGACTATTCATCATTCAATGAAAAGGGGGAGTACATAAGTCGTATTTCGTAAGAAAGTACATGCTATAAACCACGGTAATAGCGGAATAAAAGTTGAGTACATTCCTTTGTGCTAAGTAAAAGTTGCACAAAGCTTACACGAAGATCGGACGGTTTACAGTCGCGTGAGATAGCAGAACATGGCCAATATAAACTACGGTAATAGCGGAAATTGACAATGGAAAATGTCTTCGCCATAACACTTGAATGCACAATATAGTATAGTTGTAGTATTACAGTAACCCAGTAATAGCGGAAATTGACAATGGCTCCCGAGCTCACATGCTATGTCTGATTAAAAATTCAAAAAAAAGTAAAACATTTAAAAAAAATAAAAAACTGTGCACTTTTTTTTTGCACAAAGCAACACAAATGTCATTTCATCATGTACTTTGCACGTATGTGAAAATTGTATATGTTTGTTGCCAGAAATATTCAGTTTTTTCTTAAATGTTTTACTACTTGCTTCGAATTGTTTAGTCGCAGCTCGGGAGTTAGAACGCCTCTCCTCGGTAATAGTGTGTTAATGGTATGATCTACGGTGAGACTGGGGTGTGTAGATAAAATTGGACGTCAAGTAAACTTTTCTGTGCTCTCTTTTGGTTTTGTCCGTGAATTATTTCTTCCTAGCTGCACCTGCTACTTTCCCGGGAGCAAATTTTGTTTATTTTTCTAAATAAATGAAAACATCCACGAATTATATAGACAGTCTAGAGTCGGTTTCTTGCCCTCTACTCGCGGTCATGCGTGACGTGTTCGTTTTTTTTGTATTCTTTCGAACCATGTGCTCCGGAGGGGAACATAATTTTCTAGAACCACGCGGACGCATGCGGTTCTCTGCGCCATCGATCGCGCCAAAGACCGAATCCTCCGATCCTTCCCAGTTCTGAACTCCGATGCCAAGTGCCAGGAAGCGTCACTGTACACGTCTCCGCTCGCCTCACCGGCGGTGCGTGGGGCCCGCGGGCACCACGCGCTGCGCCAACCCCAGCAACGCCGTGTACCTACCACGCCCCCAGCCAAGACAATAAAAAGGTAGCCACCCCGCACGGAACGACCAAGCCTTCCAGGAAGCAACGCAGGCCGACCGACCGACCGCGAAGCGGCCTCCTCCTCCCTCCAGTCGGCAGGATGGGCAGCCTGGGCGGCGGCGGCGGGGTGGGTGGCGCCAGGCGGCCGCGGTTCCTGTGCCTGCACGGGTTCCGGACCAGCGGCGAGATCATGCGGAAGCAGGTCGTCGGGAAGTGGCCCGCCCACGTCACCGCGCGCCTCGACCTCGTCTTCCCCGACGCGCCCTTCCCCGCCGAGGCCAAGTCCGCCGTCGAGGGCATCTTCGACGGGCCCTACTACGAGTGGTTCCAGTTCGACGAGGTCCGCCGCCCTCCCTCCCCTCGCATCGCGTCACCACCCCTGACCTATTTATTTGTCATTTTTAAAAGAATTCGGTGGCCTTTTTGCTATTTTTATTCGTGTTGGCCCTCCGGATTTTTAACATTAATCCGCTGCAAGGTTCCTGAGATTTATTAATCTTTCCACAGGGCTTCACCGAGTACAGGAATTTAGACAAATGCTTCGACTACATCGAGGAGCTCATGATTACACAAGGGCCATTTGATGGACTCATGGGTTTCTCCCAGGTAATATACACTGGGATCACTCAGTTATTCTGTAAACATGTATGTGGTGACTAAATTGTCAACTGACGATTGCAAAATTGACATGGTTATTCTAACAGGGTTCGGTTCTATCTGGTGCGCTGGTGGGGCTCCAAGAACAAGTAAGCCGATTGATGCTGATATAGTGCTATACCGAAGAAACTCTGTTGGGTATTATACTAGTATTACTACTTAACTATGCTGAATTGCTGTTCATTGCTTTTGTTCTGTTGGCAGGGGTTGGCCCTGACTAGAGTTCCCAAGATCAAGTTCCTTGTGATCATAGGCGGAGCCCGATTCCGCTCACCCACAGTGTCCGCCAAGGCCTACGCCAACATGATCAAGATCCCCTCGCTCCACTTCCTCGGTACTTCAATCTTTTCTGCACAGAATACGCCATTGCAGTTCCTATACTGGTTGACTGTTCGCTAGAGTACATTTTCAGTTTTGTCTAAACCGGTTCTTGTGTACATCTTCATAATACACCATTTTTTTATTTTCCACTAGCATGCTTACTTCATGCATGTGTTGTCTTACGTTTCGTGTTTATGTCTTTTAGCCAATGTGCGTAATGTACTCACACCAACTGTGTGTTTTTTTTGCGTCATACTACTTTCATAAAACTCCCAGAAGCTCCGTGCATTCTAATGATAGTAATTAGCAGATGAATGGATGGAAATTTACATACGAAAAATCTGCTGATGAAAATGTGCCAAGCTTGATATAATCTAACTATGGTAAATAGAAGATTAATAGTGATAATTTGCGGATGAAATATTGGCATATTCTTTCATGACATCATATCTAGTATTACTTGCCTTTATCACCATTTTCATTAGTTACTTCAGTCGATAGTCTATTTCTCGTGTCGTTCTAGGTCAAGTATCATTTTGGAATATTTGAGGCCTTTGTTGGTCCGTTGAGTGGTTAGCAGGCAGTAACCTTTAAATGCTGATTATCTGATGTGCAGGTGACCATGACTTTCTTAAAAGCGGTGGTGAAGAGCTCATAGAGTCATTTGTGGATCCATTCATCATACGGCACCCGAAGGGCCACACGGTTCCAAGGATTGTTGGTAATTTCACATTTTCATTTACCAAGCTCCTTGAACTGTATAAAAAGTTCAGACAGTGATATATTCATCTACTTGTACAGTTGTACTAAATTTCATAGTACAAAGTCAACAATATCGAAAACTTTAGCTGGAAACAAATTTCAGTGTCGCTCTGTTATTCTAGTTCAGGATGTTCTTACATGCTAAACATACTTCTAGATGGATGAACTTTCAAAGGTCTCGTAGATATTAAGCGGGCTATTAGTTATTTAATAGTAGTTTGCTAAGTTATGAATGCCAAAGTGCGAAAGTAAAACCATGCTTTTGTTGTTATGCAGATGAGAAAAGTCTGGAAGTGATGTCCTGTTTCCTTGACAAGATGGAAAAGGACTTATCTGAACATTCATCCACCAAGACCGAAGCATCGGCCGATGTTGATGAAAAAGAAATTTGTATCTGATAGGACCTGGGAAATGTGTATCTGAATACCATTCAAATTGGAATATAGGCAAGCATGATGTTGCATTTGTAATTTTATATCCTCGTGTGGGGCGCAAATGTGTGACTATTCAATAAAAAGGGTGAGTACATAAGTTGCATTTCGTCAGAAATACACGTATCAAATTGGTAGGTAAACAACTGTTGTGAATCGTGATCGAGGGCGGTGAGTCCACCGAGGCCGTCGCGTCTCCGTCTCCAGCGAGTGTTCTCAAACCAAATGAACTGACGATCCTTAAGGAACGATAAATTTAACAAAGTAATCACTAGATTCATAAAGAAACGACAGCGCAAGCAGAACGTAGCGGCCATCTATATTCTATAACAATCAGAAGGGACGCAGGCAGCAGCAATCCGAACTTCAGAGAGATGGCCGCAGCAGCTCATCTCTGTCGTCCCAACACCTTCAGTCCGACGAGCAACGCTCCTCACACACCCACCAACCCCGCTCCGTCGCTCTCGTGCCGTCGCCTCCCAACGGCTCGAGAGCCGCGCATCGCCAGCTGCCAGCGCCGCCGGCTTGTAGCGCTCAGCGGCGAGCATGGGGACGACGTCGGGACGACGAGGCGGCCAGCGCCGGCGCCGCGGCTCCTGTGCCTGCACGGGTTCCGCACCAGCGGCGAGATCATGCGGAAGCAGGTGGATGACAGGTGGCCCGCCGACGTCACGTCCCGCCTGGACCTCGCCTTCGCCGACGCGCCCTTCCCCGCCGAGGGCGAGTCCCCCGTCCGCGGCGTCTTCGACCCGCCATACTACGAGTGGTGCCAGTTCGTCGGCGAGGTCAGTCCAGCTTCCCTTGATTCCATCACAGTTCTTTGCTCTCCCACTTGCGCAATGGTAATATGCAGTTGACTCTCCAATTTGACGAGATCTGCTTACGCTTCGGATCGATCTCGGGACAGGATTTCCTCAAGTGCAGCAACTTCGGCGAGTTCTTGGCCAGCATCGAGGAGTTGATGGTCAGAGAAGGACCGTTCGACGGACTGTTCGGTTTCTCTCAGGTGGCAAAAATGGGATTGATAATCGATTTGCTTCGAGCTTACTTTCAGACATGTAATGAGTACTACACCATTGCGGCATTGACTGATGCCTGTGATCATGCTGACATTACATCCAGGGTGCCCTCCTATCGTCAGCGCTTGCTGGGCTCCAGGAACAAGTGAGTTACATTCGTCATTGACTCCAGTCCATGTTAAGCGATCTCACCATTTTGCTCTTACGTTTTTCTGGCAGGGGCTGGCATTGAACAGAGTCCCTAAGTTGAATTACCTGATAGTTATTTCCGGAGGGAAGATCCAGTCGCCGGCATTGGCCGCGAAGGCGTACGCCAGCAAGATCAAGTGCCCTTCGCTTCACTTCATTGGTAACCTGGACACTGTTTTCCTCTTTCTGATTGTCTCTGGAAATGAGTAATTGCTGCAGCTAATTTTGCATTTATACTTGTGAGCAGGCGATAATGACTTTGCGAAAATCCACGGCGAGGAGCTGGCGGACTCATTCGTGGATCCACTTGTTATACGTCACCCGGCCGGCCACACGGTTCCGAGACTTGGTAAGCGCGCTTAGTTCAGTCGATTGGAAGAAAAGCATGGAGAACATTCAGCAAAAAACAGAAGAAGCTTATCAGTGAAAAGGTTCCAGACTCTGTTCGCACGTTTAAAGTTTTGTACCTGATGTCTGCAGACGAGAAGAGTCTCCAAGTGATGCACAGCTACCTCGACAGGATCGAGTGGGAGTTGGCGCTACATTCGTCAACTGGTGCCGACAGCAACCATGCTTCATAAGTTCATGAAGTAGGAAAATCATTCTGGAATATTATTAGGCTGCTACAGCTTTCAACAACAATAGTTGACATTTCTCTCCTCCCAAAAGTCATCATTCAGACTTTAGATACAAAAGGAAACATGAATCAATTTTCACTTGTTTTCTTCAGCATTTCTTTGGGGCAATTATTCTCTTTGGTATATCTTTAAACAATCTTGCTAATATGGAAAACAATATGGGTTTCAGAACATTATGAAAAAATCCTTTTCGACCAAGAAAGAACAATACAGCCCATGGTAGTGTTGATATGTACAATGTAGCAGACAAATGGGGTGTCGACGAACAGAGTTAAGCATGCTCGAACAAGGGTAGTAATAGTAGGATGATCCTGGAAAGTCCTTGTATTGATCCCTCATTTTTCGGTGCACAAAGAAAACCTAGACACGAGCTTGTGAGAAAGTGCTGAATTATATATTATACATATTAAAACGCTGTGGTGCCTTCATCTTACAACTCAAACAAGATCTTAAAACACTTTAGGATTTCTAATATGTTGTAACACCGGTGTTTGCGAAGAGAGTGGAAACGATTCGTTCAACCCATGTCGCTCTCATCAGGGCGACATGGGCAACTTAACCCTAGCGCGCCACCGTCTGCCTCCCCTAGTCCACTTGTCTCCCTTTTCTCGCCCCAACAACATAGGACCACCGACGAGTCATGTGGTTGTTGATGTAGGTGGCGACAAGGATAGCGTCTACAAATTCAAGTGGGATGGAACCGGGATGTTCGCTTTCCACCAGGCATAATAATCTGGACATAAAACTATCGCCGGCACACTCAACCCACGTACAAAACATTTAGGGTGATTTTGTAGGATGTCCCACAAAATTTCACATAAATTCAGAGACCACAGATCTACTTTGTATGCACTACTGTGATGATCATGACGTTATACAACTAGAGCCTAAATCGGACATACAAATATCATCACAGATAATTTAAAAACAGGCAATTACCATAAAAAATAAACTCAGAAATAATCCCGTCTAAAGCTAAAAAGATTTGTCCAAATTACCAGTGAGCCAAATAGGCATGTTCAAATTATAAGTTTCAGCATTACAATAAAGTGACCTTAGCGGCTTAGCCAATGGTATATAATCTCTTGATTTCTTAGTGTACGTCACCGAAATACATTTGGAAGTCGAGATGCGGCAATGATAACAATGATAACTTTCAGAAGTTAATTTCTCTGTCTACATCACCAAAGAACCAAGCAAATCATAGAAGAGCTGCCTACGTTTGTCTCCAAACAATATAGTGCAAGATCTGCAATAACTAATAATTCATCCGTAGTGTTATGTAAGTCGTGAAGAATTTGGCATTCAGAATAAATGATCTACAAGAACACATTTCATGAGTTTGATGTTCGTGTGGAATGTTCGAATCACGTGAGATAAACATTAGATAGTTTGTTGATATATTTTTATTGTATTTTTAAAAATTGATTCAGACATAAAAAAGTTCTTAGTCCATTAGGGCTCCTTTGATTTGGAGGAAACATGAAGGAAACATACAGAGTTAGAAAATTTCTAGAGTTACTAGTGTTCACTCTTTTGATTCGTAGGAATGATGCAAGTGAAAAGTAGAGGAAAATTTCCTTCATATCTCACATTCAAGGCAGAACGTAGAGGAAAAGAAAATTTCACTCAGACCTCATTCTTTCAATCCTGTGCACAAGGACAAAGGAAAGTTTGAAACCGGCCACCCTATCCCTTTCACATTCCTTTGAATCAAAGACTTAACAAAACCCTTTTGATAAAGCCAGTTTGCTGCTAAAAAGACGTGACGAGAAAAAACGGAAAGTCACTTTGGCTCCCGAGTTTCAGTGATCTATTTATTTAAAAATGAATAAAAACCATATTTACATGTTTTAAAAATAATTCTAAATAAATATAGATGTACTCAATGAAGCATCCTACAAGCATGCAAATTCACTAAGTGAAATTCTTTGTGTTATGGGCTATATAAAAATTACAAATTTGTATATTTTGTAGATTTGAAAGTGTGTTACTTAGAACACACATTTGTCATTTTTGTGTAGTTCTGAATTTTAACTATTTCAATTTGAGATTTTGCACATTTGTACATCATTGACAACATGCAAGTATTTTCTCAGATTATTAAAAAACTTTTCAATACGATTTTTGATTTTGTTAAATAAAGGATCACTGGATCAGGCGACTCTTTTTTTGCGAAACACAGTACAAACGCAGACGCTTATATACACATGCATACACTCACTCCTATGAACGCACGCACGCACACCCTACTCATATGAGCATCTCCGATAGACTGGGCCGGCTGGTCGAGTCTTGAGATTGACGAAGTCAACACAGGCGTGCTGAAATATTTAGGGTGGGCTTTGGGCCCATCTAATAATTCCTGAAAAATCCCTAAAGGCCCATGCTGCCATGGCAAGTGGTGAGAGTTTAGTCCCATATGGCTAGTTGGGAGAGATGTACACCAGTTTATAAGGTGAGCTCTTCTCCCATAGGTATGAGGTGTTGGTGGTGAAGAGAAGGGAGGTGCTCCACACGCACGCTCCTCCTCCGCCGCCCGCCTCGCCTCGCCTCGTCACGAAGCGGCGCGGCGCGCCGCGGGTTGCGGGAATCTCGCCGAGCCGAGCTTATCTTTTTATCACGCAGGAAAAATATGAGCGGCAACGGAAACGTTTTGCCTTAATTAATGGCGTTGATGGAGAATAAATTTGAGTTGAAACGTTTTGTATTAAGTGCTATTAAGTACGGCCGTTTCCAGTGTCTTAATTCTCCCCTTAATTATGTGTGTTTCTGTTGGTCTTCCGTCTGCGTGTGTGTGCCTATATGAGAGAGGTTGCTCCTCTCCAGTAGATACACAACAATACTCTGCTCGCGCCGCCACCATCGTTCCTCTCTCTATTGCTGCCTCCGGTGATCCCATCCCATCGATCGCGTACACGGTGCCGGAGAGCAGGCCTCCAAAACCCCGCCTCTCCACATCCTATACGGGAGAGGGGCGATTAGATTTTTGGGAGCGTCTTCCACGCGACTGCTCGCCTCCGTCCGTCTACTTCAACTAATATCTGCATCAACTACGTCCGTGTCGCCTTCCTCTTTGCCATGGCCACCGACGCCGACATCGAGAAGGCTGCTGCTGACAAGAGGATCGCCGACGAGGCTACCGTCTCCGCTGCTACGGCCAACTGGCCTACTGGAGGGTACACGTTTATCCCTCTCCTGATTACTTGCATATTTGCCGTACTAGCTATTTGTGTAGATGTTTCTACTATTTGTCTAGTACATGATTTTATCATACAATTTCAGTATGTCATTACCACTGTTTACATCATGTTCATGATTTATTATTGGATTAATTTAGTCGAACAATTGCTTAAATACTCAACAATCCAAAAACCTAATCTGTGTAGGCAATTTTTGATCCAAGGTTTTGCTGCTGCACTGAAACCAGCCCCGTTTACGGGGACATATTTTAAGCGTTGGCAAACCAAAACCACCTTATGGCTCACTGCGATGAACGTGTTCTGGGTCGCCGGTGTTACTCCCACTGGAACGATTGCTCCTGAACAGGAGAAGGCGTTCAGGGAAGCCACCGTCGTATTTGTTGGAGCCGTTCTGAGCGTGATCGGAGATAAGTTGGTTGCTGCATATTTACATGTGTGGGTTGCCAAGGACTTGTGGGAGGCGCTCGAATCTAAATTCGGCGCAACCGATGCTAGAAGCGAGATGTACACTATAGAGCAGTTCCACGATTACAAGATGGTTGAAAACCGTTCTGTATTGGAACAACCTCATGAGATACAGTGCATCGCTAAGGAGCTTGAGCTTCTCAAGTGTGTGCTACCGGGCAAATTTGTCGCGGGATGCATAATCGCTAAGCTGCCTAATTCTGGAGGAACTTTGCTACTACTCTGAAACACCAGAGGCGTGAATTCTCAGTTGAGGATGTCATCGGCCATCTGAGTGTCGAGCAGAATTCGAGAGCAAAGGACTCGCACGGAAAAGGGAACGAGGGAACTTCTGTTGCCAATTTTGTACAGAAGAACTCCAACTTCCACAAGCCCAAGGGGAAACCTGGTGTCCAACAGAATACCGACTTCAAGAAGAAGGGTAAGAAGCCCTTCAACAAGGATAAGAAGAAAGGAGCCTCCTTCACATGTGGTTCAGAGGAACATTGGGCTCCCAAGTGCCCAAAGAAGTTCAAGAAACCAGGACAGGACTCCAAGTCCGTCAACATGATTGTGAGCAACAATGAGAATGGTGCATCTGGGTACGGTAATTTGTTTACTGTATTTTCTGTTTGTCAGTCTAACGATTGGTGGATTGACACGGTGCAAATATTCATGTATGTTCTGACATCTCATTGTTTTCTTCTTATCAGGTCACAGGGAACGGATCCGTACTGATGGGGAATGGCGCAAGTGCTTCTGTTCTTGGTGTTGGCACGGTCGATCTGAAGTTTACTTCGGGAAGGATCGTGCAGCTCAAGAACGTGCAGCATGTCCCCGCCATCAAGAAGAATCTCGTTAGTGGCTCCCTTCTATGTAGAGAAGGGTTTAAGTTGGTATTTGAGTCTAATAAAGTAGTTGTTACGAAATATGGACTATTTGTTGGAAAAGGTTATGAATGCGGAGGCTTGTTCCGCTTTTCCCTCGCTGATTTTTGTAATAAAGTCGTGAACAATATTCATTCGAATGTTAATGAAACAGAAGTTTGGCATTCACGTCTTTGTCACATTGGTTTCGGTTGTATGACGCGGCTAGTAAAATCGAATTTAATCCCGAGTTTCACTTTAGCCAAAGGTTCTAAGTGCCATTCGTGTGTGCAAGCAAAGCAACCTCGCAAGCCCCATAAGGCTGCGGAGGAAGACACTTGGCACCGTTAGAACTTACATTCTGATCTTTGTGAGATGAATGGTGTGTTGACTAAAGGTGGAAAGAGATATTTCATGACACTGATAGATGATTCCACTAGATATTGCTATGTATATTTGTTAAGCACCAAAGATGAGGCTCTACACTACTTTAAAATCTATAAGGCAGAAGTTGAGAATCAACTTGAAAAGAAAATTAAGCGGTCCGGTCAGATCGTGGTGGAGAGTACTTCTCTAATGAGTTTGATTCTTTCTGTGCGGAACATGGTATTATTCATGAGAGGACGCCTCCCTATTCGCCCCAGTCAAATGGGGTTGCCGAACGGAAAAACCGTACTCTAACAGATTTGGTTAACGCCATGTTAGATACATCGGGTTTATCCAAGGCATGGTGGGGGAGGCTATATTGACATCATGTCATGTCCTGAATAAAGTTCCGACAAAAGACAATGAGATTACTCCCTATGAGCAATGGGAGAAGAGAAGAACGACACTCTCATACTTACGTACTTGGGGCTGTTTGGCGAAAGTCAACGTGCCGATCCCCAAAAAGCGTAAGCTTGGACCAAAGACCGTGGACTGCGTTAATTTGGGCTATGCTAAGAATAGCGTCGGTTATAGATTTCTAGTAGTGAAATCTGAGGTACCTGACGTGAAGGTCGGTACAATTCTGGAGTCTAAAGATGCTACATTCTTTGAGGATATTTTTCCTATGAGAGATATGCCAAGCACTTCTAGACAGGAATCTGATGAGACTCCTGAACCTGCCATTCCTATGGAATATTATGAACAAACACATGATGAAAATCCTGAGAAGGATGACGAGGAAACCCTTGGTAGGGGCAAGAGACAGAGGACTGCAAAGTCTTTTGGTGATGATTTCCTTGTGTACCTTGTGGATGACACTCCCACTTCTATTTCAGAGGCTTATGCGTCTCCGGATGCTGAATACTGGAAAGAAGCAGTCCGTAGCGAGATGGATTCCATCATGGCTAACGGAACATGGGAAATTACTGAACGTCCCTATGGCTGTAAACCATTGGGATGTAAGTGGGTGTTCAAAAAGAAGCTTAGGCCCGATGGTACGATTGAAAAGTATAAGGCTAGGCTTGTGGCCAAGGGTTATTCCCAAAAGAAGAGGAAGATTTCTTCGATACTTATTCACCAGTGGCCAGACTGACCACCATACGAGTATTACTCTCGTTGGCGGCCTCGCATGGTCTTCTCGTCCACCAGATGGATGTTAAGACGGCTTTCCTCAACGGAGAGCTAGACGAGGAAATCTACATGCAACAGCCAGATGGCTTTGTAATAGATGGTCAGGAAGGAAAGGTGTGTAAGTTACTGAAATCTTTATATGGCCTGAAACAAGCACCTAAGCAATGGCATGAGAAATTCAATACAACTTTAACCTCTGCTGGTTTTGTTGTTAATGAAGCTGACAAATGCGTATACTATCGCCATGGTGGGGGGAAGGAGTTATACTGTGCTTGTATGTTGATGACATACTGATATTTGGGACCAACCTCAAAGTCATTGAGGAGGTTAAGTCTTTCTATCTCAGAATTTTGAGATGAAGGACCTTGGTGTGGCTGATGTTATTTTGAACATCAAGCTACTGAGAGATAATGAGGGTGGGATTACACTTTTGCAATCCCATTATGTTGAGAAGATTTTGAGTCGTTTTGGATATTCGGACTGCAAAATTCTCCAACACCATATGATCCTAGTGTGCAGATTCGAAAGTTCAAAGGCACAGCTAAGGATCAGCTGAGATACTCTCAAGTAATTGGTTCACTCATGTACCTAGCAAGCGCTACGAGGCCTGACATCATGTTTGCTGTGTGCAAACTGAGCCGGTTTGTTTCCAATCCGGGTGATGTACATTGGCATGCTGTTGAAAGAATTATGCGCTATCTGAAAGGTACTGAGAACTATGGACTTCACTATTCTGGAAGCCCGTCAGTGCTTGAAGGGTATTGTGATGCGAATTGGATCTCTGATGCTGATGAGATGAAAGCCACAACGGGTTATGTGTTTACCCTTGGAGGTGGTGCTGTTTCCTGAAAGTCTTGCAAGCAAACGATCCTGACGAGATCGACAATGGAAGCAGAATTAACAGCATTGGACACATCTGGTGTCGAAGCAGGATGGCTTCGAGATCGTTGATGGACTTGCCTGTGGTTGAAAAGCCAGTACCGGCTATCCTTATGAACTGTGACAATCAGACAGTGATTACCAAGGTCAAAGTTCAAAGGACAACATGCAGTCCAACAAACATATAAGAATGAGATTAAAAGCTGTCAGACATTTGAGAAACTCCGGAGTAATAGCGTTGGATTATATCCAGTCGGCTAAGAATCTGGCAGATCCCTTTACTAAAGGGCTATCACGTGTTGTGATAGAAAATGCATCGAGTGAGATGGGTATGAAACCCACATGAGTTGCCATGGTAGTAACCCAACCTATGTGATCGGAGATCCCGTGAAGTAGGACCTGGAAAACAAGCTAGTGGTTAACTGAGGAGAGTACTTTTACTAACCCACTCCGTTGGAGATGCACTACTCTCAGTAACTGTATGGCAGGTTGACATTTGTCTTAATGTGTTCCAAGGCTTATATAAGCAAGATGCTATCCTACAGAGCAATCTTTGGAGGAACACACCTATATGAGCCTGACTGCTGGTCACAGTCTATGAGATTGGGTAATCTCTAGTAAGTTCATGAATAGGTCAGGAGTGTGACTAATATGCTCCACCCGAGGGGTCAGCCTTCGGCAGCCTAGTACTAGTAAGACATTTGGTGAAACTACTTTACGCCAAATTGACAATTCAAGGCATAGTCCATTGTCAGTTGTGAAGGAGTGTAGCTATTTGTTCTAGGTGGATGTTCAAACTTAACGGGTCTCCACTGAAAATACTGGTATATCAAAACAGTGTTTGGAACAGAGAATAACATCATGGGTCTTTGGGATCTGGTGGGGGATTGCTGAAATATTTAGGGTGGGCTTTGGCCCATCTAATAATTCTTGAAAAATCCCTAAAGGCCTATGCTGCCATGGCAAGTGGTGAGAGTTTAGTCCCCACGTGGCTAGTTGGGAGAGATGTACACCATTTATAAGGTGAGCTCTTCTCCCACAGGTATGAGGTGTTGGTGGTGAAGAGAAGGGATATGCTCTACACGCGCGCTCCTCCTCCTCCGCCGCCCGCCTCGCCACGCCACGCCTCGCCTCGCCTCGTCACGACGCGGCGCGTCACGGGTTGCGGGAATCTAGCCGAGCTAATCTTTTTATCACGCAGGAAAAATATGAGCGGCAACGGAAACGTTTTGCCTTAATTAATGGCGTTGATGGAGAATAAATTTGAGCTGAAACGTTTTGTATTAAGTGCTCTTAAGTACGGCCGTCTGCGTGTGTGCCTATATGAGAGAGGTCGCTCCTCTCCAGCAGATACACAACAGATACTCTGTTCGCACCGCCACCATCGTTCCTCTCTCTGTTGCTGCCTCCGGTGATCCATCCCGTCGATCGCGTACACGGTTGCCGGGAGAGCAGGCCTCCGAAACCCCGCCTCTCCACATCCTGTACGGGAGAGGGGCGATTAGATTTTGGGAGCGTCTTCCACGCGATTGCTCGCCTCCGTTCGTCTACTTCAACTATATCTGCATCAACTACGTCCACGTCGCCTTCCTGTTTGCCATGGCCACCGATGCTGATATCGAGAAGGCTGCTGCTGACAAGAGGATCGCCGACGAGGCTACCGCCTCCGCTGCTGCGGTCAACTGGCCTACTGGAGGGTACACGTTTATCCCTCTCCTGATTACTTGCATGTTTGCCGTACTAGCTATTTGTGTAGATGTTTCTACTATTTGTCTAGTACATTATCATATAATTTCAGTATGTCATTACCACTGTTTACGTCATGTTCATGATTTATTATTGGATTAATTTAATCGAACAATTGCTTAAATACTCAACAAGGCGTCTCGCTATCGACGAAAACGTTGCCTCCCACTAAAAAAATATTTCGACTAAATGAGAAATATCAATGTCAAACATGAAGTTTGATGCTAAGGGTACGACGACCCTTCTAACCATCCTGTCATATCAAAGTTCTCCCGGATCAGGCGACTCGGCTAGCCAGAAATCTCCATTCAAAACCGAGAAAATCTCTCTATGTGACTGTATACTGCAGACTGCAGTTCGCTCGTGCGGAACGCCGCGGCAGAGCAAACGAGATGGCGGCGATACTCCTCCGAGCCGCTCGTGCCTCGCGGTCCCTCGCCCTCCCCCGCTCCATCGGCGCAACCCCTAGCCCACTATCCTCCTCCGCCGCCTCTACAGCGGAGACGCCGTTCCCTGCCGCCGAGTCCCCGGGCATCGCGGCCGGCGTTGACGACGCGGTGATTGTCGTAGGCGAGGAGGACGACCTGAGGAGCCGCGTCTTCCGTCTCCGGCTGGCGAAGCGCAGCGCGACGGAGGCGCTCGACAAGTGGGCCGGCGAGGGCCGCGCCGCCCCCGCGCCGGAGCTCCGCCGCATCGCCCGCGATCTCAGCCGCGCCCGCCGCTTCAAGCACGCGCTCGAGGTTCGCGCACTCCCAGATCCCTGCTCTTTTCTGATTCCTACGCCAGTTATGGAGGGTTTCGTAGAATGATTTTGGTACAGATTTAAGTTCTCGTGTATACGGCATGTGATGCGATCTGATCCTAATTCCCTTGGAAATGGTCATGAAATGTTGCCTATGTAGATTTATGTAGCAGAAATCGATAGTTAGCCTGTTCACTGCCTACTAAATTACTAAATGCTTTATTGGTCAGCTGTGCTGTGGCCTGTGGGCTAATTCTACCATTTTCACAAGTGATGCTTCCATACCCTGGCCTTTTTTTACTCTATATAAGATGCAAACTATGGAGCTTTCCAATTCTTCTCTTGCAGTAAAATTGATTGGAAAGGCTGTAGAAGCTCATATGATATTGTCACAAAGAGTTGTAACCTGCAATTCAGTATCATAAAGAGTAGTGGGAAACTAGTTATTGTCACTTAAGCATTTCAACATCTATCTCATTTTACTATATGGTGTGCCATTGCGGAGATAGCTGCAAAGTATCATAAAGAGTTGTAACCTGCAATCTATCATTCTGGTTGCATTACCCTATGAGCCACTTTAACTTTACTTATCTACAAAATTTAACGGAGATAGCTGCTCTTGAGATGTTCGAGTATGAGAACAATAATGTTCGACCATGGAAAGAGCTAGACATCGAACCTTCACCTGTCTGATGCTCAAAGCACACATTCATACATCCCATTCTGTCTGTATCTTATTCTTATTGCTTTGATACCTATGAAATGCTCAAAGAACATATTCATACAGCCCATTTTCTCTGTTTTTGCTTATTGCTTAACCTGATACCTGTGAAATGCTTACAAACGTGATAATTTTTTTTTGAGTACAGCAGATATATTTCTCTTCTGAATCTGTAGGAAAAAAGGGAATAAGCTGCGATCATTAGTTGTGAACTTTGAATTTTGCAGGTAGCAGAGTGGATGAAGACACATCACGAGTCTGATTTATCTGAGAACGACTATGGAATGCGCATTGACTTGATTACCAAGGTTTTTGGTGCAAATGCAGCCGAAGACTTTTTTGAGAAGCTTCCACCTGGAGCCAAATCACTGGAAGCATATACGGCACTCCTCCACTCGTATGCTCGATCAAAGATGACAGACAAAGCTGAGAGGCTGTTTGGGAGAATGAAGGATGCCAACCTCCATATTGACGTCCTGGTTTACAATGAAATGATGACCTTGTATATTTCTGTTGGCGAGCTTGATAAAGTTCCAACAGTTGTTGAAGAACTGAAGAGGCAGAATGTTTCTCCGGATCTTTTCACATACAACCTCCGTGTCAGCGCATCTGCTGCCTCCATGGACCTTGAGGTGTTCAAAGGAATTCTTGACGAGATGTCGAAAGATCCAAATTCCAATGAAGGATGGACATTGTACCGAAACCTTGCGAGTATCTATGTTGATGCAACTCAGCTAGTTAGCTCAGGAAATTCGCTGGTTGAAGCCGAGGTGAAGATTAGCCAGAGGGAGTGGATAACATACGACTTCCTCGTCATCTTACACGCGGGTCTCGGCAACATAGACAGGGTGAAGGACATATGGAAGTCGATGGAGATGACTTCGCAGAGGATGACCAGTCGAAACTACGTCTGCGTGCTCTCCTCCTATCTGATGTGCGGGCAGCTGAAGGATGCCGCGGAGGTCGTCGACCAGTGGCAGCGGTCCAAAGCTCCGAAGTTCGACATCTCCGCCTGCAACAGGCTGTTCGACGCTTTTCTGGGTGCGGATTTTACCGAGACGGCAGATAACTTTAGAGAACTGATGTTGCAAAAGAGTTGTATACTAACAAGCAAGGCACGCGAGTGCTCCTGAGGGAACAGCTGCCTGCTTCTATGTTACGGTATGAACCAATAATAATGGACTCCAGCACAATTTTCACGCTTAATTGTGGCGAATATATCTGAGCATATTTCCAGGTGTAGCATGACTGAGGTCTTCTAAAGCTAGAGTTGGTAAATGATTGCGTCTTGAGGCGCTGTTCCATAAACCTGTAGCGCTTGCTAAGTGAGAGTGACACATGAACAAGATTGCGTCTCCAGTTACAACTGCTCCACGCTGGTAGGAGACACACCAACTGATCACAGTACATTTCACCCTGTTGTTCTTATGCACATTTCACCATATATTGTTCTTATGCTTGGCATGATTGTTGTGTGCATATAAAAATCCTGTCAAGATCCAGTTGAGCTTGTTTAAGGATTTCTGGGCCTGTCGTCTACGGCGTCATTGGGCATCATTAGCCACATCCACAGCTTTTCAAAGCACTGAAATATTCCCACAGTATAAAATCAGTAGTTGCCTCCCCTGCATAATAACATCGCATTTAGTGTTTTGCTGAGCGGTGTCTCGCTAAAATTAGTCAACAAAGATCAATCCCAGATGTAGAAAAGAAACGGCAGAAATTCTTACCCTAGTCGCAAGAAAAGGCAGGTGGGAATTTGGGCGCCCGCCGCCGCAACGTTGCAACGTAGCACACCACAAGACGCCACCGGCTCCCCCTCTCTATGTTGTCGCGTGAGAGCGGAATCCCATTGAAGTAGGGAGACGCCCGGCGCCGCGCCGACTATCTTCTAGTTTCGCCAGGCAATTCTGTTGTTCCGTTCCGATGGTGGGGGCGCGCGCGCTCCTCCTCCTCGTCCTTCCCTGCCTCCTCGGCGCCGGCGTGGCCGTCGTCGTCGCGCAGTCGCCCCTGCCGGCGCCGCCGTCGACGCAGCCGCGCGGGAACGCTCCGCCGCCGAGGCCGACGCCGTTCGGGCGCACCATGTCGACGGTCATCACGGTGGCCATCAGCGTCTTCTTCTTCCTGCTCTTCTTCTGCGCTTACATCAACCAGTGCCGCCTCGCCGGCGACGGGGCGCGCCGCAGGGCCGCAACGCGGCGGCGGGAGGAGGGCCCTCCCGGAGGGGGAAGCGCGGGCTGGACCCGGCGGTGGTGGCCACGTTCCCGATCGTGTCCTACCGGGAGATCAAGGACCACAAGATCGGGAGGGGCGAGCTGGAGTGCGCCGTGTGCCTGACGGCGTTCGAGGATGAGGACGACCTCCGGCTGCTGCCGCACTGCTCCCACGTTTTCCACCCCGAGTGCATCGACCCCTGGCTCGAGTCGCGGATCACGTGCCCGCTCTGCCGCGCCAACCTCGAGAAGCCGCCGCTGCCGCAGCCGCCTGCGCCCTCGTCGCCGGAGCAGACTCCGGCGCCACCGCGTCAGCCTTCGCCTGCGCCCTCGCCGCCGCACGCCGTGGCGATAGCGGTACCGCCGACGCAGGAAGAGGAGGAGGAGGAGAGCGACGAGGATGACAGGAAGGAGGAGGCGATGGAGCTGGAGATGCTGCGCAGCGAGCGGCGGGCGGCGCGGCTGCCGAGGTCCAACTCGACGGGGCACTCGCTCTTCCCGGCGTCCGCCGAGCGGAGCGATCACGAGAGGTTCACGCTGCGGCTGCCGCAGCACGTGCGGGAGCAGGTGCTCAGGGCGCGCCGCCTGCGCCACGCCAATAGCATGATCGACCTCTCCGGCATGAGCCCCGAGGGGAGCTCGCGCGGAGGACGGCGCGCGGTTGTCGGAGGCGGCGGCGCCGGCGGTAGCAGTACCCACGGCGGGCGTCGGTGGCAGGCGTTCCTGGCCAGGACGATGTCGTGGGCCCGAGGCGGAGGCGACGGGTCGGTGCGGAAGGGCTGGGACGGGTCCACGAGGAGGGGACGGGATGACGCCGAGTCGAGCAGAAAGGGGGCGGCCTCACCCTCACCGCCGGCGGCGGCGCGGCCATGATGACGTCTGTCCACATTCGACATCGACGGCCCCACGCGAACCGTAGAAAATTGCGTGTAATCTGCTTCTTTTTCGTTGAGGATATGGATATATTTTTTCGTCTTTTTAGCTTGGTAGGTAGTACAACTAGAAATTATAGTCTAGAATGTTTGCTGTTCGATTTAGATTTGCCTGTAGATTCCATCCGATGGGATTAATAACCTGGGCAAGGGAGAAGAACTGGAAGAATGTTCCTCTCTGGATATCTAGACTCTTTTCCACTTACAGATGAGGGCCTTCTCTTTTTCGAAAGATCAAAATTTTTTCATGGAGCTTTTTCGCGAGAGACAACTGTTAGTGGGATTAGAAGAATTTGTGCGACCCTTTAATCATTTTCGGGGAGATTCTTAGTTCGAAAAGAGATTCTTGTTCGTAAACCGGGGGTTGGGAAATTGCCGGGGTTGTTTAATGACTGGATGACGGCTGACCGTCGATCTTTTGCTTACGAGGGCTGGGTTTTGTCGGCCAGACTACATTTGTAAATTCAGACACTAGCTCATATGGGGACAAATGCAGGTGTAAACAACAGGGAGTAGTTAACGGATAAAGAACGTGGCATGGTTACTGTTGCGCCGCGTGGCGGCTGTGCTTGCTGACCGCCGGCCAATATTGTCTCTAGCGGCTGGGCAGCCAGAATCAACGTCTGAAACAGGCGAGCCGCCCGTCCGGCCGGCGTGGAAGACGCGGGGCGATCCTCTGGACGCAAGTAGACCATGCATTACTTGTGAAAGACTGGATGTGCCCTGCACCTGCACGCCAAGTCCAAATACGGCTTCCTTTGGCGTCTTGTATGTGCTTGTTTTTTTCCTAATGAAATGAATTAGCAGCTCTCTTACTGGTTATCTAGACAAATGACAAGTGACACAGAAGTCAGTGAAAACGAGAGTATAGTTTTTTTTTTCTCTCTCTGGATCAAAGGAGTCCCAGTTTCATTTATATCAAATGAAACTGATAATATATACCACATGTCTCTCTCCCTAAGGAGAGTATAATTTTGTGCTCCTTGTTCTTATTGTTCTTTCCCAAAAGCTAACAATGACAAGTCGATATCTTTTAGATCTGGCACACACGCTAGCGCTGGCATTCTTCTATTTAAGAGTTTTTTCTTTCATTTTTAACACCTGATAACTATTTATTCATTCACGATCATGGTTACATTCTTAACAAAAAAAGTACAATGTTGGTAGGAGAGTCGGAAGTACTCCGCGTCCAAACAGTGGCTACGTTCTCATACAAGGCCGGTCTCCAGATCCCACATCGCGCCGTTCCCAACATGTCATAGTGGTTGCCACACATAATAAAGGGCGCTCCTCCGGCGCAGAAGCGTCGCACCGCCTGAAGAAAATCTTAGACGGGCCGGCCCATTACCCCGAGCTAGCTCCTGATGTATTGCTTCTTGTCT
Organism: Poa pratensis; assembly: GCA_947311845.1. Classification (NCBI taxonomy): domain Eukaryota; kingdom Viridiplantae; phylum Streptophyta; class Magnoliopsida; order Poales; family Poaceae; genus Poa; species Poa pratensis. The sequence continues at coordinate 39,246,312 of CAMZMU010000050.1, read as the reverse complement.
TCGCTCGAGGAAGTATCTAGTGCTCCCACCCCTTAGGGTGCTCCCGGTGCTGCCACTAAGAAAAACATTTTTAAATATGCAAAAAAATTCTATGAAAATTATGGATATACAACCTTCAAAACTTTCAACTCCAAATTCAAAATGTACATTGAGAAACAAAAAAAGACAAATCAGGCATGAATAGTATCATGGGTGTCAAAAGACAAAAACCAAAATATGACACTATTCATACCATATTTGTTGTTTTTTGCTTCTCAATATTTCTTTCGAATTTGGAGCTGCAAATTTTGGAGGTTGTACAAATATACATTGTGAACGCCCACAATTTTTCATAGAATATTTTGAAACATTTAAATTTGACCTTTTTTTACGGTAGAACTGGTAGCACCCTAAATGCAGGGAGCACTAGATATCTTCTCGTCTTAGCTCGTTACCTGATGTACTGTTTTGTCTGTTACCACTGACTACTAGCTGTAATTTGTACAAATGCTTACGGTGCAAAATAGACTCACATCTTATGTTGTTGAATACACTCAAAGCTGTATCATTTTTAAATCTGAACATTTTCAAAATCCGATTTTTGTTTCAAATCTTAACATTTTCAACTCTGGACATTTTTTATATTTCAACAGATTACAAGTCTGAATTTTAAAATTTAAATGATTTCAAAATTTGAACGATTTTAGATTGGAACTTTTTTTTAAACTGAACATTTTTGAAAATCATAAAAAGGTGAAAAAATAAAAATGATTTTTTAAAACAATTTTCAAATTTGAACATTTTTAAATCATAAAAACTTGACAAAAATGAAAAAGAAAAAACATACAATAAAAAGGAAACATCCAAAAAAACAGAGAAGAAAAAAGAAGAAAATGAAAAGACGGCCAGATGGGCCGGCTCATTGGCATCCGGCTTAAGGCGGCGTGATGCTCTGCGCTGCCAACGGGCGATATATAGGAATTGCCCATAATAAATTCCAAGTCGGCGCACTGGCTGTTGAAACTTACCCAAACTCGCAGCACCGTTACACACAAGACATGACAAAAGAGTATTTTAGTCAATGATGCAACCTTTATTATTAATGAATAAAGAGGTACTATTCTCGGAAAGTCATTTTGGCTCCCGAGATCCACTGCTCCCTTTATTTAAAAAGAAAAAATTATATAATTAATTTGAAAATTCCAAAAAAAAATCCCGCATGTTGTTAATAATGCATCCCACAAATGTGCAAATCTCGATTTGAACACAAAAATGACAAAATCACACATTTGTCATTTTTGTGTAGCTCGGAATATGAACTATTTCAAATTCAGGATAAATCATTGAAACATGCTAGATTTTTTTCGGATTTTTTTGAAACTTATAAGATGATTTTTAATTTTTTTTAATAGAGAGATCACTGGAGATGGTTGCCAGAAATCTCTACTCCATCAGTTTGTCGAAAAAAAAATTCTCTGGGTTTAGAACTTCAAGCAAAGCTAGGTATAGTTTGGGGACAAACCAATCTTTATTGACTTTACACTTCTGTCCCGAAACATTGTCAGAGAGAAGGAAAACTGTCAATGCTATCGTTGACTCCCTTGGGCAGTACTATGAGTTATGACAGGCAGCTCCCTACAACCGAACATGTTGGACGAATAAAAACGTGTTCAGATCAGTTCTTGGCATCAGCAGCGAGATTGCTCCTTACATAAACATCAAAAGTGCAAACAACTCAACCGACAGTAGTTAACAGTTGACACTGCTCGATAAATTGGCCAATTAACGAACGAGACTAGTCTCTCATTTTCTCACAGCCCATGCATCCACGGCAGCTGTGGGTCGTTTTGGGTGATTCCTATTCACCGTCCGCTGCAATGGTTAGCACGGAAACGCCTACACGACCGGGATAAGTGGGCCGGCCCAGGTATGGTGTCTTTTGCTGGTTCTTTTCGGTTTTAGGAACCTTTGCTTCCGGCCGGTTTTGATTTTTTCTTCTTTGTTTTTTCCGATGGTTTTGTATTTTTCCTTTTTTTGTTTTTAGTTTTTGAAAAGAGTTCAAAATTAAAAAAATCATATTTTTGAAAATCTTCATATTTAAAATATTCAAATTTATAAGTGTTGAAATTTTAAAATTGTTCATTTTAAAAACAATTGTGAACAATTTTCAAAATTCGTGAACTTATTAAATTCATGAACCACTTTCAAATTCTTGAACCATTTTTGGAATTCATGAACTTTTAAAAATTAAATTGACGAACCATTTTAAAATTCTTGAACCATTTTTTGAATTCATGAACTTTCAAAAATTAAATACACAAACCATTTTCAAATTCATGAACCATTTTTCAAATTCATGAACTTCTTAAAATAAACACATTTTAATTTGATGAACCATTTTTTAAATTCATGAATCATTTTCAAATTCGCGAACCATTTTTCAAATACATGAACTTTTTCAAATTTAGAACATTCTAAATTCACGAACAAATTTTCAAATTCATGAACCATTTTTTCAAATTCGTGATATTTTTAAAATTTATGTATTTTTGAAAATCTGGGAATTTTTTAATTCATAAATTTTCTCACATTTAAAGAAAAACCTTACATTTATTGGTTTTCAGATTGTGTTATTAGCTGTTGTTTTATTCAAACTGTGGGACGATATGCATGGAAAATACAATCAGATTTTGAAACGAAACAGATGGAACTGTGCAGACTCGCGTATAGTCGCTAAACACAACGGTACACACACGTACGCCGTACGTATGGTACTCTGTGGAAGCGCGAACCAGTTATGGGCCAAGCCCAGGAAGCATCGCTAGGTGCGTGGAGGTACGCGAAAGCACGCTATTCAGTGCTAAGAGCGCTGAATAGGGGCGACCGTTTTGCTGGCACGGTGACTTTGTAAGAGCCTCCACCGGCACCCCGCAAATCTGTCGGACCCTCCAATTTGTGTCCGCTTTGAGGTCCCAGACACATGTCCGGCATAATAGAGGTGCTGCCCTAGCGGAACTCAAATAAAAAACATAGGATCGTTCTTACCAGAAGGCGCAAATTTTTATTCAACATTTTGTTACATTTTATAAGAAATTTAAATGAAATTTAAACCCTAACTAACCCTAACCGTACTCCTCGTTCTCGTTCTCGAGGGCATTCCAGTTGCTGTCGTCGAGGTATACGACGGTGGAGGAGGAGACAACACGGGAGGTGGATGCGGCGTCCTAAGACGTGCTGCGCGAGGTGGAAGCGTCGCCGCCCGAGGAGGAGGCAGAGCTCGATAGTCTTCATGAAACCCGGTGAGTTCTCCTCGAGCTCCGTGGCCGACGCCACCAGAGCCCAGCTCAAGCCGTAGCAGATGTCGTGGTGCGTGTCATCGCGCAGTGGCGACCACACATGGTAGCCGCATGCACCACCTCCGTCGACTGCTCCTTCACCTCCTACTTCGGCTAGCGTAGGTAGAGACGGGCGCGCGGTGGCGAACGCCGGGTCAGGACGTCGCGAATCACCGGGTCAAAGTCGCGGATCACCGGGCCACCTCTTGGCGCGCTGCGATCCTGCGCGTCGCGGATGACGCAACCTTCGCCTCCCTGCCACCGTGGGGAGCAGCAGCCTTCTCAGCAGGCGCTGCCACCGCTGTTGCCGCCTCCACGTCGCACCGGTGGAAGAAGCCGCTGTAGGATGGCGCTCCCATTGGTGTGTGATGGCGGGCGGCCTCAATGGCGCTGGCTACCGTGTTTACATTGCTGGCAATTGGGAAGGAAAATTTCTATGCAAATCAAGGGCAATTAAGTGGCACGTCGTAGTTGTTTTTGTGTGTGTGTGTTTTCAGTCCAGTGTGTACAGTATCCAATTCTTGATTGGGTGATTAATTATCCTTTACGTGTATATTTTGTTCGTTGTTTCTGGAATATCATGAGTCATGACGGTATCTTTTTCTTGCGATATCAATGCAATTAATTGGCTATAATGCACAGATAGAATGTGATGGCGAGAGTATCTTTACTATTAAATGGGAGTTGGTGATGGTGTAACCCGGCAGAAAATTCTGCCTCCCGATTCTGCCTTCCCCAGACCATTGGAACCATCAGGAGCGTCCACTCGCCTCTCTTCATAATATTATCCGTTGGATCTTCGTGGATGTGAATATTACGCGGATTACCACCGCCAAGTTACCGAAGCGGTACGCATGACTTTTTCCGCGTCGTCTCCTCGTCACCGGTTTTGAGCAGTAATTAATCGCCTAATCAGCCTTAATTACACGACCAATCAATCACCCTCTCAATCAGCATTAATGACGCGCCTAATCCATCGCCCCCGATTGACTCTCTTCCTGGGGACCTCGCCAGCGACCGAAGCAGCCCGTGACGGCCACGCAGGTACGAGCAAGGCGGTACGACGGTGGCCCTCGGCGCCGCCCCCGGCCGGGGGGAGAAGCCCACCCTCCTCCCTCAGTTGCTGCGCCACCTCTCCATCCTCCGCGTCTCGAGTTCACGGACGACCTCTCGCGCATGCTGTGCTATGCTTCTCCCTCTTCACGCTGAGATTCAAGCACGAGCAGACACTCCCGGTGATGGGGATCGTCGTGCTCTCGGCCAGAATGCGCTGGGGAAGCAGCACCCATGCGTGGCCTTTATAGCCTGGCTATGTCAGATCCGATGGCCAATGAGTCGTCATCCATGGCGCCGTCACCGGCCATGGAGCCGTCAAGGTCCACCTCACGCTCCAGGAATTGAGGTAAGCGACGAGACCCATCAGAACCTCACTCTCTCGTGTTCGACTGGATTTTTGTCACATAGTAAATTTGTAAGTGACGGTATTTTTGCAGTTCAGTTTTGTCGGACTATCACTGTTAGTTCAGTTATAAGTACGAGACCTATCAGAACCATCAAGTTAGTTCAGTTTTGTCACATAGTTACACAATTGTCTTCAGTTTTATGTACGAGATCAATTCCCTGGTCTTGCTTACTCTATTTAACTAGAGAACAACACTATTTATATGAAAATATCCTTAAACTCAGGTCAAGTGCGGAAAGGACAGTGATGGTTAAGCGTGCTGGACTAATTGTATATCACGTGATTAAAATCAAGGTTAGTGCTCTGTGTCTATCTCCACTCTTTTACAGATCTTTGTCTCTAGATCTCTTGCCACAGTAAGTATACTATACATCTCGTATTATGTTAGTGCCACGCTGGTAGCCTGGTACGAAGGTTTGTTGTGCTACAGAATTTTTCTGAAGAACAAAGCCAAAAAGATGCTATGGATTTATCCGGAGCTCAGGTTCCATAGCTTTCTAACGTCTGGCTTCCTTATTTTTTCTAACTCAACTTCATGTTACTGCTTTCTGTTGCTTCCAGTTCAGCTGTGCACACTTCCAGCTGATTTTTGTGTTGATTTGTTTCAGATGAGCTGTTACTGAATAGCTTGTAGAAGATGATAGTTTAGAGCCTTCAAGCACTCAAAGGGCGTCATCTACTGGGCATACAGCTTCACAACCACAGGAAAGAGCAGGAAGCTCAAGACAACCTGAGTCTTCAGAAAGCTTAAGAAATGATCCTACTATCAGGTAATATAGCCCTTTGCTTCTGGTCTATGTTTATTTTTATTTGACTGCATGCCTATAGCCTGCATATTCAGAGTCGATGCTCTCTGAAACCAATTGGGCATAGAAACTTGGTCCAATTCAAGAATGCTTTAATTTTTGGTTACGCAAAACTTGACGGTTAATGAATAAACGAGGATCAAATATAAATACTGGAAGTGAACCACTGTGCTTTGGAAGATCCTATACAAAATTTGAAACCAATTGGGCATAGAAACAGCAGTCCTAAGGTTAACTAAGTGGTATATACCTTAACAAGAACAAGACGACAGAATGATGGTTGTATGGGAAGACCAAACACACGATTTAGGACTATAGAAATGCTAAAGTTTTCGGAGCAATCCACCAAAATGAATTTGTAACGATCTCAAATGTACATGTCAGGTTTCTCTCTCTGGGCTAACCGGTGTAGGAGTTCAAATAGTAAGAGAAACCCACCATGTGCATTAGGGCGATCTGAGAGATTAATCCCTCCGATTCCATATTACAATATGTTTTAGTTATTTCAAAAACAGATGTATATAGACAAATTTTAGAGTGTAGATTCACTAATTTTGCTCCGAATGTATTCCGTATTGGAATCTCTATTAAGATAGTATTTAATAAGGAAGGGAGTAGAAAACACAATTTTATCGCAATGTCCTTTGAGCTAGAGTGCGTGCCGTTGTGTAGTAAAACGATCTTTCAGTTGGTGTACTTGTGTGTGCTTTCTTTTCCATGGCTGTGCAAGGGTATTTAGCTGTAAGAGATGATTGTCGAGTTGGCATGGGGAAGAAACGAAAAGCAGAAGATGATGCCATAGTTAATGTAATTGTAATACGTAATCGTAATTATTGTGTTGGCATAATAAAGTAGAAAAATAAGTATTTCTTCATCTCTAAGAGCATATGTAAAAAAATTATACCCCGTTGCAACGCACGGGCAATTAACTAGTTACTAACTATATGAAAGACGAGCGGTTTCGCGGCCTCTCAGCGCTCGTGCACTGTGCATATGAACAGTGTTGAACAGTGATGCCCGCTTGTTGCAGAAAAGCCCCGCGTTTTCCAAATAATGTAAATCGGTCCTCCGGAATAAGCCATCCTTCGTCGTTCCGTACGTCGGAGGAACTTATTTCAAATTCTCCGACAATCCAGGGACCTTCTCGCAACGACGCGGTCATCTCCGTAATCAATAGCAGCAAGTGACGTCATTGTGGGCCCTAGCCGTAGAATTTTATTCATTTTGATAAATAATTTTGGTAATTCTTAAAACCCTGCCATGTGGGCCCGCTATCAGAATTTTAAACATTTTCAGAAATTTCAGAAAAATGTCCAAAATTGTATAATCTATAAGTTCTGATCTGCAATTCAGAAAAATGCGTTCAATATATCAAAATGTTCAGAAAAATTAAATCTGTCTACTGGTATCAAAATTCATGTATATTTAACAATTTTTAACCATGCTTATTTAGCAGAACAAAATAACTAATTTATGGATAGGCCGATTTATTGGTTTGAACGACGCGGATTTTTCTCCCGTTGCAAGGCACGGGTTACCAGAAAAATACAAGTAATATACCAAAATGTTCAGAAAATTGTAACCTATATGTTTATGTCAAATTCATGCATGCTTATCCCCTCTCCATTTCCGTCAAGTCTCGCGTGCTGGGACGCCCGAGGCACGCCGGAATCGCCGCCGCCGTGAGCTTCCTCTGGCCTGGCCTCCCAGTTTTTTCTTTTTAAAAAATTTATTTTTCCCACAAAATTGAAGTATTTCTATAAATACCCATCGGAAAAATATGAAAAATACATCAAAATGCTCAGAAAAATAAATGCTAATTATTTATGGCAAAAAACAAACATGTTTAGATATTTTGAATTGGCGAATATTTGGACAAAAAAAACTGCACTTCCTCTAATTATGTGGAGTTAAATTTATTAAATGCTCACATAATGCACTTTCTCTAATTATGGACTTAAATTGAACATTTCAATTTGGTACATATTTGGATGTAATCAAGATGAACTTTCCCTAATTATGGAATTCAATTCAATAAATGTGCATCAAACATGTCTAAATATTTCGAATTGGTGAATATTTGGATAAAAAACAAATGCACTTCCTCTAATTATGTGGAGTTAAATTTATCAAATGCTCACATAATGCACTTCCTCTAATAATGGACTTAAATTGAACATTTCAACTTGGTAAATATTTGGATGTAATCTAGACGAACTTTCTCTAAATATGGAATTCAATTCAATAAATGTGTGTTTCCACTCATTATGGACTTAAATTAAATATTACTGAAAAAATAGAAACATATTTGAACATTTCAACTTGCTAATTTTTTTGGAGATAATCTAAAATATATCAACATGCTCACAAAAATATATGCTAACTACTTATAGCATAATGCAAACATATTTGAGCATTCCAATTTGGTGAATATTTAGATACAATCTAAATGAACTTTATCTAACTATGGAGTTAAAATTGATAAATGCTCATATCATGCATTCTCTAACTATGGAGTTAAATTAAAAATTTATGGCAAAATACAAGCATATTTGAACATTTTAATTCACTAAGTATTTAGACATACTCTAGACGACAAATTCCGACGGATTTCAACATTTTGAATTACAACGGGTGCGGCGTGCCGCCGCGCCAAATTCAACTAGTATACACAGTAGACCCATGTCCCGTCCCGCTGCTTCCAGGCCTCAAGAGGTAGGGTGTTCCGAACTTCTGATGCATGCTGGGAATTCCCCCGAAGCTGTTCAGTTGTGTTGAGATTCACTATTCAGTGATACCTCGTGTGGTCGATCATGATCTTATGATCTCTGATGTGGCACGAAGAACACATATCTGAATCTCCAACTATATTTCCAGCAAAAGAAAATCAAGTAGTGAAGGAGAGGAGATTTCGTGCTACCGAGCACTAGTGGTCCCGGTAGTTTAAAAAATTCGAAAACACTATTTATGAGTTCTAAAAATATCTGGAAAAAATCACAGATGTAGCCAATTACACAAACGTGCAAAAAATCAACTTCAAATACGTTATATTTTGGGCTACATGAAAATGAGAAAATTGGATATTTGAAAATATACATATTTAGATTCACACTTTTGTCATTTTCGTGTAGCCCAAACTACATCGTTTGAAGTTAATTTTTTGCACGTTTGTGATATATATCATTGGCTACATCCGTGAATTTTTTCAAAAAATTTAAAACTCATAAACAATGTTTTCGAATTTTTTAAACCTTACTGTTGCTCGGGAGCCAAAGACACTTTCCAGTAGTGAAGATGCTATAAGAAAGCTGGTGGAAACATGAGGAGATCTTCGTTGGCGCTAGCGATCTGTCTTGACCGAAATGGGTTTTGCGTAGTTGATCAGATAAATCTTAATCAAACAGCTCCAGGCTCATCATGTGCTGCACCACTACCACATGGGAGCACGTTCAGACTAGTTACTGTAATCAAAACATAAATTTAAAGAATGAACCGGCGGCCGTCACGCAGGAGCTAGCTAGGCTGCGTCACCTGTTTTTTTTTCCTATAGCTCTCATTACAAACGGTCAAAAGACTTAAGGCAATAATTATATATTATGCCTGTTGCCAAACTTATTGGATACGATTAAAATCACTGTTGCCATTGTGCACCTTCACATCAGTATCGGGGACGGGGACATGGACCGTTTCTCCGTTTCCGATGAGATTTTTGGTCCGTTTCTGATGTGTCGTTTTGTACTAGTGATTATGCCTAGATCCCATGCCAATGGAAATTTCATTGATAAGACCTCCTCAACTGTAGCCAATATTTTATTGCGAATAATTCCGACAACCTCAGGAGAAAAAAAGGCATTTACTTATTATAGGGATAGTGCAATTTGACTCTTTATTTTTTGTTTTTTTAGCCCTACCTACACCTCTGTCTTCCGAGAAGAGATGGGATTCACATAGAGAGAATAGTATTAGTAAAGCAAAACCACACTTTGGAGAGGTGAGGTGAACGAACAATTCCTTCCGTCGTATATCCTCGATTGATGCGGACTCAGATGCTTCAGTTATAGATTTGAGTATTGAGCTAAAGGTTACATGCCAATCCTACTCTAATCTCGTGTACTTGAAAGGAAATGCAAGTACTCAAGATGCTATAAGAAAGCTGGTGGAAACATGAGGAGATCTTCGTTGGCGCTAGCGACCGTCTTGACTGCGATTTGTAGTTTATGATCAGATAAAGCTTTAATCAAACAGCTCCAAGCTCATCATGTGCTGCACCACTACCACATGCATGGGGGCACGTTCAGACTAGTAACTGTAATCAAAACATAAATTTAAAGAATGAACAGATAAAAATCTTGTCGTGTAAGGCATGTTTCCCTTAACAAAGTTAGGACAGGCGATGCGGCTCCCTCGCATGTTACAAAGAGCGAGCGCCAGCCGACAAAGTGCAATGTCTGCTTCAGGAACATCTGTGTTCTCTATTCTTGTTTTGGGATGATCTCTGTTCTTAACTGCACTTGAAGGAAAACAAGATAACATGAGAGAGCGAAAGAATACATAAAGCTTGATATGGTACTTGGACTGATAGCTTGATGATTCCAATTTGCAGGGGAAGAAGTATATACTCCATTGTGCAAGATGCATCTATGTATTAATCGACTGCAGACTTCTCTTTACTGCATTTGGGGTTTACACTTGTAATCATCAGTTTTGAGATTACAAGTAACAATTACTTTTACACACACTGGGCCGCTGATCACGTAACATTATTAGCAAGCAAGGATCAAAATTCAGCTCGGGTCCTGGTCACCGTCACAAGGGCAGCACAGAGCTCCGAGCACGGCAGTGCCGCGAGAAGAAGAACCTCGGGGGACCGCCGGAAGCGAGCCTCTCGATGCTCCTCGTATGGCCGTCCGCACCAGTTAGATCCTTCTCTCTGTCACTCTGCTCCCCTTCTGGAGCCGCCTCTGGCAGCCGATCCAACGCTGCCACCTCTGCCGCGGCAGAGACTGTCGCCGCGTCCATGGAAGCCGCGCGCCGCACATTCCACGGCAGCGGGCACGGGAGCTGCGGCAATGGCTCCGGCGAACTGAGCTGCTGCTCTTCCTCAACGTGCGGCTCTTCTTGGTCTTGGTGCTGGTCTTCGTGCTCCGGCGTTGAGTTATCATCAATCGCGACAGCCACTTGCTCGCTGCGGCGAAGACGTTCCCATCTGGATCAGCCGGCGCGCTGAAGCCGGAGTCCGCGCCGCTCTCGGCGGCGGCGGGGTCGATGACGTCGGAGCGGCAGAGCGGGCAGTTGACGTGGGCGCGGAGCCAGGTGTCGATGCAGGGGACGTGGAAGGCGTGGCCGCACTTGGGCAGCAGGCGCACGAGCTCGCCGTCGCCGAACTCGCCGAGGCACACGGAGCAGTCGGCGGCGCCGAGGAGCCCGCCTGCCCCGGCGCGGTACCGCGTGGCCGCGATCGAGTCGATCGCCGCCTGGTCGAGCCCGACGGTCCGGATGTACCAGACGTGATGTATTACGCCGCCCCCGCCGCCGCCCTCCGGGTCGTCGTTCCCGACGTTGGTCGTCGCGGCCGGCGGCTGGGCGAGGAGCGCATGGCGCCGCTGGCGGCGCAGGTTGCGGCGGCGTACGGCGACCGAGACGCCGAGGAGGATCAGGGAGAAGAAGACGAGCGCCGCGGAGGCGGCCAGGACGTTGGTGACGAAGCGGCGGTGGTGGACGTCGGTCGCGGCGGCTGCCGGGGGCGGCGGGGCGTAGACGTTGGTGCCTCCCTGGTTTCTCCTGCCCGCGGCGGGGTGGCGGACCGGCGAAGGTGCCGGCGCAAGGTCCGGGAAAGGAGGGGGGATCGGATATTCCCAATAGAAAGGCGAGGGCGCGGGAGATGGGGTTGGAGGAAGGGTGTAAGGAGGCGGGGAGGGAGGCGAGGCGCAGTTGTACCAACCTTCGCAGGCCTCATGGTCGTCGTCGTATGAGAAGAGGATCCGGCGGTGGTGGCGCGGCATGGCGTTAGGTCGGCGGCGACGCCGGCGGCATCGGCCGTGGACTGGTAGGGGAGGGGGAAGAGCCGGGGAAAGTGGGAGGGAGGATCGTGGAAATGGGGAGTGCGGTTGGACTCTTTCTCCTCTTGGCGTTCACGAAACCGCGGACCCGGACGTCAGGGGCGGTGCGTCGACTGGGGACGGGCGGCTTGGATAGTTGGATGTTTGGTGGCCAAGTTGGAATTGGCGCGTAGAATATTTTGGCCGCAGTAGCTTTTGTCGCCAAGTGCGGGGTACCGGATGGTGTTGATGGATAACTTAACTTGCCTCTGCCGTTAATCTTCTGACTTCTAAACACCTGACGAGACGATGACTCGAGTAGTGACGTGCCGAGCAGTATGCTTAAATGCTTTGATGTGATGGTCTATCTATTTTCCGGTAGCACTTGTAAGTCAACCTTTTTCAGTTTTTTTTTTCATCGACCTTTTTCAGTTGTTGGAGTCAGGCTCTTGCCCATCATGATCGTTATGGGCGCGTTTGTAGCCCGCAGCAACTCCAAACAGGCCCGTGGGCTGTAATGTAGCCATGTTTGTTTGGTTGCATTCCACCAGATATTTGGCTGGCACAGACATTAAAGCGCCCATGAGCCAGGCCCGATAGGAACTGCCGAATCGGCAGTTTTCATGGAGCCAGGCCCCGGAGCTGCAAACTGGGGAGGCCGTCGTGCGCGCGGGAGCAGCGTGGGGATGGCGGGAGATGGCGAAATCTCGACCCCGTTTCGCGCCAGACAAAGCTCCCCCTCCTCTCTTTTGGCTCACCTCCACATATTCCCCAATCCACACAGGCGGCTCCTCTCTCTGTGACCAGATCGGCGATCGGACCGGCGACTTCCTCTCCAGTGACGGCGGCTGCTCCTCGCGTCCGGCGGCGGACCAGCTGCAGCTGTACGTTGTCCTCTGTTCGAGAGATCCGGCCGCGGCGTCGTCTCCACGGACGGCAAGAGAGCTCCTGTTCTTCATCTCCGACAGCGCCAGCTCTCCGGCGTCTCCAATGGCTGGAGACAAGGTAAAACTCTTCCTTGCTGTGCGGAACCGAACGGTAGAGTAGATCTACACCTTACTCATGTCAGATCCATTTTATTAGGACCACGCAATGGCTTTGACCAAGCAGACGACATCACTGATAGCCGTCATTCAAGCATGGGCCATGATGATTCACAATAGTTAGGCGTGATGCATATCCTAGAGTCACATATGGTCCTATGTTTGCTCGAGATCAGGAGAGGATTGCTAATTTGAACTACATCTACAACTCGAGTGAAATAGAGGCTGTACAAATGCTTTGGATGGGTAGAGCCCCCTTCTATGAACTTGTCAAGAGGTTTAGGGAGGGGGGTCTTTTGAAGGATAGCATCCACACCAACGCGAAGAGCAAGTTTGCATGTTTCTTCATGTTGTAGGCCATATTCAGAGGTTCAGAGTCATCCATAGCACATTCAGATGATCATGTGAGACCATCTCCCGGTACTTCAAACAAGTTTTGTACGCTATTGGCGAGCTAAGGCATGAGATGATCAAGCCACCGACTGGCCAAACGCCTACCAAGATTAGAGAGAGCTGGAGATGGTACCCGTACTTCAAGGTAAGCACTAATACTGTAGTGTGATCAGAGTTACCAAATGTGTAGGTGTAATACCCCGCAGTTATAGGACTCGAGAGGGTAGAAATAGGAATTGCATTTGTGCATTCATGCATCTTTTGGTGAAAACTAGAAATTTTTTGCGCCTTTCTGATAAAAGGATTGGGGGGTCGACACCAGATGAAAGTTGAGGGGCTGGGAGACAGTCATCGACAAATAGGTTACAGGTGTCAATCAAACCCAAGTCATATTTTCAAAAACCCATATGAATCTTTCTTAAAACGACTATTTGAATTTTGAGAGAAATTCTATAACTTTGAATTTAAATCAAATCTATATCTTTCCTATTTCTTTATCAACACAATTATGAAATATTTCAACACATGAATATCAATAAAACTCAATAGACATAAGAGGAGAGTTGATCAAATCTTTATTCCATTACTAACTTATCCAAATATTCTCATAAAGAAAACTTTAATTACCACAAATAGAAAGTATCAGAATAATTTAAATCTCATCCAAATTTCATTTACAAACCAGATTTGAATTATTACAACACAAAACAGTTAGCTTCACACAACTGAATTCCAAACTTCTTTACAAGGTATAAAAGTATTTCTTACAAGCTTCGACAATTAATAAAGGGATTAATAAAATTCCTAAACTAGCTAAATCACATCTTCATGTACTCCTTGAAGGTGAACAAACCTGCAAAACAAACAACAAAGATAAAAGGGTGGGTTAGTGTTAAAATGTTGCCAACACCATTTGGTGCTGGCATATTAATATATTGAAATTTGGTTTTAGCCAAATTAAAACCAAGGTTCAAAGTGGCTAAATGGAGAATGTAAATAATTCAAAGGCAACCATGGGACTGATCAATTTTGATCATGCTCAATTAATCCGAAGGCAACATCTAGGGGCAAAGGCATATTTGCTCAGCACTGATTAGAAACATCTTAGGCAATTGAAAGCAAAGGCAACAAGTGATGGTTGGAGCATTGATCTCATGATCTTGTAAAAAAAGCAAAGCAACATATATAAATTACACTCTCCAATTTAAACCAGAAATCAAATTCAAAAGAAGGCAACAGTATTGGTATCACATTTGCCAATGTATTAGGCAAATGGATCCTAATTCCATTCTTAAGCTAGTGATTAGCTTAATAAGCACATACACTTGAATTTAAACATCTCAAACCGACTATGTTAAACATTCCTTCACATCTAAGGATTCCATCACAAATATCTGAAGCTAGATAAGATCAATGACTCAGAGTCTATCACCAAGGGGTGATGAACTGAATAGCAGCAGCAGGAGCCTATCTCCAATGTTAAAAGGAGAGCCAAGAACAGTCAAATAAGGCAGCTCGAGGTGGAGAAGGGCCACTGTAAGCAGGTTATTCATCACAACCCAATTATCCGGGTGTCACCAGCCCAGGTAGGGGTGGATATCGAGCCAGATCGACTCAACTCGACTCAACTCGTAAATACTCGTTAGTTAACGAGCCAACTCAACTCAACTCGTTAACTAAACGAGCTCCACACCCCAACTTGGCTCGACTCAATAAAAACTCGAGTTGGCTCGGTAAACTCATTAAGCTCTGTAACAAACATGAAAAACATAAGCATGTGGAGCCAGAGTAGTCCATAATGGAACACAAACTTAAACATTCAAACATTTGCTTAACAAATAATTGTACATAGCATAAAAATCGACATCATGGTAGAACATAACAACTAGATATGACCTACATTGCTCTAGTGGCGATGCTCCTGAGTAGATATGACCTGACTACTATGAACATTACTGATTTGGACTTTGCGTTGAATGTTGATGAACGAGAATGTGCAATGAACTAGCTCATCAAATTATTGTCTTGGTCATATTACGAGCTACACGAGTTTAACGAGTACTCATAACTCGACTCATTAAACTCGTTTTCTTAATGAGCTAAAAATGCCAGCTTGGCTCAACTCATTAATGTCCGAGTTCGAACTGAGTTGAGCCGAGTTTCTGAGTACTCATTAAGCTCATGAGTTTCGAGTTTTATTTCCACCCCTAAGCCCAGGACACCAAATTAGTATAAATACATGGCCAGATCACAGCCCACAGTACACACAGCTCGCAGTAACCACAACACACACCAGTACATCTGTTCTTCACCAAGAACAACCACAAACCACAGGCACATCATGGAAGTCACCTAATCCACCACAAACCTTTTCAGCTAGATAAATACACTCTAGGAATTTTAGAAGCAGCGAGGAGGAGGAGGCAAAATCCACAAGACGCAGGTTATCATCATTTTCCAGAAGCTCAAGCTGCTCAACAACAGCAGGTTGATCCTGTGAGCTAGAGAGAGACCAAGCAGGTTCTGTAAATGACAGAACCATGCTAGAGAGATGTTTCAGCATCTGTTCTTAACAGAACCTTGCTAAGCAAGGTAGGGTGATGTAGAAAGAAAGTTTTGCAAGGCAGAGAAGCCTCTGTTCTTTGCAACAAGCTAGGAAAGAGAGAAGAAAGGAAGTGCGTTGCTTGTTTTAGCAATTGTTTGAGCATAAAGGGGCAAGGGAAAATAGCAGCAGTGTAGCATCTGTTCTTATTCATTTTCCAAGCTACACTCAAGCCAGTGAACCAGCAGAGCTGGATTAGCTATGTTATGCACATCTGTACACAGGAAGGAGCACATGAAAGCATAAAAAGGCAGTTTAATTAAGCTAGCTACTGTGTAACTCTCAAGGAGGCATCACAGCAAGCAAGACCAATTAAAACACATACCTAAATATTTTACATCATCACTAGAGAAAGTTCTAGTTCAGTTTGGACAGAATCATCACAGGATTCAGTCTAAAATTATTTTTCTTCATCTGTGAGCAAGAGATGCTCTTAAATAACTTCCTGAGGTAATGGAGTGATCTAAACATGCTAGATCTACACCATCCATCTCAGTTCTTGATGCACAGTGATTAATCAGTGCATATCCGAAAGCAATTCATCTCCAGTTCATCAAAAACCTAAGCAATGTAAATTATCCATGCTTAAACCAAATCCAGTAGCATCTAGAGATAGCAGAGGCTAGGAGAAGGAGAAGAAGGAGGGAAAGAAGTTTTTACCTTGCGTCCATGGCCGTAGCTCCACGGCGGCGAGGCAGTGCTCGCGCTACCGTTGGAGGGGGCACATGGAGGTCGTGGAGCAGCAGCACCAAGCCACGGCGACACAGAGAGCGAAGCTCAGCACCTGCCATGGCAAGCAAGACGGAGAAGAAGGTCGAGGTCAGCGGCACTGGCACCGAAACCCTAACCCTAGGGTTGGGTTGCACGCGGCCGCAAGAGACAACGAGGCTCGAATCGCCTGGATAGAAGAGAGGAGCGGAGAGAGGGGAGCGTTTTGCCCCAGACGGCAGCGGCGGAGGTGGCCGGAGCTGGCCGGAGCGAGGCGGCGGCGGTGAGGGCGACTCGGTCGCCAGGAGAGGTTGAGCACGGGCTCGGGCTCGTGCGTGAGAGAGAAGGAGGAGAGTGGCTCGATCGGTTGACCGGACCCGAGCCCACTCTTTGACCTGGTTCAACCAGGGGTTGACCAGGGACTTCTTTGCAATTTTCACAAATTGATGAAATTTATCAAATTTCAAAACTCAATATAAATTCTAATAAATTCCTAAAAATACAAATAAAATATCTATACATAACAGAAGGAAATAAGCTATTCAAATAAAATATATACTTGAATTTTTGAAAAGTATTTCTATATCAAAAATTCAAAGGATCCTTCAGTGGAAATGACTTTGAAATATTACAAATTATTTTCAAAAGAAATAATATGGGAAAATTAAATACTAAGTTCAAAGTACAAATTGAACTATACCATGACTGTCATGTCACTCATCCTAAATAATTTTTGAACAAAAGACCATTTAAAAATCATTATCAAAGCTTTTAATAAATTTCTAGGGAAAAGCATTGCATTCTATGCATAATAGCATACATTTGGATTTTTGAACATTGTCTCATACAGACAATGATGTTGATTTTCAGAACAGGAGGTTCCCAATTCGTCGGAAGCTTTAGACTGCACTACCTATCAGTCTCAAGGCAAGTTCCAACTTGCATGTCCTTGATTGATTATTTTTATCAAAGTAATTGCAAAGTACTATGGTTTATCATTGCATGAAAAAGAAAAACCTATTTTCGAATGATGTGAATTGCTACACTTATTATGGTTGGCTGGCAATGGAACCACGGATTGATGTTGTGGTGGAGGTTCCATTGTACGGGAAAGTATTTACCTAGGATTAATAACCCATGGCCCAGTATCCTTACGTGCCGTATCGATAGCATCAGCCAACAGATTCACTATGGATGGGCTTGTCAGAGGTTTCTTCCCTCGTTCACATATCCTCGGCAGGCTATTACCTGGTTGCGACCGTTGCGGCGGCCAACTGCGTGGAAGCGCGTGACCTTCCCACCAGACGGGGTGACTGGAATAGAAGCTCGGGAGGGGTGGCGGGCCAGTGGTCTTAGTTACCAGCCGCGTCACAAATGGGCGGATATGTGTTATGCAGGGAAGCGACTCCACGTGACTTGTTGCCCTGAGTTCTGGCTATAGCACACATGGTGTGCTGGGAGAGCACAAAGAGTCAGGCTGCTGTTGGATAAAGTGGCAGCTCTGCAGAGTTAAACAAAGAAATTGTGACTATTACATCCTTGTTCCAGGAGGGAACTATGGTCGGCGGGAAAGGAATCCCATGTGATTCGCAAGACCCGTGGAGGCTGGGGGCATAGTTTTCTAAAATAAAATAGACCTTTTCCTAAAAATGTTTTACAAAATTTGCATATGCATCTTGACTTTTTGGTCAAGATAGTAGCTAGTGCATTCCACTTATCTAAGCGTTAAGCTGAACTTGCTGAGTAACGCTGTTACTCATTCGTTCCCTTTGTACCCCCTGCTTAGACTATGAGGAGGACATTGACAGAAACTATGGAGCATACCATGCCGATGAAGTCTACTTTGAAGCACCTGATCTGTCTGGAGGAATAGAAGGTGTCGACTACATCATCGCTTACGGGGCCGACGACATTGAAGAAGAGGAGGTGGAGACTTAGAATAGCTCTAATAGGAGCCAGGCCAAGTCAGAATAGTCTAGTACTACTTAGCGGCTGAGCCAAAATGGTTCTTAGTTTGCTGTTTTCTATCGCTAGTAGGTTGACACCTGTCAGCGTCGCAATAATAGACCTTCCTCCCATGTCGGAGGAGGACGTCGATGTTTTTATGCATTTCTGTCTTGTAATCTTTAGAAGTGTGTAATAAAGTGGACCCGCAATGTTTCTGTTGTACTACTCCGAGAGATGTAATATTTACGGAATAGTCCTTCCGTGGGTGTTATGTCAACGACTTGTACACTACAATATGCAGTGGTGTGCTGGGTCACCGCAGTAGGACAGATTAATCACTCACTGTTGTTCTCTTGTCAGGATTGTATTGGCGCCATCGATGGTACTCATGTCATAGCTAGAGTGCCGAAAGAACAGTCGAAAGCTTTCAGAGGGAGGAAGCACTAAACCAGCCATAATGTGCTTGCAGCAGTGGATTTTGATCTGAAGTTCACCTATGTCTTGGCTGGCTAGGAAGGATCAGCACATGATGCAACCATTCTATCAGACAACATGTCTAGACCTGACGGGATCAGTATCCCTGATGGTAAGTTTTACCTTGGTGATGCTGGCTATGCATGTCGGCCTGGAGTTATCCCCCCCCCCCCTTTCGAAGCACCAGGTACCATCTAAACGAGTTCAGTGCAAGGTTTGGTCCAGCGACTGCCAAGGAATTGTTCAATCTCAGACACTCTAGTCTTAGAGTAACAGTCGAGAGAGCTTTTGCTGCACTCAAAAATAGATTCAAGATTCTAGACCAGAAGCCTTTTCACACTTTTGAGACCCAAGTGAAGCTTGTCCTTGCATGCTGTATTCTTCACAACTGGATCCTTGGTTGGGGTTTTGATGAGCATGTCCCAGACGAGGAGGATGTGACAGCAGACGACATTGATCAAGGCCATGGTGTGGCCTTTGATGACAATGAAGCTTGGAAGAGTAAAAGAATGGAGTGGGCTGAAACAATGTGGGCGGACAGAGGTACCGCGAGGATCTGAAGAAGATGAAGAGGATGAAGAAGAAGAGGATGATGAAGAAGAAGATGATGGAGATTGAACTACCGACCCCCTATATCAGTATTCACGAACCATCCACCGGTCGGTAATACAAGTACTACTATTTGATTCGTACTAGTTAGGTCTGTCCTCAGTAACTGCCATTCGTGTTAGCTAGGACTGAATTATGGATGAACTGCTTGCATATTTGTACTTTTCTACCGCGGGGTTGGATGCAACCAAACACAGCACATTGCAGCAAGCTAGCCTTTTGGGTGTTGCTGCAGCCTACCAAACGGTTGGCAACAAACTGTGGCACTCATGCGATGAGGGCGACCAAACAAGATGGACAACATGGTTTTCGGGGCTGCTCAACGAGGCTAGGCCCTGGCCAGCCCTGATGCACAGAGCGCAAAAGTAGTTGCTGGCTACCAAACGTGCCCATCATGTTTAAGTCTGAATGAGCACCATTTTGCTGCCCGAGCCGGTACGTTGTGGCCAACCAGGAGATTTGGTACACATTGCCGTGTGAAGATTCGGCAGTTCAAAAAAAATCGGCAGTTCCCTCTGCTGCTGCAGCCGGACATGGACGCCAAATGAGAGACGAGGATTCGACTGTCTTGCATGTTCATGTCTAGTCAAGAACCGGTGAAAGTAAGTACTCAACAAACTGGGAGAAATATGTTTGTCGGATGGTCGATGTTTCGCGGCAGTGTTCTCGACGAGTGGGGCAGTGAACTTCGTTCTTGGCTCTCAGTTTACGGGGTGAAAACCCTAGGTCTAATCTTTGGTGGTTTAACCTGGCAATGGTGGCGCCTAGTCGTCTCCTTGTTGAAGGCATTGTCTGGAGACTAGACCTCAGGACGATGATTTAGGTGTCGCTGGTGGCGGACTCAACAAGGTCTTTGTTTTCTTTCTTTTTTAAACAAAGAAACATGGTCATTTAGAACCTTTTGAAAATTAGGTGTCGCCTGCTGCGAGTTTCTGATCGCCTTTGTTTCTTTTTTAGATAGATGTGTGCATCTTTGATGTTTAGACTTGCTATAAGTATTATGTTGTTGCAGAGTCTGAACGTAATTGGTATCATTTTGGTATTAATATATTCTCTATATCATTTTTTTTACGCGGTGGCCGACTCACGGTTTTGCGGTATCTATGGGCCAGCCCGCCTAGTCTGTTTCCGTCGGCCCAAGTAGGAGGCTCCGCATGGACAAATCTGAACTGATTCCCCGCGGAAGACAAGAGCAGAGCCACCACCGGCAGTTTGGACCGCTCGGGAAGGGACCGGCGGCGGATCACGACGGGCGCCGCCGCACAACCATCGACCCGAGCCCGTGTGGTGGCAGAGCCTTCTCCGCTAAAGCTCGGTCCCAAGGCGCACCCGCTCGCCGGCGGCCGCACCCGTACCATGGCGGCTATCGTGAGCTGGTACGGGCCGCTCATCGACCTCTCGGCGGCGGCTGGCCATGTCGGCGGACTCGTGCAGCTCCTGGCGTCCGTCCGCTGCGTTCTTCCCCACCAGGTAACGACCAACCCTACGGCCCCCCAGTTAGAATCTTGGAGAGATAGTACTTCCATGGGGAATATTTTCAGTGATGCGGTACGAAGAAATCTTTCGTCTTGTCTTCCCGAGGTTCGAATCCGTTTTCTGCTTTCCCAGGAACAGAATGCTGCAACCGGAAGGATGTACCAGAGGATTATACTCGAAGTTGGCGACGACACGAGGTCGAACTTCTCTGTCTCTCTGTGGTCCAACAATACTAGTTCGACCATAGTCGCTGGCGATGTTTTACTGTTGCAAAGTAAGGAACTGTGGATCCGAGGACCTCTCTTTTAACCTGACTTCCTAGTTCCTACCTGTGCAATGTTCTCAGTTGCTATCAAATAGCTTCTTTAATTGTTCAAGAAAGCGAAACGATGCTTTTTGCTGCCTCTTTCGAGGGGAATTAGTCATGTTCTCGTAAAGCTCTTAGAACGTTTTTTGGAGCTTATTCACGATTCAATCTATCCATGTAGCATATGTTCATGGGAACAACATATGGTGGAGATCTTATCTGCTACTTATCGGGCATTTGTCTTTATTTTGCCTCAGATATTAAGATAGTAGAATTTATAAATGGCTTGGAGGGAAGAGCTTCTCAGATATCTGCAGTCCAAATATTGATGAACTCTAAAGATTTAATGCAACCCGAAGGTATGTTGTTGCATTGGCTTCATTTATTGGTGCTTTTTAGTCTTTACTAGCATTGTCCTTGTTTTTTTTTTTTGAAAAACCGCGAGCTTTATTAATCAATCAACACTAGCATTGTCCTTGTTGCATTCCCCTCACAATGCACAGATGCGGGAGCAATTAGCCAATTACTATATATTGTTTTTACCATATCTACGGAATTAGCAAACATATGCTAGGCAAACACCATAACGGCTTTGTCGATGTGAAAATGTGGGAAATATTTTTCAACACCCCTTCCCTGTCACGGCTAAGCTCCTCTATGCCCCAAACGCCTAACAGGGGCCGGCCGCTACTTTTTTTAAGTCCCCAAACTCCCACCAACTCCAATAGTAGGCCCCAAAGAGAGCTCATATTCTATATTTTTCTCCTGTTTAAGCATATGATCTAGGCCATTCCTAGTTTAACACCAAAATAATTCAGACATGAATATTTCCGTGCATAGAATTGAAGCATTTCGAATCCACAAATTCAAACGGCACAATTCAAATTCATTTTTTTTCGAACCAGAAATGACAAAGCATAGTCGTAAATGTTCAAGACATCAGTTTATACAAGATGAGAAAAATAAAAACTACTGAGCACTATGAACCACCCACAAATGCTCCACAAGATCATCTCAAAGTTATTCATGTGACTGCCTGTTTTCAATATTCCGATGTATCTGAAGGAAGCCCGGTAACACAAGTGAATTAAGCCATTGGTACTCCTCTGTCAACACCTCTACATCCTCCTGCTCGTAATAGTAGTCCACCTCTTTGTTTTGTTCATTCTTGATGATCATGTTGTGCAATACCACACAAGCTGTCATGATGTACCACAGAGTTTCCTTGTTTCGCCATTTTGCTCGACCCCTCACCATTGCAAATCGAACTGGAAGAACACCAAATGATTTTTACATCCTTCCTCACTTCTTCCTGAACTCTGGAGAAACGAGTTTGCTTGTTTCCTTGGGGATTTGAAATGGTCTTCACAAAAGTGGACCAAAAAGGGCAGATGCCATCAGCAAGATAATATCCCATGTTGTACTTGTTACCATTCACCTCGAACTCCACCTCGGGTGTTGTCACTGCAGCAAGTCTTTGAAAGAGTGTTGATCGTTGGAGCACATTGATGTCATTCAGAGAACCTGGTAGGCCAAAGAAAAAACTGTTGAATCCGCAGATCCTAGAATGCAGCAGCTTCAAGCATCATGCTTGGCCCTCTTCTGCATGCCCTATTTACTGCACTTTCCAAGCTGTTGGACAATTCTGCCATCTCCACCATGGTTTTTAAGGTGGTGAGGCGTCCTAAGGCGGAGGGGGGGGGGGGCGCCTCACCGCCTAGGCGCCTCACCGCCTGGGCGCTTAAGGCGTAAGGCAAGGCGACGCCTTAGTTAATTATAAGTAATTATGATAGAATAAAATGGCTGCTATATAGTAGATATAAATACCTTGAATTTGCTGGTTGTTGAGCCCATATAGCATCCATCTCTGCTCTCCCCAACAAAAATCTGCAATAAACATGAACATATATGTTAGAACATGCATAACAGACCACAATTGGTAGAGAACAGAGAATTAAATGAGAGTACAAGTGCAAAACAAGATGACAAACATGAGTAACAAATGGTCCAACGCAATGCAAGTCCAGAACATAAAATAGGTCCACAACACAAAATAAAATAGGTTCACAACATAAAATAGGTTGCACAAAACACAATCAAATCAAATGGCTTAAGGCTGGCCACTCTCTCATGTCTGAACACTCATCTCCAAGTCTCAGTAACCATCATCGAACTCATCAATGGTAGCATTGTCGTCTCCACCATCTTGGTCAGCATTGGTTGGGTCTTCATCATCATCGGTCACATCTAGATCATCATTGGGAACGTCTGAATCATCATTCTCTCCATTGGGGATACTTGGCTGTTGCTCCTGTTCTTCCTCTTGGTCATCTTCTTCTAACCATGGTTGTGTTGAAGCAAGTCTTTTGCGCTGCCTTTGGTATTGGACACTTGTCGACCCCCTTTGAGCTGCAGTTCTAGGAACATTGCGACCGTGAAGTGACGAAGATGCACCAACAGCCTCATCAACAAGTTCCCAATCAATGTCATCGGGACACCCTCGACACCTTGAGGTGGAGACATTGTTGGGTCAACCCACT
This sequence comes from Poa pratensis, assembly GCA_947311845.1. Taxonomy (NCBI): domain Eukaryota; kingdom Viridiplantae; phylum Streptophyta; class Magnoliopsida; order Poales; family Poaceae; genus Poa; species Poa pratensis. Next base: position 39,222,593 of record CAMZMU010000050.1, on the reverse strand, counting down.
CATTGCCCCAATCAAAATCTTCAATGACCAGAGGGTCATAGCTTCTGTCACCCACCTTCTCACGCCTCTTTTGAAACCTACTCATGTTCTTCTGGTTGTATGAAACAAAGACATTGTCATTCAGTTTTTGATGTTGTAACCAGTTCCTTTTCTTTGTATGGATCTACAAATAGCAAATAAGATGAATAAATAACATGCTGAAATTAACTTGCTCTTGCTGAAATAAGACAAAGAAGATTGAGAGTTGGCTCACAAATTCGAAGGTGCTCCAATTTCTCTCACAACCCGGATGATGAAGCCCAAAGACTAACAATGCGCTTTGCAAATCTTTGTAGCTCAACAGCCCGACCACCATATGCACGCCACCAATCAACTGAAATGGTAAAAACAAACACAAGTTAGGAGTTTGTTCAGAAAATAGCTTGCTGAAATTAACTTGCTGCTTGCTGAAATTTTAATTAGTTGACTTACAAGGGTTTCTTTTCTCCATGTTTTCAATTGCCATCATATTAGAAAAGGCTGCTCTCTTGGACTCATAGAGAACAGCCTTTTGATCAATCTTGTTGCGAAGATTGGAATCGGGTACCATTTTTGCAAGCACATCACTGAAACAACTTCTTAGCTCCCCACTTAAGGCATCATCACCTTTGTCAACAATAGGAAAGAACTTTCCAGGGTTCAAAAACAGAGCAGCCCCATACAATGGATGATCCATTTGATTCTCCCAACGTTTATCAACAATGGCCATGATTTCTTGAGCAAAACTTGCTTGTTTTGTTGGGGGAAATCTAGAGTGATCCTCTCTTTTGCATAGCGCATTAGTGCTGAAATTTCTGGCATGACAGGAACCTCATCACCATCAGCTACCCTAGGAACCCGAAGAAGTGGTGCTGAAGCTCCAAGGCATTCCTCAATTGAATGTCACCACTCAGCCGAAAGCACAATGTCTTGCACATTCAAACCGGCTTGTGTTTTTGCCAATTTGTTTGAAACCCATGCTTGACTTGTAAACAGACTCCTCAAAGCTGGCTTGTGTGTGACCAAACTCTTAAGAGCAAGAAAGGAAGTGGCAAGTCGAGTGGCTGCGGATCTCACAAGATCCAGGTTACCCGTTGTCTTCCTCATTAGACTAAGAATTCTGCCATGCCTGTAGATGAAAGTAGTGACACGTACTGCATTTGGCTTCCGTTTGAAGTAATCATCATCAGCCTCCACCATTTGTAGGCAACCACCTTCTACAGTGCAGTGGCACCAAAACACCTACTGCATTTGGCTTCCGTTTGAAGTAATCATCATCAGCCTCCACCATTTGCACTATGCGCATGTAGCGACCCCGGGACGTCTGGAACCTCCTCCGGAAATACTTTGGTGGGTACACAGAGGATTTGCAAAATAATCGCTCGGAATGCAAACATTGCCGTCTAACCTGTCTCTTCGAACAATCATGTGCTCAGAACTGGTCCACGACACTTGTTCTTGCTCATTTGATGCTCGATGTCTGCAAGTATTGCATATGCAATGTATAGTGGTCATCATCATCGGGATCCTCCTGCTCCTCCCACCATTGCTCAACGAGGTCATCATTGTCTGGCATGACCATCTTTACAATTCACTACCGTGACAAAAATTCACTCATAATTATAGAATGCTCATAGTTCATATCGTTGTTAATGCTTAACAAAATTACCTTGGGACATTGGGATGAGCCGGGGGTGGAGCGCAGCAGGGAGGTGGGCCGGAGTACGGAGCGGGGCTGGCGAACGATCGCGCAAGAGGCGGTGGCGGCCACATGTGGTCGGGCCGAGGGAGGCCGCGTTGTGGGAGCTGGTGTGGGAGGGTGACATGGGGCGCGGGGGAGGCCGACAGTGCAGTGGTGCCACTGGCGGTGTAACGGCAGAAGAGGGGAGGCGGTGAGGCAGTGCGGGGGGTTGGGGGGTGAAAATTTCCTCCCGCCTCATGTCGCTGTTTTTGGGGCTTGGGCAAAAAATTTGAGTGCCTCTCTATTTTGGGGACCCGAGTAGGGACCCTGGCCTTGCTAGACATGTTCTTAGTCATGGGATCGTAGTAGGCCACATACATTTTTTTAGTAGTGTGACTGTGAGGGATAGTTAGTGGAATCGAGATATTTTCCTCTGACACCGTATTGGGGTATTCTATCTAGATATTACTTATTATCGATGGTCACATTTATATTAGCATCTTCATTCAGAGTTTTACATAAGATATTTGTGTTAAAAAAGAAAGCAAACCGTATTAGTTGTTAACTTAGCACATGGGATCTTTTATTAGGAATTTATGAACTAATAAGTAAATATAAAGTCGGGAATGCTACAAGATCAAAGTTAAGAAGAGTATCAGAGTGGATCTTACACACCAAACATGCTCGAATGGAAAATCTTCATCAGGTATAATTCTGCCGAGGTATTACATTTTCAGTTTAGGTTGGGATAGGTTAGCAATCTACATGTCTAAATATCTCTTTCTGCCCTTATGTTTCGTTCAGAGGTTCAAACAACAAATTTTCATTATTGATATTAACTTGTTTATTAGATTTGGCAATAAAATCTTTTGGATGTGTCTCCTGTGTTTTCATTTCATCTTACATCAGAAATACACCTTTTACGTTTGATGTTAATGAATGAACCACACAATCAAGGCATTATTGATAAGTTCCCTAGCGACAGAAGTAGATCATAATTATTAAACTTGTCTTCTTGTATATCTTGAAACATTAACATTTTGTTTTGAACTCTGTACTGTGTAAACAATAAAACTCTTACAATATTGTACTGTAGGTGATGTCGAAGAACTGGAAAGAAAGAACAGAAAATAATTCAGCAGATATCTTGTGCATTTCGGAATTACTATCTCAGACCAAGTCATGTGATTTGAATATTTATGCGTCTATTGGCAAGATTGTGTTAATGGGTTCTCTTACCCCTAACTTGAAGGAACAATTTTCAGTCATTGAGAAACTTTCCTTGAATGAACATGGTGATATTGTCAGAGATTTCATTACTACTGGATGCAAGATATGTGGTTTACCTCTATACCGAAAGTATGCATATGCATGTCGTTTGTCAAAGTTTCATCAGTTTTATGTACCAACAAATATATTGCTCTGCCTATAATGATATAGTAAATATCTCGATGCAGTAACCTCCATGGAGGCACTACTTGTCCAATTGATTGTCCAGATAATCCAAAGTATCTCCATGTTATTGGCCAGATATATAAACCATTCATGGTAAGAGTCATATGCACCTCAGATTATTTTCTTACTGAAAATAGTTTAGTAAAACCATCTTTTCATGATCTGCAGATCTATGTGCGAGACCAATCTGGACAAGTTCCTGTGCTTGTTAGGAATAAAGTTGCGGAGACCTTATTTGCAAATATTATCGCAGATGATGTGTCTGAATGCTACAAGAGCCACCACTGCATGCTGTTAGATACTTGTGAATCTGGCAATTCGAGCACTTCTGGGATGCTAGATGGCACCGGCAAGATAGAGATTAGTAAAAGGAAAAGAACCAATGGAAAGCTTGATTTTCATCTTATTTGGCTCATTCTTATGAAATGCCTGCTTAACCAAGGCAAGAACAGTCCATTCTTCTTACAGATTTCGGTCAACCCTGAGAAAAATGTTGAAAAGGGACGATTTGAACTGGTTTCATTGACAATGCCAATACCATGAGATGGCAAATTTTCTTTTAGCACTTATGTCAACCCAAAACTTATGGTCATTTGCTTCTAAGAAAGTATTGAAGATCTCCTTTTCGCCTGTGGTTGCTGATTACACTAGAGGAACTTTGCTGTTCTGATGGGTTAGGATGACAGGACCGTCAGACTAGTAATGTTCAGTTTGAGCATGACTGACTTAGCAGAAACTAGACCTGAGTCATTTTATAACGATACAATACTGGACAGTGAACGGATACAGCCAGGTCAAACAGAAGTCAAGAAGTGACGCAGTATGGGTCTGTACCGGCTCTAAGAAACATGGAAATAGATTTGGTCTTTTGCCATAGCCTGCAAAGAAAGCTGAGTTTTGCCTCTTCCCTGTGCAAAACCGGCAGTGCTGCATATGGTTACAGTTTCTAACTAATAATATAAATGGATAGGTCCTGTTTAGAACCGAGCTGCATGTGGATCAGCAATAGCCTTGTGACGAGATTGTGTAAGATGTGTTGCGTATTCAAGAAACGAACCGGAAATAAGCAAGTTGTATGCGTCGCCAAAACTGTATGGGCTCCCATCTCTGACTCTATATCATTTGTCCTTGTGTTATGCGTGCTGTTGGATCCTAACCCAAAAACCAGTACTTATTGCTTTGGCTGTTGGATCCTAGCCTGAAAACCAACAGTTCTCGCTTTGTCATTTCCTTTGTATATGATTGGTGAAGACTATAAGAGTTCAGTTGAGCAGAACTCTGCTCAAGAAAGGAGCACGAGAAGATTTCCACAAGTTCGAAACTCAAGAAACCAGCCGAGACTCCTTCAAAATCTGATTGATGGCGATCCTCATATCTTGCGTAACTTCCAAAGCCTTTGCGCCATGCACTCCAGAGGTTTCTCGGAAACAACGGGACACGGGCATATCTGTATCATCTCAACGCCGGCAAACCCCTGCCGGCTTAACCATGAAGCCTTGGGGCCTCGACCATGTCCAGCCGATGAGAAGAGCAACACAGTAAGCGCAAGCTATGCTGTACATGTGTCTCACTCTAACCTTCTTGTTCTCAGGATGCAGTAGCACACACCGTTTTCCCATTCGTTTTTACATAAAATTTCTCCTGTTCTGTTCCAGAATCGCTGCAGTTGGTCCCGGAGAACTGCCAGCAGGAGGAGATCTCCCATCTCTCAATCCATTTTCCAGCATACCTTCATGGTGCGTACGTGCAGAAAACTTACACGGCTGCATGCGTTTATGGTCCACATAAATGTAGATTTACTTCATTTATCTCCTTCTCACATTCACAAGTTATATATGAGCTTCTCAGGGTCACATTCCTCGTTGGTGCCTTCCTTGCTGCAGCACCATTTTACAAACAGATGAGAGCAATGGAAGGTAAATCGGGATAATATTACCACTTGACACACTTGTATTATGTGGATCTTAGCGTGCATTTTGATTTCGACTTCTCTCTCTGAGTCTCTGTGTGTAAATAACATTATAACAGATAAGGTGGAGGAGACGGCAGAAGCAGCAATCGAGGTGGTCGACAAGGTGGCGGAGGCGGCCGAGAAAATCGCCGAAGACGTCGCTGAAGCGTTTCCCGGTAATGAAAGCCTAAAGAAGGCAGCATCCAGGATCAAGGCCGTCGCGGATGAGATAGAGGAGGATGTGGACAAAGCTGACGCCTTTCTTCGTAAGGTTAGTTTACTGGACTACTAATTTTACTAGCCGATTTGTCTTTCCGCTATTGCAAGGTGCCCGCCTTTAGATTAGCAACTAGCTCATGGTGCAGTGGTGCCATACCTGATAGTTGTGCCTTGCCTGGTAATGTGCGAGATATGCATGCATGTTAACAGCTATTTCGATTCGAAATAATTCCGTAGGATGTACGGAGGATTTGAATTCTTAAGAATCTTTCCTTTGTAGGTCACAGAAATGAAATCCTTAGGAATTCTTAATAAGACAAAAAAAATCCATCCACTCAAACTTCATGCTCATTTTTTAAAAAAATTGCGTGATGTTTTAAACACTCTTTGATGCTATTTAGTGTAGTTTTTCAATCCTACAGGTTTCAATAATACATGATGTTCTGACCCTCTGTTTTTCATATCCCTATATTTTTTTAATCTTGCTATTCAGAGAGGCTCTGATATAAGCAGTGTCGCTACTTGCTTAGGACATGTCTACATGTCGAAAGAAATGAAGCCCACCTAATAAGACTAGTAAAACTAGATTGAGTAAAACGTATGGTGCTTACCATGCGAAGATGTCTTAGGTCATATATAAATCAGACTATTCAAAATTTCCTAACCCTGGTTCAATGCAGCTTGATCAGATAGAGGAAGAGGTGGACGAAGTAGTGGATTCTTTCACGAAGAAGAAATCAAAGAGAAAGGAGCCATGAAGAGGAGACGCACGGCATTGCCAAAAAAAATAACACTTACAAGTAGTAGGTGTTAAAAGTGTAGAGGAGAAATTCATGATTCATTACCATTATCTCGATCACTGTATATTTGCACTATGAATCCATTTGTCCGGAAAGGATCGGTGAAATCACTTTGAACTGTTCTGGTAAAAATAGTTTTCTTGAACTACTACTTTTATGCTACCACCATAAAGGAAATGGTAAACTAGTAGCATCTTTTCTCAGAAATTGTCATGTTGAATAATGTTAATTCTTTGCATCCATTTATGGCTATCGCGGAACAGGCTACGTACTAAAGAACGTTATCTTGTCGATGGAACCCCACTAGCTTTGGCGATTTTGTTTTGCTCTTAGGGGGGGGTTCGGGTCAAACAGGTAGAGTCACTTTGTTTAGCTTTGAGGAACAATATACATTTATCAAGTTTGTGAGGTTAGCCACCTGAATTTTCTTATTTTTTTCGAAAGGGAGATTGAAAACCCTGGGCTCTGCATCAAAATGATGCACACAACATTTTTAATTATATTATTCAACAACTATTTGATTCTTCTGACCCATGAGCTAGGAAAAAGAGGAGTTACATGTTGGCAAGAGATTTAAGGCTTTGAGTTTATAGCCTAACTACGATATTTTTTTAATATTTTTTTGAGATGAAGCCTAACTACGATATTGGATGCAACTTTTTTGGTAAACGGATTTCCATTGGCATGAAGCTTAATTCCAAAATTTGCAAGGGCCCCTAATCTTATAGTTACTGCCCTGTAAAAAACCGGGCGAAAGCCTTCCGTCTAGAAACATGCTCAACCTCAATGACCGAGGTGGGCAAGGGAGCCCGCCGGCGCTTGTTCGGCGTGGCCAGGCCAGGGACGTACTTGGAAGTTCCGTGGAACGCTCCCTACAGGCCTACACCTGCACATGCAGCAGAGATCTCTCTTCCTGTCTGAAGAAACCTCGCTGGCAAACACACAAAGTTTCAGCTAGTTTTGCCACTCACAGTATGGATCATGGCTTCATGCCTTCATCCGTCAGTTCAACAGGCGCAGGACAGCCTGGGATCTGCGCCAAGAGCTGGCTTAGGTACTGTTGTTACTACTGTACGCAAGCAAGGAGCGATCTGTCTGATTCAGATAAGAGATTTCGATGGGATGTTCGTCGTCTTTTGACAACCCATAATTCCATATACGATTTCCATGAAATGGCGCTGGCACGATGGCATCATTATCCAACAAAAATATCTAGAAAAACAGATGTTCTTCGTTATCTTTTTTTCTTTTCGAAATGGATGTGATCCCCGGCCTCATCAGTCGATGCACACGGCCTTTTACTGCAAATTACCAACAAAATTAAAGTCAGGTAGGCCCTGTCAGGGTTGGCCGTGGCCTCACCGAAAGTAGCTTCGAATTGGTTGTGCTGACAAAACTAAGCTTCCCTGGGACAAACGTTTCTGAAGGATGATCGTTTCGCAAACTACTCTTTGGGCCTGATATGAAATGTCTGAAATGCTCCCACAGTCCCAAGAACATGTTTATATACTGATTTCATGTTAATCGCCTCGTTGTTTACTCTAAGTGACTATTTTCATGTTAATCCAGATTTCATGTACATATTATTTTCATGTTAATCTAGATTTGGCATAAAGGGTTCTGCCTTTCTGCCGCCAACAACCACACTGCCATTCTATAAAGTCGTCATGATCGTGAGTACCTCCCCAGCATACACAGTTGTTAGCTGCATCAGTGAACTAATCTGAAGAAGAAAAAACTTGTCAATGCAGCATGCAGACCCCTGGTAGCTTCGGTAACCCAGTAATATACAAATATGAATATTTTCGCTTTATTAATGAGATGGTTATGCATTGTTGTGTTTGCAAAATTAACTTGTTGATTGTTTGTTCCTCGTGTCAAGTAAGAAGATGCACTCTTTTTCTCAACACACATCCAACAACGTGTCATTATATATTAGACAAAACGTGCCAAGAAAATCTCGAAAAAAATGCATCAAGAAGACACCAAGTACAAAACCAAAGCAAAGCAACAAATATGACTGAAAACTAAAATACAAAAAGGACCAATTAAACACGCATTATAATACGTGTAATTTATTGCGAGAGAAAACATGTTAAAAATGCCAAGTACAAAACGGAAAGCAAGGCAATGAAAACCAAAAGAAATGACAAAGAACTATAGGAGGCTATCAGAAGACCAAAAGCCTAACTAACAAATAGACAACTCGAACTTATAGCAAAACAGGTCGAATTACTCTAGCTACAAGTATGAGTAACAAAACCGAAGTACAGAATGTATCAAGAGAATGCCAAGTACAAAACCGAAAGCAATGCAACCGAAACATGTCCAATTACTATAGCTACAAGTATGAGTAACAAAAAGGCCCAAAAGTATAACAAACTAAAAGACCACTTGAAACATCAAAAAATACTTGTCATTCTAAGAAGATGCCAAATATAAAACTAGACGCAAGGCTGCGAAAACAAAAAAAAAGTACGAAGTGCTACAAGAAAGACTTAACAAAAAGTCGACCACTCGACTACGCGTCTAGATACTCGTCATATTGTATCTGGGAAAATAGTGACAAGATGATGCTAAGTACAAGATCTAAACCAAAGTAGTTAAAACAATAAATTACGTAAACTTATAAAAGAATTTACAATAAAATCGAAAAGGCACCACCATTAGAACAGAGGCCGCGCTATGAGGTCTCACGTCTAGTGGTAACCAGATAGAAAGAGAGGGAACTTCTTTGACACGACACCATCTGCCCTCGACAAGTGTCCATGAAATGGCGCTGGCACGATGTCATCATTATCGAACAAAATTATATAGAAAAACAGATCTTCGTTATCTTTTTTTTCGAAATGGGGGTGATCCCCAGCCTCTGCACCAGTCGATGCACACAGCCTTTTACTACAAATTTCCAACAAAATTTATGTCAGGTAGGCCCTGTCAGGGTTGGCCGTGGCCTCACCGAAAGTAGCTTCGAACTGGTTGTGCTCACAAAACTATTTCCCTGGGAAAACGTTTTTGAAGGATGATCGTTTCGCAAACTACTCTTGGGCCTGATATGAAATGTCTGAAATGCTCCCACAGTCACAAGATTCCAAGAACATGTATATAACGATTTCATGTTAATCGCCTCTTTTTTTTACTCTAGGTGACATTTTCATGTTAATCCGGATTTCATGTTTATATACTATTTTCATGTTAATCTGGATTTGGCATAAAGGGTTTCGCCTTTCTGCCGCCAATGACCACACTGCCATTCTATAAAATCGTCATCATCGTGAGCACCTCCCCAGCATACAGTTGTTAGCTGCATCAGTGAACTAATCTGAAGAAGAAAAAACTTGTCAAATGCAGCAAGCAGATCCTTGGTAGCTTCAGAAACCCAGTAATATACCAATATGAATATTTTCACTTTATTAATGAGATGGTTATGCAATTGTTGTGTTTGCAAATTTAACTTGTTGATTGTTTGCTCCTTGTGTCAAATTAGAAGATACATTCTTTTTCTCGACACACATCCAATCGCGTGTCATTATATATTAGAGAAAATGTGCCAAGAAAATCTAGAAAAAAATGCATCAAGAAAAAATGCATCAAAGAGCTTGAGCAGACCGGTGCTGCGTTTACTTGGACCAATAAGCAGCTAAACCCTGTCAGGATTGTCCTTGACAGGGGGCTTGTCTCCCCTGCTTGGGAAGTGCACTTCCCCCTCTCCACACTCACTGCTGAAACTAGACTTGGTTCTGACCACAACCCCTGTTACTTGACACGGGCGAGAGCTCTGCTCCTAAACCTAACAGGTTCTTCTTTGAATCTAGTTGGCTCACAATCCCGGGTTTCAAGGATACTTTGGTCTCACAGTGGATATTTTTTTTTGAACCAGCCAAAACACCACAGGGATCCCACTGATCTCTGGCAGACCCTAGCTGAGGGCATTCGTCGTTTCTTAAAAGGTTGGTGTGCCAATCAGGGCAAGGACGTGAGAGATAGAAAGCAAGCTATTATTTCCCAGATTCAAGCTCTTGACACGGCTGCTGATGCTGGGGGTTTAGATGAAGATGGTTGGGCGCTAAGATACCATCTAGAGGACCACATTATCTAGATCTTCTCTCAGGAAGAGGAATACTGGAGACAGCATGGTAGTCCGAACTGGATCCGTAAAGGAGACGCTAATACGGCTTACTTTCATGCTATAGCCAACGGCAGACGTAGGAAGTGTGTTATTCTTCGTTTGAAATCTCCAGAGGGGGAAATTCAGGGAAAATTAGCTATCCAGGAGCATGTTTACACGTTCTACCGTGAGCTAATGGGTGCAAAAGAACCCAGGGAATTGGCCCTCTCCAGTTGGTTCTGGAATGCTACACCAGACAGAGTGTCTGAAGCAAAAACCAATGACCTCGCTTTATCCTTCCTTCATGAAGAATTCGATCAGGTCCTCTTGGCAACAAAGGCAGACACTGCGACAGGACCTGATGGTCTCCCGGTTGTTTTCTACAAAACTTTCTGGCCCATGCGGAAGAACCTTGTCCTCCATATTCTGAATGGTTTTGCTCTTGGAACCCTTGATATCCCTCGGCTTAACATGGGAGTGCTCTCACTCATCCCCAAAGTGCCTGGGGCTGACGAAATCAAGAAATTCAGACCTATTGCTCTTATTAGCGTGATCTTTAAACTGGTGGCCAAAGCCTATGCGATCACATTGAGTCCGGTAGCGCATCGAGTCATCTCTCGCTCTCAAATTGCGTTCGTCAAAGGACATTTTATCCAAGATGGATCCCTAGCCCTTCATGAGATTTTGCATGAGCTACACTCCAAGAATTTGCAAGCTGTCATTCTCAAGTTTGACTTCGAAAAAGCCTATGACAAAGTTCGTTGGGCCTTTCTTCGTGACGTGCTCACAAAGAAGGGATTCAACTCAGGCCTAGTGAAAGTGCATGCGCCCTCATGTGTGGTTTCGGTAATTAATGACAATCTCTATGGACTAATGGTTGCATTGAGCTATCCTTGTAGGCCTTGTCCATTGGCAATTCTTGAACACCATGTGTTGGTATCAAGATTGAAAGAAGAAGATAAAGTGATGACCAAAGCAATATTCAAGTCATCATATATATTAAGAGAAGAAGATGAAGTGCAAGTTCAAGAGAAGCATCTCGAAGAAATCCTATGCTTGAAGCTTGTCACCCATTTGGAGATATTGGTCATGTGAAGATGTGCCTCATAGAGGCTCTCCCATATTGGTGTATGGGGGAGCGATATGTGAGTCTTCACCAAGCAAAGCGCAATCAAGAAAGGCGGTCCACTTGAAGAGATCAAGATCGTCATCATCTAGCTCAAGTGGAATGCGCAAGGCAAAGGTATGATCTTGATAGGTTTTATATTTTACCGGTCTCGTGGTGTTAGTGGGAGACCGGGTTATAGGATAGACGGCGTACTATCAAGAGGGGCTCTCAAGTGAGTAACTTGATCGCATCTTTGTGGAGAGTTCAAACCCTTGCATACTTGGCATATCATCTTTCTTGGTTCTTATTTGGCTTTTATCCATGTGAGAATTTAGAGCTTGTGTTCATCTCCATACCAAGCTCTAGTTCATCAAAAACGGATTTCATATGCATACTTTGTTGCGTTTTTGATGTTGCAGGTTTTGCCGGTTCATCTTTTTATAGAGAGGTTTTACCTTTCTACATTTGGCTTCCTTCTCACATGATGGGCTATGTTGTTTCTCTGCATAATCTTGAAGAGCTCTTCGTTGCGATTCCAACGAGCCCAAGATCATCAAAATCGGAGTCCGGATGAAAAAGATATTGCAATTTTCATATTGATGTTTATGTCAGTTTTCAGCAGACCGGATATTCCGGGTCAAATTCAGACCGGAATATCCGGCCCCCAGGAAAATTGGCGAAACTCGTTTTTGTGTCCAATTGTGCGGCTCTCTGGACTCACCTGGAAATTTGGGCCGGAAATTTGCTCCAGGGCCGGAATATTCCAGGAGACCGGACATTCCGGTCATCACTTGAGCCGGAATATCCGGCCTCCCTGTTTCCAACGGCTAGATTTTGGGAGGGGCTATAAATACCCCTCCCCTTCTTCTTCCTTGGGGCTGCACGTTTTTCCCCTCTCTCTCCTCCATTGTTGACTTTGGAAAAGCTTGCCCCCTCTCAATTTCTCTCATGATTCTTGCATATCTTTGAGGGAAAAGTGAGAGGAGATCTAGATCTACAATTTAACCAATCCATCTCTCCTCTAAGTGAGGGGAACCTAGTAGATCTTGATTTTGGAGTTCTTGGTGTTTCTCCTACTTTGTTCTTCCTCTCTTCTCCCCCCATAAGTATTAGTTGCTTTTGGTGGGATTTGAGAGTGAAGGATTTGAGCACTTGTGCTCTTGCCATTGCTTTGTGTATCGGTTTGTGCTCTCCACGAGGATTCGTGGAAGTTGAAAATTTGTGAGCTTGTTACTCTTGGGTCATTGGACCCTAGACGCCTTTGTGGTGGTTGAGACCTTTGTGGTCACTTGTAGCCGTTCGGGAGCCCCAATCCAGTTGTGGGTTGTGCCTCGGATTGTTGTTGTAAAGGCTCCGGATTCTGCCATGAAGGATTCCGATAGTGGAAGGTGAACCAAACCTTTGTGGTGCGGTTCATTGGAGAAGAAGGTGAAGCCTTTGTGGCTGTTGAGTTGACCTTTGTGGTATCTGATGTCTACACACGCTTCTATTCTTGTAGACAGTGTTGGGCCTCCAAGTGCAGAGGTTTGTAGAACAGCAGCAAGTTTCCCTTAAGTGAATCACCCAAGGTTTATCGAACTCAGGGAGGTAGAGGTCAAAGATATCCCTCTCAAGCAACCCTGCAATTAAGATACAAGAAGTCTCTTGTGTCCCCAACACACCGAATACACTTGTCAGATGTATATGTGCACTAGTTCGGCGAAGAGATATTAAAATGCAAGTGATATGGATGATTATAAGTGGTAATTGCAATCTGAAATAAAAATGGCAGCAAGCAAACATGTAGCAGAACTGGTTGTAAACGGTGTTTCAACGCTTAGAAACAAGGCCTAGGGATCATACTTTCACTAGTGGACACTCACAACAATAATAATATAATTGAATATATAGATATTTCCTCTTCACTATGCTAATCTGAATTATTCTCTCGTTGGATAACGAACACCAATCCACTACGTAGGGCTATAAAAGCACACCTTAAAGTCGCATTCCACATCTAGGGAACCCCACACTGTCAACTTGAGCACTCTAAAATAGTACTAGACAAACACCACAATTTCATAGAGACATCCAACACAAATAATAACTCATGATAAGTATTCCTGTAATCTTTAGCCTAAGAGCCACACACGGTGCGCACACTGTCAACTTCGCACCGTGGGACAAAGGTGACTCCGGAGTTTACATTAATAAAACCACTCAAGTAGCATATAATATAATGAAGAGTAACATCTATGGATTCAATTAGATTACAAAGCTCATGATCACATAAAGATCACACCATGGGAGAGAGAGATAAACCACATAGCCACTGTACGAGCCCTCAGCCCCGAAGGAAACTACTCACACATGGTCATGGTGATGAGGAGCTTGATGGAGAGGTGCAGCCCGGAGTGGAGGCGGCGGCCGGCGGCAGCCCGTGGAGGCGGCGGCGGCGGCCCTTGAAGATGGTGCTGCTATGGAGGAGGTTCTCCTCCCCAAGACGGTTGCCTGGGAGGAGGAAAATTCGTGGTATGGGGGCCTCCCCACGAGTTAGGTTTCCTCTCCTTATATATGTTCTCGGATCCCCGTCATCTCCTTTAAGGTTTCGGTAAAGCGGCGATATCTGGAGCGTCCGAACTCGGAATTAGGCGAATTTTAAGTCCAGATCGATTGGCAGAAAATTCCCCGCAACTTTCACGACTAGACTTTTTCTGTTTGACGTCGTCTTCTGTCCGGTACGTGACAATCTCCGAAAAATGTTTTCAGACAGATTTCAGGAAGGTCCCGATTCGACTCCAACAAGGTTTCCTTTGCCCAATTTTGGTAATTCCTACACATTAAAGTGTAAAACAAGAACATTGTGCACTTTGGCAACTATTAGTAGGTTAGTCCAATAAATGTCGTAATATGATATAAAGTGTATATAAAACATGTGACAATTGGTATAATATAAGCATGGAACATCAGAAATTATAGATACGTTTGAGACGTATCAGTATCTCACACCTCTCCAACGAGACGTACTCCCCTAAAAAGGAGGAACTCGGGAATACATCCTCGTCTCCGCGTGCCTCGTTTATTTCTATACCCGAGCTCTTTACTTATGCACTTTACATTGTGATAGCCTTCGTGCTTGAAGTATTCTATATTGCTATCACCTTGTTGCTTGTCTTGCTTAGCATAAGTTGTTGGTACACATAGGTGAGCCTAGTATATTTAGGTTGTTGGCTTGTTAATTTAAACACCTAGTTTTATTCCGCAATTATCAAGCCTAAACCGGAAAAGTTTTTATCGCCTATTCACCCCCCCCCCTCTTGGCGACATCCTTGTCCTTTCACCTAGTACACAGACTGATGAACCTGGTCACTGGTGGTCAAACAACTATCAATATTAATGGTGAAATTGGACCCTACTTCAGAAATAAACGAGGGGTGAGACAAGGAGATCCTATTTCCCCCCTCCTTTTCGACTTTGTGGTGGATGCTCTAGCTGCCATCCTTGACAATGCCAGGGTGGCGGGTCACGTCAAGGGGGTGGTGCCGCACCTCATTCTTGGAGGTGTGTCACACCTGCAATATGCAGACGATACAATTCGAGGATAGCTCCATTTCACAGTTCAAATTCCTGCTTATTTGCTTTGAGCTCCTGTCTGGTCTCAAGATCAACTTCTTAAAAAGTGAAGTCATTGTGGTTGGGGCAAACCAACAGGAGCAAGCCAGAGTGGCTAACCTCTTCAATTGCAAATCTGGTGCCTTCCCAATCACATACCTTGGCTTCCCTTTGTCTGGGTGGACCCTTGGACCGAGAGGTTCATGTCTTCAGCGGCTAGGTTAACTCTTACCAATTCCTCCCTGGCTAGCCTCCCTATCTTCTCCCTGGGCCTGTTCCTGCTGGCTGAGGGCACCCATGCTGGTTTTGACAAGCACCTTGTGAGGTTCGTTTGTCAAGGTGTCGGTGACAAACGCAAGTACCACATGGTTAGGTGGCCTGAGGTATATCTTCCCCGAGACCAGGGTGGTCTTGGTGTGACCAATACTCGAGCCCTCCACAAAGCCCTTATGTTAAAATGGATTTGGCGTTTCTTTCACGAAGATAATCAGGACGCTCCTTGGGTTAGATTGTTGAAAGAAAAATATGTCACTGATGACAACTTCTTTGGTAGCTCTCCAGTGGGTAGGTCCCAATTCTGGCATAGCATTCATAAGATCAAGCATCTTTTTAAACTGGGATCCAAATTTTCCTTAGGCAGTGGCCAAAATATACTCTTTTGGTCTGATTGGTGGACTCGAGAGGGTCCGCTCCAAGCTAGGTTTCCGAGACTGTTTGAAATTTGCTCTGAGCCCAATGCCCTGGTTTCCCAGGCTCATAGAGGGGATGGTTGGCTTATTCGCTTCCGAAGGACTTTCAGACCAGAGGAACTAACCCAGTGGGGCGCCCTCTGGAATGAGATAGAGGATCTCAGCCCGTCCAATGATGACGATACAATCACATGGGCTCTTGAACCCTCGGGTGTTTTGTCAGTTGCTTCCCTATACAAAAAGTTGTGCCAACGTCAAGAATTTCCTTTCGTTAAGACAATTTGGTCCGCGAGAATTCCCCTAAAGATAAAAATCTTTACTTGGCAACTTATTAAAGGCAGATTGCCTTCTGGGGAGAACATTCATAAGAGGCATGGACCTTCTGATAGTTGTTGCGCCCTTTGTAATGAAACTGAGGATGCTGACCATATTTTCTTTAATTTCTCTCTTGCTCAGTTTATTTGGAGTGGTTGTCGTGATATGCTTGGTGTTACCTGGAATCAGCTCCTTCTTGCGGTTCTTTGAGCTTTTATCTGCTTTACCGAACAAACCAAAACGCTTGATTAGGATTTTGTTTGCGGCCCAGAGCTGGGTGCTCTGGACCGTGCGTAACAAATTTACCATTGAATTTGTGTTCCCTAGACAACCTGCTGACCTTGTGTTCAAAACTCGCCTTATCTTGCAGCAATGACGGCCGCTTCTAAAGCCTAAAGAGGTTGGTTTGCTGGATGTTACCTTGGAGCTGCTCAAGACCTTCTATGCCAAGACACACTCACCCCTCTAGCTCTCCCTAGTTTGTTGTGTTAGGTTGTCTTGCTTTGGTTTCAGTTGAAACTTTGAGCTACGACTCTTTGCTCGTGTTGTAAGCTGGGTTGTAATGGTATTTTTCCCTGAACAAGTTATGCAGGGATTTATTAATTTAAAGTCGGGCTGCACAACCTATTATCTAAAAAAGAAGACACCAAGTACAAAACCAAAAGTGAAGCAACAAAAATGACCTAAAACTAAAATATAAAAAGGACCAATTCAACACGCATTATAATACGTGTAATTCCTTGTGAGAGAAAACACGTTACAAATGCCAAGTACAAAACCGAAAGCAAGGCAATGAAAAGCAAAAGAAACAACAAAGAACTATAGGAGGCTATCAAAAGACCGACAAGCCTAACTAACAAATAGACCACTCGAACATATAGCTTAATTTCATGTTAGAAAGAACCTATCAAGAGAATGCCAAGTACAAAACCGAAAGTATTGCAACCAAAACCGGTCAAATTACTATAGCTATGAGTAACAGAAAGGCCCAAAATCATAACAAACTAAAAGACCACTTCTAAAACTAGACGCAAGGATGCGAAAACAAAAAGTACAAAGTGCTACAAGAAAGACTTAATAAAAATTCGACCTCTCGACTACGCATCTAGATACTCGTCATTTTGTATCTGGGAGAATAGTGACAAGAAGATGCTAAGTACAAGATCAAAACCAAAGTAGTAAAAACAATAAAATTACGTAAACTTATATAAGACTTTACAACAAAACCGAAAAGGCCCCACCATTAGAACAGAGGCCGCGCTATGAGGTCTCATGTCTAGTGGTAACCAGATAGAAAGAGAAGGAACTTCTTTGACACGACACCCCATGTGCTCTCGGCAAGTGTCCAAAACCTTTATTCAGGTTGGTGGTGTCCCGATGATCAGTAGTTGGTATTAATTTTTGTATGAACGAATACATATGAAATATGTGGGTATTTTTAAGATTGACACCCACCTTGCCATCCTCTCTCTCTCCCGTATCTCGTCTCGCTCCACGTTGGCGACCTAAAGGGAGAAAACCGGAACTGGGAGGCGCGACAACAGAAGTGGTGCCTAAGAGTGCGATAAGTCGTTGGTAGCATCGACGCCTTAGTGAGATATGTGCAACAACCATGAGTGTGTCACATGAAGTTGGGGTAGAAGCCATCGAGACTGTCGGTGCTGGTTGTAGCCACATCTCTAACAGCGCCACGTCATCGAGCCCGCGTAGTCCCCCATCACAACATGTCCATCGGTCAGCAAGCAGCTATGGCATGGCCAGACCACGCCGTACGCGAAAGGAGAAGTTGGAAGTGCTCCACCATCTCCTGGCCCGCTGCATGTACCGAAGCACATGGGCTCAAACTAGGATGTCATCGTCGCCTAAATGAAATCAACCACCGACACCAATTGTGTAACTTTGTGGCGGCGCTACCACCTGCTTTGCCCCAACTAGCGCTAACCCTCGCTATCGTGTTACCCAATCTCCTACCATCGCCTTGACCAAGATCGCATCACCGTCAGTAAAGAAACAATGATGATCTCATTCCCTCCACTATATGCGGCATTTGAGGGCGACATAATCGCCACCCCTTTTCCCGGTTACGTTTTTATGGCAAAGGACGTGTTTGAAATGTTGCAACCTTTTTTCACATTACAATTCAGGCCAATTTTTTTGCAAAATGATGTTCCGAAAAATGTTGCACGAGATTTACCCTTAAAACAGATCAGTTAGCTGGGGAGCCGGGTAATACTCCACCGTATCAGCCGGCTGACGCTCAGTTATCGCTGTGCCTATTACTATTTATCACTGTATGTGACAACCATGCTAATTGCTGAAGTGTTGCCCAGTTAGCTGGTTCTTCTGTCCAAATGTTCATTCTACTGCACATTCCACACTCCTTTTTGTTATATCTTTTTTATCCACTTCCTAGAACTTTTCACTGTACAACTGTTCTCTCATGGGGCATATCAATGTGAAAATACGAGACACAACCACGCAATTTTCTCAAGTCAGCTGTTTGCTTGTATATTCACCAAAAAAGCTAGCTCTTTACTATTCACCAAAAGGGTCAGCTGTTTACTATTCAGAAAAAGGGTCAGCCTTTTACAATTCTTAGAAGTACTTCAATCACACAGGTTATGTCACGTTTTGTTCAATCTTACTCCACAGTCAACCTCTGTCGTGCAATCCAACCTAGAGGAATGCTTCAAAGAAACCAGGTTAATGCACAGCTTCATATACAAAAGCAGTTTGTTGATTTCTTGGTGATGTGTATCGATTGTCACTTTCTCCTTTTATAAGGTTAGTGCAGATTGATAAGATTTAAGTTGAGCAGAACTCCGCACAAGAAAGCAACACAAGAAGGTTGCCGCAAGCTAAGGTAGACGAAACTCATAAAAGGGTAGCTTCAACGTTAGAAGAAACCTGACTTCCTCAAGATCTCACTCATGGCGATCCTCTTGTCTTCCGTTGCTTCCAAAGCCTTGGCGCTATATACTCCAAAGGTTTCTCGGCATCAACGGAACACGGTACTATCTGCATCAGCTCATCGCCGGCAGATGTTTACAAGCTTATCCATGAAGTCCTGGGGCATCAACCATATTGTCCCTTCGACAAGAGGAGCAACACAGAAAGTGCATACTGCCCCTGTGTAAGCTTCTTGTTCTTAGATCAATTGGCTAGCTTGTTTAATATTGTAGTATTGTTGATGATAGAAAGCGAGATAGTATCATCATACTATGTTGTTTGTACGCTACTGCACAATATTGTCCCATAAATTCCGCATGTTTTGTTCAGAATCCCTGCAGCTGTTCCAGGTCCCGAAAAACTGATAAGAGGAAATTTCCCAATAGCCAACATGCCGCATTGGTGAGTGCAGAAAAGGAGTTAATTGCACTGGCGGTCACACAACTCGTCGGGTACGTGCACTTAAGTCACACATCTGGAGAACGTGATTTTTTGGTTACACAACTGAACTTTTGGTGCACGCTGGTCACTAACCCCACATGTCAGTCCGTTTTCCGTTTTCCGATACTGACGTGGACATGTAATTTTGGAGAAAACCCCCTATATTTTCGGACATTTCGCAAAAAACACAAATTCAGGTCAAAATTACAGGGGGGTTTTGCGAAATGTCCAAAAAATACAGTGGGTTTTCTGCAAAATGACGTGTCCACGTCAGCATCGCAAAACGGAAAACGGACTGATATGTGGGGTTAGTGATCAGCGTGCACCAAAAATTCAGTTGTGTGACCAAAAAATCACGTTCTACAGATGTGTGACTTAAGTGCACATACTCAACGAGTTGTGTAACCGTCAGTGCAATTAACTCGCAGAAAAGCTACGGTTGCATGCGTTTCTTGTCCACATATTTCTGAATATGTTTAACTTCCTTCTCACATTCACGAGCTATGCGTTTCGCAGGGTCGCCGTGGTCGTTGGTGCCGTCCTCGTTGCAATACCCATTTACAGAAGGATAAGAACACTCGAAGGTAAATCCAGATCAGATATCCACCCCTTGTCCGATATCGATCTTTTTTTCTGGCTTTCTTGCAGCAGTGGCACCCGCTTTCTAGACAGCGCGACAGGGGGCGGCTAGATGACATGCTTGACAGCCTGCTGGTGACCGCACGGCGCCTCTCCTCCTCATCTAGCAGCTAGCGCCGGAGGGCTGCGCTCTTTCTGTTCTTCCCACCTGTCCCTACCCACTCGCTTTTCTAGCTTTTATCTTGTTGTTGGGCTTACTTGTGCTGTTGCCCCAGCAAACTCTTCTAGCTTTTTTTCGGGTACCTGCATCTTTGTATGAACTTGCTTGGCATGTTGCTTTATTTATAAAGCGGGGCGAAAGCCTGGTTCGAGGATATCGATCTTTTTGCGTGGATTTTGATCGCAACTTCTCTCTTCGGTCGTAAACCAAACCACACATGTAGCTAAGGTGGAGAAGACGGCAGAGGTAGCAATCGAGGTGGTCGACACGGTGGCTGAAGCGGTCGAGAAAGTCGCCGGCGAGGTGTCCGAAGCGTTTCCCGACAATGAAAACCTCAAGCAGGCGGCAGCCAGGATCAAGGCCGTCGCAGATGTGATCGAGGACGATGCCGAGAAAGCCGAGGCCCTAATCCATAAGGTTAGGTTTGTTGCCTAATTTATTACTTCCACGTTTTGGCTTTCTGTGAATCCAAGGTACCTCAGCGTTTGGATTACGGCAGCTACCGACGTCACTGTAAGTTGCTTAACTAGCTCAGGTCCCTCGCTCCTCTGGAAGGTGGAGATACGTGTTGACCTGTTAATCGGTGTTGCTACCTGTGTAGGATAAGTCCAAGTGTCCAAAGGAATAAATCCATCTAATAAGAGAAAGAGAGAGTTGCTATTCGCGAAAAAAAGGTTGCTAGTAGCATCCAAAACATCAACTGACGTACCAGATTCATCTTGAAACGTTCTTTTATACTACCTCCGTTTCTATGAATAAGACGCACATGTATTCCAAGACAAATTTTGACCGAAAATTTGAGCAAGAATATCTTGATTATATTCTAAATAATTAGTACAGTTGGATTCATATTGAAAAACACTTTCTATTGATGCTAATTTTATACAAATGTGAAAGAGGTGGTCCAATATATGAAGACACTTTTTGCCATCTATAATTTTCCCCTGATTTCACGCAGGTTGATGAGATAGTGAAAGAGGTGGAGTCCGTAGTTGATCCTATCGTGGACAAAATCATGACCGAGGAACCAAAGGAGGATCATAAAGAAATAACCCAAGGAGAAGAGACAAGCGACATAATAAAGAAAAGCAATTAACAGAGTATAGAGGAAAAATGCAGATATCATTTTGTCTTTATCTCATTCTATGTTCGTGGTTTGCAGAGATTTGTTTGTATAGTTTTTTATTATCGGAAAAGGGTAAATAAAATCACAGTGAGCAATCCGGACAATGAATAGTTTCCTTGAACCAAATTTAATTAAGAGGTAATAGCACAAGACATACAACAACTTGCTCAGTAGTTGTAAACTTATAAACAACTTAAAAATGGGCAAACGAGTCTACTAATTTGTGACGTGTTGCCAAAGTGGTTCAAATAGTCATAGGGCTGCCATGTGGTGTTGTTGAACATGGCAGCAGCGACCTCCGTATATTTTCCCCAAATCCACAATTGTGCACATGTCGCCGTCGTACCGCCTTGCCCGTCTAGACCGGCCATCGATGAGCACTTTGCCGGTGTTGTAGGAACACATAGTATGAAATAAAAAAAATCGGTCTACGTAAAACTCGAAAATCTAATATATGAAGATGCAAGCGAAATGTTGGATTTAGATCATTACAAACACCGAGTAGCGGAAATGGATGTTTATGAAGAACCGTTGATGTAGATCCCCACATCTAGGTGTATCCCTCCAAGCCGCGAGAATGTTCTCTCTGTTTCTAGGATCGGTAGCACGATACCTCCGTTAGCATCCATGCGTATGTGATCTTCAATCCGGCAGCGCTCCGCCGTACATGGCGAGAGTGTAGCCGGAGTATGATAGCCTTGCGGCGTATGGTGGAAAAGGAGAGAGAGAGAGAGAGAGAGAGAGAGAGAGAGAGAGAGAGAGAGAGAGGAGGCAGCCCTTCAGACAAGTGCGAGGGGGAGGGGTTGTCGCTCCTCTCCTTTTATAGGAGGAGTAGGTGAGGCTCCTTTAGGGTTTCCTCCCCCCATAGGACCGGCGCCCCTAGTAGGGCCTACCTAGGGCCGGCGCATGGGGAGGGGGAGGATCCCCCTCAACCCTAGCCGCCCCCTTTGGCTCCCTTCCCCCACAAGCAAAGGGTGGGGCGCCCTACCTATCGGCCTTGTGGCCCATGCGGTTAATTGGCCCTCACCTGGTCCAACCTAGTGGGGCAGCCCATCAGGCCTCTTAGAATATTCTAGAACCTTCCAAGTGTCCACGGGACCTTCCCGGTACTTTGAAACTTTTATTGTTTCCTCTCCGAAACTATTTCAATCACACCAGAATCATTCGGTGACATTCTCTCAAGTTCTTAACCATTCTAGTACTAAAAATATGAAGATACCTAAGCGTGTGATCCCGCAGGTTCGGTAACTAGTATACATGAACCCAAAATCCTTTCGATCAATAACCATACCTGGACGCCCATGTTTATTCTTACTCTTACACTAATAGATTTGAATGAACATATTGTTCCCGCACACAGTTCCCTTTGATTGGCGATACTTAAAAAGTTTCGAGGCGAGGCATATCGATATCGGTATCCATGAGAAGTAATACTTGATCACGACACCTTGTTATCCTAGTTACCGGTTTGTTATCTTTTCTCGTTTATGTATTCCGGTATCCCCGTGATCTATATCATGTTGTGTCTTGGTGGATTATGATGGACACCACAATAGTATAATACTAGGATTTCTGAAACAAAAAAACAACAGAAAAAAGGAACTGGCACTGGGCATCTTGTTAAAAGGTTAGTTCCATAAAATGCACCAAAATGATATAAAAACATTATAAAAACATGTGGCAATGATATATAACAAACATTATAAACCCCAACCCGTGGGGGCTCTTTTGGTAGCGTCGGACGAAATATTTCGTCCAGCCTGCCACTCCGGTGCCTCCACGTGCCCCTTACTTTTTCCCTCCCTCTCTCTCCCATCGTCCTCCCACAGAACCTCCCCCGATCCCCTTTTCTCCACCACAATCGCCGCCAGATACGGCCAGCTCCGGTGGCCCCTCGCGCCAGCAGCTCGCCGGTACATGAGAGGCGACACAGCGCTCGCCACACCCGCACGTGCCCACGTGCACTGCGGCGCCGCTCCAGCGCAGCCGCCTCCACTGCTCCTCCCTCCCTTGCCCTCCTGCCTCCCTTTCTCACGCGTCCCTCGGAGGCGCCTTCTTCGCTGGACTCGTCTTCTGCGGCTCCGGCGCGGCGAGCCCTCCCGCGAGCTTCGGCGCCAGGCCCTGGGATGGGTCCAGGGAGGCTAGCACCGACTCGCCGGCGCCGCGCATAAGTAGACGCTACCGTGCTGCTGTGCGCTGCCGGAGACCAGGGCCTCGGCTCCAGCCTGCGGAGGAGCAGGTCCAGGGCCTCGGCCCACATCAGCGGCGCCGACACAATGTGGCCCGGCTCAGCCAGGTCCCGACGGACGCTGTCCTCGGTGCCATAGTGCGGCAGCTCGGAGTCGAAGTGGACGGTCGTGGGCGACGATTGTGAGGCCGGCGTCCAGCATTGTGGCGTCCATTTGGGGTTTGCGAGTAGGGAGCATCCTCCCCCATACGCTTAGTTTTTTCTGGACGCCCCCATAGCAATCGTTTCGGTGTCAATCCGGACATGTTATGGGGGGCGCGAGTGGAGATTCTCTAAGAGCATCTCCAGTCGGGGCGCACAAACGGCCGCCCAAAGGCCTTTGGGGCGTGCCGGACAGAAATTGGCTCCCACTCGCGCCGTCCAAACGCGATTTCTGTCCGGCGCGGCCCAATTTTCTGTCCGGCACGTCCAGCCCACGCCCTCATCTTGTTGAGTCCTCGGGCGGCCCCGGACGGAACGAAGCGCGCCGCCACATATGCCTCCGACGTGTGGGCCACGCCTGTCAGCGGCACAGACGGGTGAACCGCGACTTCCGCGCCGCCGCCATCACGCATTACTGGCAGGAGCTGATGCCAGAGATGCGCGAGGACCCGCGCTGGGACCCGGAGAACCCGGCCAACTTCGCCCGCTACGAGGTGGCGTTCCAGCGCCTCTTCGACGAGGAGATGAACCGCTGGGACGGCCCTGGGCCTGTGCCACGGGACAAGAACATCGCCGGGCGCGAGGCATTCTGGGGCGTGCCCGGGCGCACGCTCGACGCCGTCATGGAGCACATCCGCAACGGTGGATCGCTACTCCAGACGCCGACGCCTCCTCCTCCTCCTCCTGCTCCCGCACCTCGCCTCTGCTCACGCCGAAGCCGGAGTAGATGAAGTTCAAGGTGGAGCCGGAGCTGTCGCTGCTCCTGGCCGAGCTCATGGCGACGCAGGCGGGCACGGACGACGACGACATCACGCAGGCCGTCGTCGCCGCGTCCCTCGACGACATACCGCCGCTCGACGGGCCCGCTGCCCGTGCGCGGCGCCGGCATGAAGGAGAAGGAGGAGGAAGAGGAAGAGGACCCCTACTACGCCTTCAGCGCCACTACCGCCGCCAGTAGATTAGGTTTATTTAAATTTCATTCAAATGTGTAAAATTTAGTAAAAGTTTGAATGAAAATCACCGAAGTTTTATTTTACAAAAAAAAGGATTTGGACGCCACGAGTAGGGAGCGGCGACGTCCAAAGATAACAGGTAGTTTGGACGGCGCCCAAATGCTCTAACATGCTCTATCAGCCTCGAGGAGCGAGGTGGGACAATGGAGCCCTGAGCCGCCGGCGCGTTGGGCGCGGCGAACCACATGGGCGCGCGTGGTTCAAAGCTCCTCGTGGACCAACCACCGCTCCTCGCTGCACCTGCACCGGCACCGGCACATGCACAGCTCTCGCCCGCCGTTCCCCAGCTGTCCGACCCAATCTGGGCACATGGCTCGGCCCTACCCTGCTGCTCCTACGAGCTTTGCACGGCGTCTCCGCCAGCAGACAAATTTCCTGCGAGTTTTCTATTGCTCGCCTCGTCAGACTGGCATCTCGCCCGCTCCGATCATGGCCTCAAGGGTCAAGCTCAAGTTGCTCAACAGGGGCTTGACAGTCTGGATCTGCACGACGAGCCTGTACTGGTCGTACTGCTGCTGTATGCAAGGGGCGATGGATCCGGCTCAGATCAGATGTATGTAACGGGGTTTCAGTGGGAGATTGTTCCTTTCTTTATCTACATACGGCTGTCAAGAAATGGTGGTGCCATATTGTATAAGGGCGTTGTTAGCCAGTTGAAGTTCATTAATCTCGGGTGTTCTTGAGTGTCATCGGCGTCTTTTGGCGTGGTTCTATGATCTGCGGTGAGCTGGTTACTGAGTTGGATCGTTATTGCACCCGTTTTCTTAGCTCAGCTAATCTTGATTTCGATATTTAGCTCTCTGAAACCTGTTCTCAGCTGCCTGCTCTCTCAAACAGCAACCGGCCTAACTAGCGAAGTGAAACAATTTGCGGAAGATAGTATAGTGCAGCATCTCAAGACATAAGAATGGTAAAATGCATAAATTAAATCAATGCTCGTAATTACATCAGATCACGAAGGTACACCAATGTGCGGACGGAAGGGGAAGAAGAGACAAGAGAGAGAAACAGAACAAAAGGAGCAAAGAAACAATGAAATGAAATGATACATCATCGGGGAATCTAGAAGACGTAGACTGCGGCGGCAACGGCGGCGAGCACGAAGGCGGGGCGGAGGCCGGCGGCGCTGCTGGGGGTGGTGGGCTCGGCGGTGGGCGCCACGCCGGGGCCGGGCGCGGGAGGGGAGGAGATGGGGGAGTCGGCGGTGGGCGCTGGCGCCGAGGCGGAGGGAGTGGGGGCGGTGGCGGGCGCGGGCACAGGTGCCACGGTAGGGGGCGGGGACACCGGCGCGGGGGTAGGGGGCGCCATTGCCGGGGGTGGGGTGGCCGGCGGGGGAGGCGGGACCTGGGGCGCCGCGGCGGGGGCTGCGCCTGGCGCCTGGGCGGTGGCCGCCACGGCGAGCAGCGCGAGGACGGAGAGGATGGTGAGCTGAGAAGCGGCCATTGCGCACGCAAACCTTGGGTGGTTTCTTGCTTGGTGGCTCGCTCCTCGGCTGCTTCTCCTCTGCGGCTGCGCTGTGAGCTGGAATGTGAGTGGGAGGAAGGTGGTGGGAGCGATGGAGCGGCGGGCTGGGGCTTATAAAGGGCCGAGCTTTCGCGCGAACTGAGCTAGCTGTGTTGCGTGGGACAGCAGCGCCGATCGATGCATTGTCTCTGCAGTAGCGGCTTGCATGATTGTTTTGCACTTCTCTCCGGCTCTATTATTGAGAGATGCCTTCTTTTTTCTTTTCCGGCTGGAATCAATCTTGCGTGAACCCGAATTATATGAGTGTGGTGATGAACTGGTCGTATCATTGGGTTATACAGCTGTGATGATTATATTATTAACGATCGGATTCAGTAGATGATACCACTACTGCACGGCTGGTGAGAAGGGGACACGTCTACGGTCTACTTGCGTTTGTTTACCCTGCATGGGTTATTGTATTTTTTTAGATAAAGGGGTTTTATTACTTAAGAGTTTTAAACATTACACCCGGCCTCTGCATAGCTAAGATGCATACAGCCACCAGTTCACGAGTACTCAGTTCGACAAAAGAATAAAAGGCGAATTACATATCATAATGAGAAATTGTAGATTCGCCTAAGCTGACGGTAGATCGATCCGTAGACTATGTTGCCATCCATGCCGGGAGAATAACTCCCTGGCCACAGCCTCCAGTCTCGATGCCACCTCCAAAAATAACTCCCGGTACTCCACACGCTGCAGGGCCGACCATGCTCGTAGCGTAGCTGTACACCGATAGATATCCTGCATAACAGAAGCATTTTTATCGTTAAAAATCTTGTCATTTCTACATAGCCACATCGACCAAATAACAGCATCGCTCCCACCCTACTGAAGAGTTTAAACCTAGGATTCACCCCATTTAACCAGTTGCCAAAAATATTTGCAACAGACTGTGGTGGATGTAAGGTAGAACCTATCTGGATGGCTGACCATATAGACCGGGCTAACTCGCATTGGAAGAATAAGTGTGTAATAGTCTCGTCATGGTGACAGAAGACGCACTTTTTGCTTCTGTGCCAATTGCGCTTGGCAATGTTGTCTTTTGTAAGAATTACCCCTCGACGAAGATACCACGCAAACACTTTAATTTTTAGTGGTATCTTCATCTTCCAAATTTTGTAATTATTCCTGCTATCGACTGGAACTTCGGGTAGGATTAGAGCTCTATACATAGAATCAACCGAGAATTTACCATTCTTCGTAAGATTCCATAGAAATTTATCTGGATCTTCCGACAGTTGGACTGAATCCAATCGAAGGAGCAAAGCATTCCAGGATGCTTGTCTTGTTCCAAGTAAACTTCTTCTGAACGAAACATCTGGTGGGTAAGTACCCAGCACTTTCGCGATCGTGTCGCTTTTGTTTCAAACAATAGAATAGAGAGCCGGATATTGTTCTTTGAGGGTAGATTGGCCAAGCCATTTATCCTCCCAGAAACGGATTTCCGATCCATCCCTAATTGATAAAGATCCCTGTGGGAAAAAGAACTTCTTTGAGGGTTATTGTATCTCTTGTGTACTATATTCGGAAATACTAATTCTTACTCGACTGAGGATTAAGTTAGAGCTTAGTAAACTTTGAGGCCGTTAGATTCGCTTTGTGGTCCATATTGTCTTGCGAGTCGCGCATGAGTTTCAGCTGTGATTTTTTCAGTTTCACATGTGTAGTAACTTAATTTTTATAGTTGCACTAAGTTGCGAATGAGACTGGGTAACGTTATGACTGAGAGTTAAGCCAATTCTTAGTAGCTCCCATTTATATTTGGCTCTTATTTGCTTAAAAACGCTAGATATCACAAGTTAAAAGTGAAAATATGCAATTTATGACAAAGAGACCGGTTGCAATGCTCATCTTCCTCTTTTGATGTTAAAATTGATCAAGAATTTTGGCTCCCACTCAGATCCATGCCTTTCCTTCATATTTAATAGATGGAAAAACAACGAGTATATATAGACACCGGGGCGCAACACCGTCACATCCACAAACTCACACGGTGCTTAACGCGGACCGAAATATTGAAGTCCGAGATTAACCAAGCTATCACATATGTCTCGCTATCAACGGGAATATCGCCTGCCATAGAAACGGAAGCCTTTTGGTTGATCCCGCATCCAGAATCATAAAACTAAAATTTTCAGAAACAAAAAAATGACGAGGACAAGTCCGGACTCTCGCCAGTAGAAAAATGATAAATATAAGTCAAAAGTAGGATGATCAAGACGTCGTGATGTGACCACTAGGATACCACCCATATGTCGGGTAACAAGTTCTCGGGCAACTCCCCAGTTGCGAACATGCGACCATTACTAGCTCATGTTCCTCCTATCGTTGAAATATACCAAAGTATGTGTACAAGAGTATATAGCCTACTTTGAGAATTTATATTACTCTTCTAAAAAGTGATACCCATTGCTACAAAACCACGGTGACCAACAAAGAGCAATTGTTCCAACCATGATGAGAAACCTTGACTTACGAGGAAGTTCCCTCGATAAATAGTAATTGATCCAACAAGGTTGCATCTCCTACCAATCGTTCATATCCGATCATCATCGTCCAACTCCTAACCTTTGTACCCCATACCTTTCATCGGCCATAATCAAAACTACTTCCTATTGCTATCTATATTGTTTTTGACATTTTATCGTGAAAAATCTTTAACCTAGTCGTTGTCAACAAGACAACAGAGTCTAGGAAGCACTAGAAGTGACGTCACAAATGGTGAGGGCCATAACATTCTTACAACACAACGACGAAATGTTTGCCACGGCGAATGACCACGAATAGCATTTGGTCATACCACTTGGTAAGAGGGTTCCCTCATCACATTGTATCGGTTTGGTCGTGTGGCTTTATTTGTAAAGCGGGATGAATGCCAAGATATGCTCGTCTCTGGTGCATTTGCGCAATCTATTTGACATGATGGGGCGATTTTTTAACACAGGTTACCTGTGATCTAGGAAATAGCAAAACCACAAGAGGAAAAAAAAGTATATCTCATGTTTACAAGATGAAAAAGAAATACACAATAAAATGTGAGCTCTGAGTTCCAAACCAACTTGTCATTAGTGAAGCCTTAATAACGGTGCCGCCCACATGGCAGTGCGCCCCCGTGTGCAGCTAGAGCATGTGCATGAGTTGGGACTGAGTGTGTATGTTCAGATAAGAGAACATTTTCATGTCAAAAGATGCTTTTCCGCTATCTTCCTCCAGTTTTATAAAAGGATCGGCAAGACATGGCCCAGCTAGGACAGCTGGCAACGCAGCCGTCCAATTGACAGGGAAAAAAGATAATCTTTTCAGAGCATATATACATGTTTAATTTGTTTTCCCCACATCATCTTAGCAAGACATCGATCCAGAAAGAAAAAACTCTCGAGACCAACAAAACAAAAATCAGCTACGAATAAAAACACACAAGAAACAACTATGAAGCATGGGCTTTCAGGTTGTGAGGCTTTGATTTTCTATCTCGGATCATTGGACTATTTCTGTGGATCATTGGAAAATTTCTATGTCCGACGTGACGTGATCGACACTCTGTGCTTGCTTGCTGGAGTCGACCACTCTGTTCTAAGAGGCACGCATGTCTTATGTTGATCCGGTGAGCAATTGCAAGCTGGATCCAGAGAAGTATTCTCTGCAAAACCGGCCAAGCACTTGTACGTGGAGTCGTGGGAGGTTGTTGGTTGTTATTTTTCTCTCTCCGGTTTACTTTTCTCACTGTGGATTTACGCAGTGCTAGCACGTCGTTCACGTCTGCAGGATATTCCGACCTGATGCCGAAATTGTATTGCACGCTAGAGCAAATAGCGAAGTTCAACGAGGCCACATCAAAGGTTGTGAGTTGTGACTCTCTCGTCTGATCCGGATTTGGAGAGTCCATGCTTCTTCGGGCAAAGACTCACCTGTGACTGTGAGAAACTAGGAGCTCGGGAAAGAAGACACTTCCACTCTCAGAGCTGGATTTCTGATGTACTCCCCTGTTTCTAAATATAAGTCTTTTCAAAAATTTAGATTCGTGCGTATTTAGATGTATTTTAGTGTTGATTTACTCATTTCATACCTATTTAATTCACATTAAAGTGGTCAAAACAACTTACAATTTGGAACAAAGGGAGTACTTTTTGAACAACTCGCCTCTTGAGTCTCGATCAGACGATCAGTCTACCATTACTTTTCTGACAGCCTACTCTTTCGGCTTGGTACTTGAAGAGCCAAGGAACATGCTAAAATGTGTTGTGTGTCAACACATCTTTTTTTTTTTTTTTGCGAGAAAGTGAAGACTTATATTAAAGCACGGTCCTTACATGGAAGTCCAGAACAAACGAGAAATTACAGAAAAGTCCTGCTGGAACCCGATGGCGTTGACGAGCAACAGGCCGTGCCGCCGGCGCGCCGCCGCAACTCCTCCCAAACCTTGGATCGGACGGAGCCCTTCTACGGTCGGGAAGTCGACGAACCTCGAACTCAGAGAGCCTCCACCCTGGAACTCGACCGCCATCGCCATGCTTCAACGTGTCTTCAACCTCCAGATCTGTGCACATCCGGCGCCGCCGCAACTCGGCCACCGGCGAAGGGAAATCACCCAACACAGCTCCCGGGAGCTGCGAGCGTGATGGTGATGGAGGATCCGTGGCGGAGCTCCGTCGAGCTACGCCACCGAAGAGGGCGACCTCCACCTGCAAACAACGCCCCGACCGCACCGCCTCCCGAGCGCCGCCAGGGTTGAGCCTACCCAAACCTACCTGTACACGAGACGAAGACCGGGGTTCCCCCACCCTCCCGCCGCCGGAGCGGCCGGCGGAGGGCAGGGGAACCAGCGAGCTGCCGCCGGCGAGGTGGATTGGCCGGGCGATTTCACAAATCGCTTCTCTGCACTGAAGCGGAAGAGAAGGAGGGGTCCAAGGTCCCTTTATATTTTAGTTTTCCAGTGTCAACACATCTATGGTGTCATAGGAAAACTAATTAGCCAAACACGGTAGAGAGGCTCCCGCCAGTTGTTTGTGGGTGAAAGGAAACAAGTATCTGAATTGTTGTTAAAATATTCTTTTAGCAATTTCATAAATAATATATATAAAAAATATTTCCAAAATAATACGCCGATTAGTGACGAAAGGAGCAACGGCCCACATGACCATTACGGTCAGAAGAATTTGTTGAGACCCTACTGACAGAGCTCCACTGGAACTGCTAGGCAGGCTAGCCCAAAGGAGACTACATATTTTTCTGCTTTCACAGCTAAATTTAGTTCGCATGCTTTAGCATGTTGGGCTGGGTCGGGTGGGTCACGACCTAGTTTGGTTTCAACAGGCTCCGCCACCGATGCCCAATACGATTAGTTCTAATTGTGACATTTGGCCCATAATCATCTTGATTTTACGTAGACGCTTAACAAAAAAGAATTATTGTTTTGCGCCAGAATAAAATGTACCTTTGTTTTAGGCCAGAACAAAATGGCGCATATACCTTTATTCATTGTCGTCATTTGCCTCCCACTCTTTTTTCCCGCTATTTTTGTCTTGTCCTTTTCTTTTCGCCATTTCTCTTATGACTCGTTGTGTTGATGAATCGCTGTGTTGGCACTTGGCAGAAAGATGTTTGTGCCATCGTGGCACATTCTGCCTCCGTGCCTCTTTGACGAGCATATATTTGTTGTCTTTTCTCGGGTGGTATGCTTTGTCTACGACCACTTCAATGTCATTCTTCTCTTGTCTCTGCCTAGTATATTTTTCCCTTGGTACTCTTTGTCGTTCATTTCTCCTCCTCGGTTGGTTTATCTATCCTAGGTGCTCTTCCGCGAGCATTCATCGCCTAAGTATGTTCGATTTTTCATGGTTTGTCATCTTGGTCTAGCACGATCCACCGCTTTTGGAGTCACTCTACTATTGTTACCGGTATATTGAGAATGTTCTGCACCTACAACAAATCCGAATGGACATTACTAAAACCTATTATAGAAAAGTTATTCATAAAATCTTTACAATACATGGAGATATGTGGTACATGCCGCGACGGCACGAGCTCCCAGTTTGGGTGGTGGTTACATATGACGTGGGATTAATTTGATTTGGAACAATTATGTTTATTTGTATATGCAGTACTTCATCATCGGAGGTATCGCCTTTCGGATTGTTCAAAATACAATCAGCTCTCACCTTTCGGGTTGTTTTTTTTGGATGGATCACAGTTGAATAAACCAGTTTCATATCTTTAATGTGTGATCCTTTTGATCGTAGTTGATTGATCTTCTAGATGTAGTTGTAGACTTGTCGTTGATTGATTGTTCCGTCGAGACACTCTTGTCCCAATGGAAGCTAGCTATTCGTGCTACTGAATGCACACGGTAGACCTCCTTTCGGATTGTTCCAAATACAATCAGGCTCTCGAAAGATTTAAGTCATGAACAATACGGTACTACAATCCGGGCCCACATGTCAGTGGCACGGCCCTTTATCGTACGGAGTACAAAAACACATGGTAATGACCATCACGTAAAGTACCCCACCTGGCCACCCACAATCCCCGATCCGCGACCTCGATATTTCGGCCAATGGGAGCGCAGCGCGCAGCAACCACGATCCGTGGCACCGCCAGACCGCTATGCTCCACCGTTAGATCATGTCAAACCAAGCACACAAACGTTGACATCGCGACCGTCAGCTCTGACCGAGACGTGGCTGACGGAACCGCTCCGGGTATAAAGCCTGACCTCATCCACAAAAAACAAAATAAATCTCACAACCAACCGCCGCTTTCGAGTCTTCGCAAAGCTGCAACCACTCCCCCGGCGGATTTGGGATTTCGGAAACGCCCGAAGGTAAATCATCCCCTCCCGTTCTTCGATTCGTGGCTTAATTCCTCAGTTGCCCTGCTTTGGTTAGTTATCGGTTCGTCGTAATCTCGCTGGGCCGGTGGATCTGGGGATGAACTGGGCGCGGATTTGGGGATTGGATTTATGGTTTCGGCGTGGTTCGTCAAGTGTGATTGTTTCGACCGATTACTTAGTGGTGTTTCCCATGCTTAAATTTCGGTTAAGTGCTACTTGTGCCTGCATCATACGGAATTTGTGGTTGGGTAGCATACTAATATTGGTGTACCTTCCTTAGTTGGAATCGCGATCTGATGATATTTGAGTTTGCAGCTTACTTAGTTATTAGGAATTCCTGCAGATCTGTAGCTTCCTTTACGCTCTAGTGGTATCCAAGTTCGTTCCGAACCATTGGGTTTTGCTATTTGTTTTGTGGGTAATTAGGTATCTCCTGGTCCCCGAACCTGTATCTTCATGTGTGCTACAGTAGTATTACTGTAATATTGGTGTGCGTGATGTATTTGTGTATGAGGTGAACACTGGTTTCTAGCATAGGAAGAGTTGGTGATTTAGTTCTTTTATGTTGCTAGGATGGGAAGTAACTGGTTTAAGCAGGTAGTTGTTATCAAAAGCATGCATTACAATTTTATGCAGTACATTGCCCCATTATCCTGTCAGCGCAGTGAGATTGTTCTATAATATTGGTCTTGATGCTGTGAGGCATCTGTCTTCTATCATTCATCAGTGAATGATGGGTGCAGGCTAAACTTGAGCTACCTCTTTTAATGACACAAAAAACGTTAGTTAGATTGGTCATAATCAAAATTCATAAAGAACCAACTGTTTTTTCTCAGCTGTATATTGCAACAATGTTGCCTGCTTTACATCTCTGGATTGATATGGTGTGTTGCATGTTGCTACCGTACTAACTTCTTAAGTGCCCATTCATTTGGATAAATTAAATGTGTACATAGATAACTGTAGGAAACATATGTTCAACCATTATACCTGGTAATTAGAAAATATATTTCTTATATTTTCTCTCACTTTTATTTTAAAAGTTCTGATGCCTAATATTGATTTCACTTCACATATCAATATATTTCAACATATAGATACATAATGGTAGCTCTACCGTTCTTAGTGGTCCTGCAATTTTTAATTGATTGTTGTATCTCTTGTGTCTGTTTTGAATGAACCATCCTAATTAAAAGTAGACTTGTCCTTTCTTCTGACGTCAGGAATTTTATCTTGCTGTAAGTATGCTCATGTGGATTTAGCATTTTAGTTAGAAGCGTTCCTGCGTTTCATCTGAAGGAACATGTAGCATTGTCCCTGTAAATGTTACCTGTTTATGATATGCAGTCTTTAACTAGGTATTCTGGCCTGATTATTGTTAGTTTCCTAGTGCTAATACTTTGGATGTACTAAAGATATGCAGTTAACTTTGGGAGATATGTTCAGTATTCAACCTGGTAATTAGAAAGTAGATATTTTCCTAGTGGTCTGGCTATATATGATTGTGCTTTCCATTTGCGAAATTTGCTGCCTAAATGATTTGGTTAGTAGTTCACAAATCACCATATCTAACACTTGGGTATATACATAATGGTAGCTCTATTATCCTTACTGATCCTGCAGTTTTTCTGTGCGCTCTGTAATTCTGGGTATCTTCTGAATTAACAATCTTAGTTAAAAGTAGACAGGTCCTTTCTTTCGAAGTAGGAGATTTTATCTTGTGTTAGGTTATTATCCCGTGGATTAAAGAATCTTAGTTATCAGTGTACTGTGTGTTTCAACTAAAGGTGCATATAGCATTGTGGTTGTTGGAAGTCTGCATAGTTACTGAATGGATTTAGTATTAATGCACATTTTACTTTGACCATTTATGTACAGATGTAAGACTAGTATATTTGATGTGGTATGACAATATCAGGGAACTGATTTTCCTCTGTTTCTTCAGGTAACCAAAGGTTTTGCTCATGGCTCGTACTAAGCAGACTGCTCGTAAGTCCACTGGAGGAAAGGCTCCAAGGAAGCAGCTAGCCACCAAGGTTTGTTGCTGTAATATTGACAGAGTTGTTGTGTCATTGCCATGTTGTTACTTACTGAGTATACTAAACCTTGTATTACAATATAAACCTCAACCTTCATGCCATCTATCTATATCTCACTGGTATATATGGACTGCTATGGTGTTACAGTTTACCTTACACAATCTGTTTATTGCTATTCAACAGGCTGCTCGTAAGTCTGCTCCCACTACTGGAGGAGTGAAGAAGCCTCACCGCTACCGCCCTGGGACTGTTGCTCTTCGGTACGCAAAGCTTTTAACTTATGATCTGTGTTATTGCACATAGTCTCGTTTAAACTATTTTCAAATGCGCAAGAACTAATTCTCATGTTTAACTTTGCAGTGAGATCCGCAAGTACCAGAAGAGCACTGAGCTGCTCATAAGGAAGCTTCCATTCCAGAGGCTTGTTAGGGAGATTGCCCAGGATTTCAAGGTGACATTTGTGCACTCTATTGTCATGCTCTGTCATGTCAACTCTCATCAAGTAAACTAAGCTTCTTTTGTCATCTCGTTCTGTTTGTGCAGACTGATCTGCGTTTCCAGAGCCACGCAGTGCTTGCTCTTCAGGAGGCTGCAGAGGCGTACCTGGTGGGTCTCTTTGAGGACACCAACCTGTGCGCCATCCATGCCAAGAGGGTGACCATCATGCCCAAGGACATTCAGCTGGCTAGGAGGATCCGTGGCGAGAGGGCTTAGGTGCTTTGCCTCTGGATGCATCAATGTTCCGCGTGTCTGCTTTTACTGCTGAACAGTTATCGTGTGTCGTGAACTACTAATAGTAGTCATTTGTAGTCGTACTCTGTCATATGTTCTAGAACTGGATCACTTGTTCGTTGGTCTGTCCTAAGGCATCCACCTTATGGTGATATCTTAGTCTTATCTGAACCTTGCATTTATGTGTGGAAATTCGAAATTATGTGAACTATTAGAAGATTATTCCCTGTGTTTTGTCTTGTTTTATTTGTATCTATATGATGCATGAGTGCCAGTGCTGCCCTACCCGTTTCATGTATTTTTCTGTCATCAACCTGGGAGTTAGCAAGAAGGCAATATAGCCTACTGGCAAGGGGAAAATTTTATCTCCAGCCCAGCTAACCTTTGGTGGTTGTGGCAATCTTTAAATGGAAAGATGACTGTAGCCAAAAGAGCTAGGGGTAAGCGTCGTGGACGAACAGTCTCCACATATACAAGTAGGAAGTTTGAGCTACAGGCTTTGCCCTTTGAGTGTTGCTGTGTGATACTAAGTTCGGTGTTCATGGACATTAGAATTTAGTGTAGGAGAATGGCAAAATATCCCGAGACCTAACTTTTGGCAACCTTCCTATCAAGTTCTGACTTTAAAAATGTCTATGCCACAGGTGTATTTTGGAAAATTGTGCTTGGTTATGTTGTAGGCGAACACTCAGGCCTCAGCCCTACCGCAATAGGTGTAATAACAATATTTATCAGAATAGGCTAGAATGCCCCTGACACAATTGTTTTTTAGACTAAGCACAATTGGTTCAGTGCAATCAACTCAGTAACGTGATGATTTTTTTTAATGAATATGGCCCTTGTAAGACTAAATCGAAGTCTTGCCCTATCGGAAACTAATTCCAAGTCTGATGCCTTATCTCGGTGCTAGAGGAGTTGTAGCCGAAATTTGAAAGTTGGCTGACTCGAGAGATATGTCAGCTCCATAGTTTAACCCTAAGTTGCAGCGGGACGGCACCGAGTTGCTTTGTGTTGGCGCTGCTCTACATGGCGTCGTAGTGAGGGGCAAGATTTGTAAATTGTTTCCAAACAGGGCCAATCATGGTGTTAGTCTTACGGAAGCGCTAGTTATCGAAAAATACGAAAATTGGGCAACTTGTTCCTGCTGTGAGAGAATAATAGAATCTTTTTTCGAGAGTACGCAATTGCGTACCTTATCTTTATAGAAGATAGAAGGTAGAAGTTTGAGTACAAGATTCGACAGTTAACATTGCATACAACGTCGATCAACACCCCACCGGCCCACCACACACACCAGCACCTAATGCACTACTCACGCAAAGGTGTTACTCCCTCCTAACCCAGCTGATCTCCATTGCTCCCAATCTGCTATGACCTGCATGACCAAACACTCAACCGAGAGTTGCATGTTTAGATTGTTGAATGCTCTGGCATGTCGTTGCTTCCAAAGCCTCTAGTAAATCAAGATTGTTAGGGTATTGAAACCTCTTTTATACCTTTTGCTGAAGCCACTCCTCACACTGAACCACCACAATTGAAGTGTGCCATTTGCTTGTGGGATGTTCACCCCGAACTCCAATCTCTGAAAGCATCCCCACCATACATGTCTTGAGTATACGCAATCCACCAGAATATGACTGACGTTGTCTTCGTCCCGCAGACAGGTATAACAGGCGACGTAGCATCCTGTAGCCCATGCCTCCATCTCCTGTCAGTTGTTCAGGGCCAGAACTGCAACGCTAATCGGTATATTTCCCCCCTAAATGGCCCTTAACATAATCTTCAGCTAATTGTGACTCTTCGAACAACTTTCAGCCACATATGACCCTTTTCAAAAATACCATAGGCTTAGGCGTTTTGAAAATCACAGAGGCCCTGAAAATCTCAGAAAACGCCATACACTTTGGCTTATCCCGAGCCTGAGAAACGCAAAAATTTCTAAGTCATTTGTAATGAGTCATTTGATATGTAATAGGATAAGCCAAAGTGAATGGTATTTTCTGAGATTTTCAGAATGTCTAAACCCATGAAGTTTTTGAAAAGGATCATATGTCGCTGAAAGTTATTCGAAGGGGCACAATTAGCTGAAGGTTAGTTTAAGGGCCATCTCCCCTGCTGCTTACTATCTCGCCGCTCGACCCCCCTCCCCTCCCGGTCGCACGCGCGTGGCGACTCTGGAGGGCCGAAACCCTAGCAGCTCGAGCCCCTGCCCCATGCTCCCCTGGCCGCCGCCGCTGGCGGCGGTGGAGGCAGTGCCCGGCCAACAAAGGCGGCGGGCAGGGAAAAAGCGGTGCCCCGATGGGCCTCCTACGCGCTTAGAGAGGCATCATGGTGGGTGGAGCACGATGGAGGAGTTGGGCTGCGGCGCACGGCATGTGGTGAGGCGGCGCGGTGGAGCTTGGCAGGGAGGAGCAGTAACAAGGCCAGCGCGTCGTGTGAGGCCCTGGATTCGACGACGCGGAGGTGCTGGCACGGGTCCCTGGCGGCGGCGTGACCTGGAGGCGCTGGCGTGGGCCATCCCGGGTCTTCGAGGTGAGGTGGTGTTGCCGGCGGTGGCTCCCCCAAACAGTTTGCTGCAGAGGACACAACGCTGGTGGCGGCGCGGGTCGGAGTTGGGCTCATCACTGGCCCCGATCTGGGCTTTAGGGTTGCGGCGGTAGCTGTCAGGGAGTTGACAGCTACGGTCCGGCAGGTCCTAATCCGTGTGGGAGGAGGAATAAAGGTGGGTGCTGCGGAAACAAGGTGTGCCCTCGTTCGTGCGGGTCGTCGGTGGTCCACGACGCTTCGGCTACGATGGTGAAGGCTGCGGCGGCGGTGTGATCAACATGGACGTTTGTCCTAGTCTTGTGGGCAGGGAGGAAGGTGTGCGGCAATTCGGACGAAAGTCCTGCCTGGTTCGGTTGGTGCCGGTGACAACGACGCCTGTGGGTGTCATTCCCTTATTGGAGGTGTCGCCAAGGCGAGCTGACACATCCCTCGCCCTCGCCCTGGTCTGGTAGATGTCTCCGGGCGAAAGACTAGATTCAGAGTTGGACCGGCAAGATGGCGGCGTCCTCGACGTCGTCCCTCTGGTGAGAGCCTCGTGTTTGGAGACTCGGCTTGGAGGTCTTATATTGTACTCCTCCAGTGCTCACCTGTAATGACCCGTAGTTCAGAGAGTAGAAAGGAGCTAAATTAGATTTGTGCATTTGCATAGCATGCATCTGAAAATATGGCAAAATTAAAACTTTTTCAACGAAGTCCTAGAGTGTTCAACCACCACTCGAAAGGCTAGTTGAGAATGTCGTTAGTTTGACGAGTAACTAAAAACTTGGAATCCAACTTGTGAAACTTACATCGAGGTTTCACTGATGTTGGTGGATTAGACTTAGTCATCAACATGAGTGCTATAAACTTCAAAATCTTGTCTCATCTAATTCTCAAACATTTGGTTACAAGTGAATACTACAAGAAACTATAAATCAAATGATGAGTATGACTTACATCATTAATCGAATAAGTACATATTTTAAAGAGAAGAAAAGAAAAGAAGGAGTATATGGAAGGAGGATAATAAAATCCTAAACTAAATCTTAATCTAGATCTTCTTACTTTATCTAGACCATCTTATCTTCTTATCTTCTAATCTTCTCGAAGTCATTCAGCAAGAGGAGGTAACCCCAGAAAACAAGGTAAAGCAACAAGAGGATTTTGAGGAAGGATTTCTTAGGATGACATAGAAGTACTATGTCCATCTATAATGGAGATATGGAATTCTTATGTCTGATCTGTCCTTATTAATTTCTCTAGGAATAGTGTGATATTCCAATGTTGGTGTTATATAGAAATAGTTTGGTAACAAGCCTTATAACCTTGTTAACAAATAACTTTTGTATGCTCAAACAACTGAGTGTCACATACAAATAAACAGAAGGTCAGATAATCAATTACATCTCAGCCACATGAATATACAAAGTAATTTGGTGATAAGCCTTGCAATCTTGTCAACAAATTCTTATTATATGCATAGGGCAAATTGATGTCATAAAATACACATACATTATTCTATAGCCAACTAATTAGAAAGTCACGTGGAGATTTATGGTGTTTCTCAAGGATATGATTTCCCAGGAGAAAGTAAAGCCAAATCAAAAAACCACATAATCATCACCCATAAATAGAAATCACATGAGTTAACCCTCATATTCATGTTTGTGGACAAGTCTCATTTGAGAGGAGTTCACAAGTTCATCATGTGATCAAGACCACTTGGTTTGATTAAGATTTTGTTCTCAAGAAGAGAAAAATCTGGACATGTGGAAGTTGGAACGACATGGACTATTTAGTCAGCAGTTGTTCTAGAAACTTGCTTCCCCACACTAAAGCAGCAATTCCTATCAGAGAGGAATGCATCAACCTTTTATCTTCAGAAGGAGATATGGAATCAAGCAAGATTCTACTCTCATCATTGTATTCATATATGTCACCATAAGACCTGACCTCAGGCAGGATATCTGAACTTTGTGTATCCAGAGGCATCTGATCATGTTTTCACTTGATTAAGTTATTAGGTGTCATAAGGCAAGCCTTCGAGGCAATACATCGTGCTTGGCATGTATTTGAATTGCAACACCGTGCATACTCTTTGAAGGCATCACAATAAGCAAATCATGCATATATTGCTGGACAACAACTTGGTGTTGCTCAGGAATTATTAAAGCACCTACAACCCAAGTCTAGATATCCATATCTATCTATAGTCTTAAGTCAAGCAGGAAAACATATGTAGCACTTTGTAACAGAAAATATTTTGAATTAAACAACATGGCAACATATATCTATGTTGTGTAAAATGTACAACAATAATAAAAATTATAAGCCACACATTTTATTAAAGGAAATACATTCAAACATGCCCAAATTCACTTTATATGTTAAAGGAATTCAAAATATACAAAGTATTCCAGATTCAAAATTCAAATAAACCTTCTTGTGAAAGTCTACACATCCCAAGACTTTCCTGCAATTAAAACTATTCTAAATAGGTCCAAAACAGGAAACAGGGGCCTGTTTTAGTTGTTCTTGCTATTTCCTGGAAACCCAGGGGGTTTTCTGCAAAATGGTCGGAGCCGTCTTCAACCTCGTGACCTCG
Organism: Poa pratensis; assembly: GCA_947311845.1. Lineage (NCBI taxonomy): Eukaryota > Viridiplantae > Streptophyta > Magnoliopsida > Poales > Poaceae > Poa > Poa pratensis. The sequence goes on along the minus strand of CAMZMU010000050.1, from coordinate 39,181,701 downwards.
CCGTCGCGCTGTCCACGCCTGCGTCGTCCGTCGCCGCGGCTACGCCGCGATCCGCGCCACCGCCGTTCTTCGGCTATAAATTGCAGCCGCCGCCGCAAAATCGGAAACCCTAATCGCCATTCCCCAATCGAAACCCTAACCCTAGCTTTCGGGCCGCTGCCATGCGCCGTTGATCCCGACCTCGCCTTGCTGACCTGAGGAGCTCTGGAGGTTCGACGTGACGCCCTCAAGCTCCTGGAGGAGTCGTGCGTGCTGAGAAGCTCGAGGGAGGAGGAATTTCGCTTTCTTCCTCAAGTCCGTCCGTCGTGCGTCGAGGAAGAGTTCGTCGCCGTGAGTCTTCCCCAAGCCCCGCTGAGCCTTCCATCGTGCTCGTGGTGAGCCGTGCATCCTCCTGGTACTTTTAATTCGGGTTAATTCGCTCGCAATCGTCGCCGTGTCGTGCGCCACCTTCGGCCGCTGTAAAAGCTTGTCGCCGGCGATGCTTCGGTGACCATTCCGGGGCGGCGCCGCCACCTTATGGTAGCCCTCGCTCGGGCGCGTCCAACGCGCGCACCCGCACGTGCTAGCTCGCTCGCCGTCGGCGAGAGTGTGGGGACCCCGGACTAGCTGTCCGAAATACCCGATTATGCTTAACACAACGATCCCGTGATCAGTCTGTCGTTGCACATAATCCGAATTGGATACCAAAGTTTACATCCATTAGAATACCGAATTAAAAGTCTTACATAAATGATCATTTAGACCAAGTCTTACATAGGTGCCTTCATGGGCCAAACCAAAATATCAGCGGAAGCTACGGCGCAGTAGACATCAAATCCTAACGATGACGACCCGACAGGCAGCTGACTTATGGAGATCCTTAGTTCGCGTAGAAGTCGCCATACTCCTGCTCGGCGTAGTGCTCCTACTCGTAGTCTGGCTAGGACAATAGCCAGGGACGAAACCAATATGACTACATTTGATTGTACTCGCAAACTACCCCAACATGAGTATGCACTAGTTTTATTTTACTTTCATACTTTTATTTATTTAAAACATCTCTATATCTTTATTGAAAAAGGTAAGAAGAGTTTTATAACCATTTTTAAAGAAATCATCATTTTCTCTGTCTCTCCAAAACTCCTCCTTTTTCCGACCATAGTCCGTCATGGTCCACTTCCTCCAACAACCTCATACCGATCCATTGGTATAGGTGTATGGAACATTCTCCACTTCATTTTCTTTTGTAAAACTCAAAGTCTTTCAAAAACTTGCACATGGTCAAAGTAGGGCCTCCCAACTGTCCATATCCGAGGACTCGGCTATTCGAATAGTTTTAACCCTCTGCAGAGGTAGCACGCTTTTCCCACATCCATCCGGTAACTCATCGTGTCAGCCACGTCCCGCCATACAAAGTGTATGCGAAGTTGAGTCACCGACCCTAGCCTGTCCTTTGCTCATGCTAGTATAGGACCCTGCCCATATGATACTTTCCATCAACACTTAACCCAGCCCGTCGGAATCTAAGTGTGAGGACTCATAGTTTTGCCCGGCGATTTATGGTGGAACCTTCAATCCTCCTCCTTATCTTTCCATAGAGTTTGAGCGAGGACCCGGGTCAGGGGTGGATCAACACACCATCCCCTCATGCACAACGGAGTCATCTCCGTCGATGAGGCATCCCATACTAATATGAGCAAATTATATGACTAAGCCCTTTCCCATATGTGGGTAAATGTGGTCGCACAGAATATCGGCCGTTGACGTAAGTACAGGGACACACTGTGCATTTTTCATAAACACCTCCACTCTCCACTTCTCCATTCCAACACCGACATCTCGGCATCCCATAATCACACAAGTATTTTCAAAGGAGTTTTGAATAAACCATTTTATTTTTCCCATCCTATAATTTTGATATAACTATCTTATATTTCTACATAGGTGGCAAAATAATTTCAATATACGTTTTGAAAAGGTTTTATAAATCTTTGCCTTAAGAGTAAATCATGATATCAAAATAGATGCATATATTTGTGGTGCAAGCTCAGAGAGTAGCTTGCCTTGCTCGGCAAAGTGGCCTTGGTCTTGATCTTCAGATTCAACAAACTCTCTTTCCTCGATAAATCCGACAGCGTTCTCGTCTAATTAATAAACAAACAAATACAAACAATCACTAAACTACTCAAGCAACATCACAACATTACAATCCTAAATATCACAAATAGCTACTGCACATAACAAACAATACAATTTGGTTTCAATTTAATTGAATTAAACATTATTTATTTATGTCTTAAATATGGCAGAAACTTGTTGAACATGTTTAATTCCACAACTTGAGTTCTGTTGGTCACAAAAATACAAACTAAATTTCGATAGAAAGCTACTGATGTGTAGAAGACAATACAATTTGATTTAATTCATTTGGAGTTACTAAACTCCCTATACAAATGTTTTAATCTAGTAACTTAATAATCAAGTTTTAGCTACCAATTAAGTTCTGTTGATCCTAAAATTAAATTCTTTTAGGGGTAACTAAACATGACTAAATGTGATCTAGAAAAATTGGTCCTAAATCATTTGGGTTAACCATTAAACATATTTAATTGTTTTAGTGCAGAAGGGTTCTCTAACTTCATTTTTAAACTAAACAATTATCACTGTACAATTAATTGTACCAAAATTAGGGAAGATAATAGATCACATTACTAAGCTAACAAAATTGGTTTGGAATTATTTGGCTTAAAAGAGTATCAGAAACAAACAAGTTTAGAATTTAAACCTTCTGTAGTATTTTTAATAACACATTTTTATTATTTATCTAAATGAATTGAATCCACTTGGGTTGGTTAAATTTTTTCATAAGCTTTGCAGAACAATTGGATTTGATTTATTTGGAGCTATAAATCTCGAGATATTGAATTTCTAAAATGGGTCCAGTACTGAAATTCTCTGGAATTTTAAATTAGGAAATTCCTCTGTGTGGATAATGTTTAAATCTATGGCAGGTGGGGCCCTTCTGTCAGTGACTCAGTGCACGCGGGAAAATTATTAAAATGCTGACGGGTGAGGTCAGCCCGTCAGCCTCTCATTTAATCGAACCGTTACGCTACCGTTGGATCTAGATCCAATGGCTCCTGGAGCACGAGTTCATCCTCGACATAACAATGGCGTCGCCGGAGCTCCGGCGACGGCGAGGTTCGCGGAAAGCTCACCTAGGGGGCTCGGGAGGACGTGGGGATGGTGCAGAAGAACGGCGGAGACTCGGGGAAGGTCGTGGTGCTACTGGAGCTTGCTGGGGCGGCGTGAATCGTCGACGGCAAGCCGCTGAACTTCCACGGCCACGGCCTGCGACTCCGGCGAGGTCCTGCCGCAGCGTCTGTGCACGAAACAGAGGGAAACAAGGGCGGGTGAGTGCGGGGAGAAAGGGGAGCAAGGTGCAGGGGTCAGAGAGGGAAATGGGGCAGCAGTACGGCACGGCCGTGTTCTTCGTCTACCTCGGGCTGTCGAGCACGGCCACGAGCAGCAGCAAGCTCGCGGCAGCGGCTCCGCCCTCCTGGCGGTGCACGGGTGAGTGGAGAGTGAGGTGGAGAGCAAGGGAGGGCAGTGGTGCGGTGTGTGGAGCAAATGGGGCTCGGGGTGGGTTTATAAAGCCGGCGGCCGCGCACGGTGAACTGGGCTCAGGGGGCACCAGAGGTCGTGCGAGCTCGCCGTAGAGGCGGTGCGGGGTGCGGCTACGCTGCGGGGTGGCCAGGGAGCAGAATGGTGGCGTGGGGAGGCGTGGAGGAAGCTCGATAGGGGGGATGCCCTGGCGTGCTCTGGGAGAGCTCGGGCGGTGCTAGTCACGGCGACTCTCCGGCGGGGGCGGGTTTCTGCGGGCTGCGGTGTGGCGAGAGAGGGGGCAGCGAGGTGAGGGAGAGAGGGGCGGGCCAGGCACGGGCCAGCACGGCGTGGCTTCTCCACGGCCACAAGGCCGACCATGGCGCGGCCGCGCCGGTGCGTGTCCCCTCCGATGCTCTTCCTCGTTTCCAACCTCCCCTCTTCGATTTCTTGAGCGCGGCGAGATCAGGGAGAGGAGAGAAAGAGATTGCCAGCAGCAATTTGACGAATAACACACGAATTCGATCAATTTGATTTCGGGTTTGGATGATTTGGGAAGAACACAGTGCATGCTCACAATGTGTTTGATGAAATGGTTGAACGAAATTTGAATTTGAATTTCTGAAACTTATTTTCATAATTTTCTTCACATACTCAAATGTGGGTTTGTGGTGCTGTGGTGCAATTTATTTGACAAGTGTTGCACCACACACTTTGCAATTTAAAAAGATAAAGAAAGGTTTTTGGAATTTTAATTTGGGATTTTTAGAAATATATTTGGAGAGAGAAAAGTGTAGGAATAAAATTGAGAGTGATTAAATATCACTCCACTGAATTTTATTGTGAAGGAAAACAATTTCTCACTTGGAGAGTTTTGTGTGACACTTGTCACATTATTTTTCTTGCTTTGCTTTTTATTTTATTTCTCTTCTTTTCTTCATGTTTTTATTTAGAACAAGCAACACACAATTAGCAAGAAATAAAATAACACAAGCAACAATATGAGATCAACACATATAATTTAGCAAAAGTTTTTGTTGGCTCTCATTTTTGGATTAATGATACTGATTAATATTTTTGGGATGGTACAGAGAGCAAGCACGGCCGAGCCGCGGCCCGCCTGTCAGGATTTTAAACTTTTCCTTAATTATTTCGGTAATTAATAAAAATCTGACAGTGGGGTCCATTGTCAGAAATTTCAACATTATCCAGAATTACATAAAATATTCAAAATTTGTAAAATTCATAACTATTTCTTACTAAATCAGAATAATACAAATAATATACCAAAATGATCAGAAAAATAAAATCTATCAGTTTGTATTAATAAAATGTTTGTTTGACTAAATTTGAATCATTATAAAATTGAAACAACAATTTGGTTATTTTTTTGAAATATGGAGTTAATTTGAAATACTAATTTGGATACATTTTAATTTCATGTAAAATGTTTCACATGCTTCACTTCAAATTCTAAAATGTGTTTTCACCATAACATATAATATTTTTATTTCAATAACTGATTAATTAAAATGATACTTTATTTAAGAAAATAATTAATAAGGATTATTTTTCATAATTTTGAAAATGAAGTTATAAGCTTATGAAATTTGTTCTACTATTACTTAATAACCATTTTTTAATGAATAAAAATCTAACAACACTTTGAACTACTAAGTTTCTTTTGAATAAATGTTTCATATATTTCATTTATTATTAACTTCCTTTCACTTATATTTTGGTTAAGCAAAAAAAGGAAACAACTTAAAAGTTCATAAACACTAATGTAGCAATGCAAAATGTTCTACTCTAAAAACAAATCCTTCATCCAAAAATAAACAAAGCTAGTATAAGTTAGTAAGTACTTGATTAAGTAAAATAAGTACTCTTATGATATGTGTTGATACCAACTAATGTATATATTATTTATTTCTTCAAAAGTTATTCTTTTTGTAATCATAAATAATAATACTACACCATTTCTTTAATTAATTCAAGTCAATACATGTTCTTTACAAACATAAAGATTATAATCAACCCTAAAACAACCATTTAGTATTATGATGTTATTTTACTTTATTCTTATGCTTAATATGATACTTTAAAGTTAAAGTTTGAAAACTCATCTTTCTTGTGAAGTAAACTTGAAGATAAAACAAATCTAAAAGGGTAATCACCAAACTCAAACAAACCTCAACCATCAGAGTTAGTTACGTGGTTTAAAGCGACGCATCTCATATTTATGCACAATAGCATATTGCTTCTTCAAACATTAGTCCTTACCGGACCAATGACGTTTTTTTTCCAGATTTTGGAGTCTTTATTGTATCGAAGACCTTGGCTGCATAATCTTGCAGTCAAAAAGGCAAGTTCACTCTTGCTCATGTCCTACTTGATTATGTTTATCAAAGTAAATGCAAAATACTATTGTTTATCATTGCATGAAAAAAAATATTTTCAAATGATGTGAATTGCTATATATTGTTGGCTGGCAATGGAACCATGGTTTATGTTGTGGTGGAGGTTCCATTTGCACGGGAATGTATTACTCAGGACTTAACAACCACTGCCGTCAATATTCTTGCGCCGTAAATGAAGCGTTAACCATAAGACTTGGAATGGGACGGGAAAGTCATATGTGACCTTTTCCCTTTCGCATGTCAACGGACAGCCAGTTCCGTAGGCTGTAGATCTTGCGGGACTACATGCACATGGGTGGGATCCCTCAATTCCCACGGTTTCTGGTGTCTATGATGGATTGTAGTGGTTGTCTGGAACGGTCTATCTTTTTGGTATAGGGGAGGACTTGGTCCGGATCGGTCTACCATAAGATATAGGGGAGGACAAACCTACAAAAGGGTGGGCATGCGGGGTTGTTTGAGAAGCACGGCGAATGGCTTGGATCATCGACTGGCCCCACACCAAAGAGAGTGTGGACGGGAAACAATCGCCCGGTTGTGCAACAAGGCGTTGATCTCTTATGGGTAAAGTGACGCACCTCTGCAGAGTGTAAAAAGTGTGACATGTTACTCCCTGTTCCGGGAAGGAGCTTCGAACGCTGCAGGAAAGGAGCTCCATGAAGTTCTAGCACCTGTGAATGGTTGACGGGCATAGTTTTCTGAAGATAAAATGAATCTTTTCCTAAAATGTTTTACAAAGATATGCATGTTCATCCATGACCTTTTGGTATGGATGGTAGCTAGTGCATAAAACACCTCATTCCTGTTATATGAACTTGCTGAGTAACGCTCGTGTTGCTCACCCTTTCCCGTTGACCCTGCTTAGATTGTTGGAGACAGCAGAGGAATGACAGGAATCCATCACGACGATGGGGAAGGTCTTTAACGAGGAGTCAAATCAACCTGGTGGAGCGGAAGGAGTCAATCTCTACTTTGCCAACGGAGGAGTGGCGACAACTGTGCAATGGTGGACGCGATGACAACAAAGCCTATGGAGAAGACAATGATTATTTGGAAGGAGGAGCAAAACTCTAGACAAAGATATTCAGATGGATAGATTAGGGTTGTGACAACAGCAGTAGTGGATCAGGAGTTAGAGGTAGAGCTGATATCCAGCTTAGTACTACGACTTGGATCTTTTTGGAGTTTCATTTGCACGAGACCTACTTCTGTTTGTAAAGGAGGTTCTCGAGATTTTGTATTGAATAGTGTTGTAATCTTATAGTGTTACTTGGACCAGCTATGTTTCTGTTGTACTACTCTGAGGGATGTAATATTTACGGAAAGGTCCTTCCGTGGGTATTATATCAGCGACTTGTACACTACAACATGCAGTGGTGTGCGTGGTCACCACATCACCGCTATCCAAGGTTGAGATGCAGGGGCGATATGCACACCTTCGCTAGCGTGTTCAAGAAAACGCCTTTCTCTAGACGGACCAAGTCCCGCCATCCTCCTCCTTTAGGATGGTGCGTCGACAAGTAAATTCAAGATGGAGCTGTTCTTCCTTGGAGGCGGCGGCGGCATTGATTGAGACGCGGCCTTGCTCTCAGTTTAGGATAGGCTTTTACTTGAGTTTGGTTGTTGTGTGTGGGCTATCTTCGGACTAGCCAGTGTGAGTGGTGTTCTTGACAGTGGTGCGCAACGGACTGTCATTTTATTGTACTAAAAAAATCTATGTCGTATATAAAGTTAAAGTATGCATTGGGTACTCTAAAAAAAGAGTTTAAGGCTATTTAGGAAAAAAGATACCGCTAACCATGCTCCCTCCATATTCTGACCGCTCATTGGCACATTGCTCTGAAAAGAACGATGCGCCAATGCCGATCAGTCCCAGCAATTGTCCCATTCCATCCCCAATTCCTGACAGGATTGGCAAGCGCAGGCCGGTAAACAGCCGAACACGAAGCCGGACGAGTCTGCATGAAAGAGAGGGCGACGCAGTGATGCATGCCAGGCCTTTAAAAAGACTCGTTCTTCCGGCACGCGCGAAAACCATTCCTCTTTTTACCCCATGCCTGACCTGACCTGACCGGCCGGTGACCACTTCCGATTGTTCCCCGGTGACCACTTCCTCTCCGGGGAAAGTTCTTTCGTCACTCTCCTTCTCCGACCAAAGCTCCGGGGACCATCGGAAACCCGGCGACCGGTTCCTCCTCACCCATTCCGCTTCAAATTTGTTAATTACTCCCGCCACAACACAGGGGCTCTCTCTGTGTCACCTCCTATTTTGCAGGACGACGGATGACGGGCGTCGTAATGTGAGCCGCGACTCTTCCCAACCTGACAGCGAAGTTCGCCCAATGGCGCTGCTCATGTCTCCTGGTACTCAGGGGTGCTATGACGCCGTGCTTCAGAGGTTCTTCTTCTTCTTCACAGCAATGACACTCCTGCGGACACCTTTTCGGTGATGTGACAACAACGCCAGCTGATCACTAGCGTTTTGGCCAATTTTTGGCGATAGGTTGCCTACAGATTTTCAGGGATCGGAGTGATGGGCCGGGTTCAGTCCGATGTGATCCACTGCACTAGGGGATGTTCTCAACACACATTCTTGATTCTCCAGGCACATGATGCGAGGGCGTAGGTTGATCAACGGCACGTCAAGCATGATCGATCTGTTCCACCGACCATTGGCCGTGGCCGTGATTGAAAGTTATCTCGCGGTTAGTATAATCACGATCAGGATCTTTGTTTCGATTAAACCGTGGAGTAGTAGAACCGTAGAAGCCGACACCGAAAGTGGCTCATATCACTTCATGGTGCGGAAAGCACTGAAGCCGCAACCTAAACTCAGTTTAGGTACAGAGTTCAACTGTTTGGCCGTGATTGATATCCTGCGTACTGTTCAAGCACCGACAAATTTGCAGTTGCTACATGGGAAGAATGCGGTTTAATTAAGAAAACCTCTTTAAGATGAAGCCACATCTGGTCTGCGAGAAGAACATGGACTGAACGGATGGGTAACTTGTTTGAACTAAAAGGACGACCTGGCGAACCAGCAAAGCATTCCACTTTGCACGTCCAGATATTTGCTCGTCTCTCGTGTGAAATGGTACAAGATCGACTGCCACTCACATGAATTCAGGATGAAGTCAAAGAGAACAATGAAGGTGATAGAAGCGACATTTCAGAGGTTGGACTAGGAGTACTGAATACCAATGGCGGTACGAGCTCAGACTTTTTCTGGTATGTGTTCATTTCGTTGAAGTTCGAAGCAAATGAAAGTAATGAAAGTAATGATGCCAGATTGTTTTTCCAAGCTATGTCATTGTCACGTGGAGGCTTCTACTATCATATGCGGGTACTCGTTCTTCTTCTGACAAACAAACAACACGAGCTTCTGAAACTATCAGCATCTGCACTACTGACAAATGGCGACTTTGGCGAAACTTGACTTGTCTTCATGCTTCTAGAAACACTTGTGTCAAAAGGCATGTTAAAACTTATCAGGGGCAGCATCCTCTTCTAATCATGTCACTCTGTCTTCATCGAATGCCATCTTTCTAACCAGACATGTAAAATGTTTATCTGTCCAACTTTTAGCCGAAAAGTAACAGCCTGACACTCTTGCCAGCAATTCTACAAACTACTCCAAAATCAGCGCAGAATGAAACAGTTGCTGCAAACAATATTTCATATCTTCTGTATTCAGATGAACAAATAGAAACTACATGCATTACACTGGGTAATAAATTCAAGTGTGTACAGGCGCTAAATTACTGAAACTATCAGCATCTGCAACTACTGAGTAGTACTGACAAATGGGGACTTCGGCGAAACTTGACTTGTCTTCGTGCTTCTAGAAACTCATGTGTTAAAAGGCACGTTAAAATCTTATTATCAGGGGCAGCATCTGCTTCTAATCTTGTCACACTGTCTTCATCGAATGTCATGTTTCTAATCAGGCATGTAAAGTGTTAATCTGTCCAACTTTTAGCCGAAAAGCGATAGAACGGACACTTGCAGCAATTCAACACACTACAAATTTCAGCGCAGAATGAAACAGTTAGCGGCAAAGAATATTTGATATGTTGTGTATTTAGATGAACAAATCGAAATTACATGCATTACACAGGGGAACAAAATTCAAATGTGCACTGGCGTTGAATTCGACTTGTAGAAGCTTTTCCTCCTGAACAGATCCCCGAACTTGCGAAGTATCGGCCGCTTCTTCTTGTCGTTCACGGAGTGCTCCATGCCCACGTAGTGGCTCTCGTCGATGTGGTCGAATTCGTCGTCGTAATCGTCCATGGCCGCTTCCGTCGCAGACTTGAGATCGGCAATGTTGCTGAGCGACGCGAACATCCGGTCCTTGGGGTTCAGGTTCCCCATCCTCGCCGACTGCGAGTAGCCCACTCCCTTGAACTTGGCGGGCTCGCCGATCGAGTAGCTCCGGCTGCTCGGCGTCCTAGGCTTCTCCGCCATCCAACGCCGTGACGCCGTCTCCGGTGTCCGCTTCGCGCTGGTGACGAGACGCCCGTTCGACAGGCGCTCGTCGAATGCACAGTGCTCTGGCGCCGGCGCCACGGGTGCGGTCTTGGTCGACACGGGAGTGCTGCACGCCGTGGTCGTCGCGGCGAGCAGGCTGTTGAGCTCCCTGAGGCTGCCCTGCGCGGCGGCCTCGCTGACCTTGATGCACTCGTACTCCTGCCGTAGGCTCTGCAGCGCGCCCTCCTTCTCGTCGACGACGTCGTTGAGCCGCGAGTTCTCGACCCTGGCGAGCTCCAGCGACTCCTTGATGACGTTGGCCTCGCCGACGGCCTGCTTGAGGATGTCGCGCAGCCGGGCGTTCTCGTCGCGGATCACGCGCTGCGACTCCACCAGCTTGGTGTTCTCCTGCCGCGCCAGGTTCACCTCCTCCTCAGCCGCGCGCACGCACTCGAGGAACACGCGCTCCTTGTCGCCCCACGCGGCCGCCGACTCCTCGGCCTCGAGCCTGCATCGGTGCTGCTCCCGGAGCCTCGTCTCGGTGGCGGCCAGCTCCCCGCGCAGCCGCCCGGCCTCCGCATTGGCGGCCTCCAGCTCGGCCTGCGTGTCGGCGAGCCAGCGCTTGACCTGCTTGGCCTCCATGGTCACGTCGGAGAGCGCGACGGAGAGGTCCTCCAGCGCGTTCCGGCTCTTCTCCTCCGCCTGCATGGCCGTCCGGAGCTCGCCGCGCAGGACCCTGACCTCCTCCTCCACGGCGCCTCCGAACATAAAATCCTTAACGCTCCTCTGCTCCATGACGCCGCGCCAAGTCCCCGAGGCCGATGCCTCCAGGCTCCTGTTGCTCTGCTGCAGCGTGGCCATCTCCAGCTTGGCCTCCTCGAGGCTGATCTTGGTCTGCTCCAGCTGCTTGGTCTGGTATATCATCGACTCCAGCATCCTGCGCTCCGATTCCTTGGCCTTCTCAACCTCCCGCTCCAAAAGCTGCACCTTTTCTGCGCCGTTCGCGTCTTTCCTCTCGTCATCCCTTCGTCTAAGTTCGTCGAGCTCCTGCAGCGCTAGTGTCTTCTCGTCACGCTCTCTGCCGAGGTCTTCCTCAAGCTGCTGGACGACCCGCGCCTTCTCCTCGCGCTCCCTCCTGAGGTCTTCCTCGAGCTGCGCCACCCGCGCCTTCTCATCCTGCCCCCTCCTGATCTCCCCCTCCAGCTGCGCCACGCGCTGCTGCATCGGCATCGCGCCTCCGGCACCGGTGACGCCGCCGCGACGCTTCTGCGGGACAGACAGCAAAGCCAAGAATCACGGTTAGAACAAAGCGCAAAACCCCCGATCAGGCGATCGCCAGTTAAGGTAACTTAGAAGGTACGGTAACTGCAAATGAATTCTGCGTATACCTCCGGAGACGGCGAGGCCTTGGAGCCGCCGGCGGTGGAGCGGCTGCGTTGGAACCGAGGCGAGGGCTTGGATTCTCGGTAGCTGGAAGAAGCGTTGGCGCCGTCCGCTCTGAGCCCCGCCTCGAAGGACCCGGATCTGCGCGCCGAATCCCAGCTCATCAAATCGAATCGGGAACTTTACTAAATAGTCAAACAATAGTAAAAGGAGCGAGCGCCGCAAAAGAAGGATCTTGAGGAGTGCGCATGGCCGCTGAGTGGCCGCACTTGACTCACCTCGGCCTGGAGGAGAGCATCCCGGGCAAGCACGCGGGCGGCGCGAGGTCCGAGGTGGGCCGGAAAAAGAATGTAACTGGCGACAGGCGTGGCAGGGGAACCGAATTTAGAAGGTCGGTGTAACATGGGGCGAAATTAATACTGCCACTCGCCGCGAAGAAGAAGCGGAGATCAGGAGGTTAGGACTGTACTACTAGAAGAGCGTGAGGTCGGCCATGGCGGATTAGCGACGCAAAGAGTGAGAGACAGAGTTCTTGGGTTTGTTTAGAGTACTTGTATGGCGCGCGCGCGGAGGAGGCCGCAAATGGCGGGTCGTGGGGCGTGGGCGCGCGGGAGGGACGGAGGTGGGTCGCGCATTTGGAGCTCGCTGCCGAGGTGGGTCAACTCAACTGACGGGCGGAGGTTTTCTCGTGTTTTGGCTGCGATTGGTGAGGGTTTTCGATCAGAGGCGACCAAGAAGAAGACAGTGGGCGGGTCCGTATGCATGCCGACCGGCGCGTGGAAGTGGGAGTTGGTCCTGACTCCTATGTTCTGCGCGCGGACTAGATTTGGTGGGGCTGTTGGCTCGGCCGTCTCATGCGAAAATTCTGGCCAATTTTGACTATTCTAAATTTCTAACCTTTTGGCAAAACTTCAGTCTCAAATCAACTTTTTTCCGTATATCTCGTCAAAATGTTAAGTGGTACTAAGATGGTTAGATCCTACTAAAAAAATTGAAAAGCGCTCTTTTTTTGAAACAAGGCAAAAGACTTGCCATTTTCATTGATTAAGAAGAAGCGAGAGATGGCCGGTTAATTAACGGGTAACCGCCGAAAACCGATACAAATGCACCAATGTCATCATGGAACACGACCACATTGGGCACCACCACCGACCGACCTGGCCACCCACACGGAGCACACACGCATCAACGAAGAGAAAAGCAACCGTTGGGTTGCAACAAATGTCATCGTCATCACTCTACTCGAGCGAGCGACTCCGAACCCATCTTCGACGACCACCAACATGGCCCTCGCCGCAGCGACGTTGGAACCCATGTTGGCCCATGCCAACAGTCGGCCACACACGCCGAGTGACAGACAACTTCGACTTTGACAAAGAGTTTCGAAAGGAGAAATATGCTAGGCTTGTGCCGACCGAGTCCTCCGCAAACCACTGGTTGCTCGTCATCGTCGCCGCAAGGACGCTCTCCATCACAGCTCCGACTCCTCAGCAACACAACAAAGCACGAGAGAACCCTTCGGACACGCTGGAAAACCGACTACGAAGCCCGAGCCACGACCCAACCTCAGCTCGACGCATCATCGTTGCCAAACTGCCCTCGGAGCCCCAAGAGCCATCTCACCAACCACGCGGCCAAGCCGCCAACCACTCTCAAGCTGTGGTCGACTCTGAGATGATGCCCCCAAGGAGGAGCAAGACGCATCAGCGGCTTCATCATCCGATCCAAGGATCTGATCGAGGTTTCCCTCCGGAGACACCACGGGACGAGAAGAGAAGAGGAGCCCTCAGCGACGCTTCCAAGAAAGTCAGCGGCACCCGCGAGTGTCGCCGTCGCCGGTTCTGAGCAAGGCCAGAACAAGTTTTCTCCCAGGAACCTCCACAGTCCACCATGAGCTGAACCAAGCGAGCCACTCACCCGAGACCGCTCCATCACCACCACCCCTGCCGCTGCCAAGCTAGAGTCGACAGCTCACCATCCCGAGCCACCCCTCCCGTACCGCCCCCGGCCCAGATCGGGCCCAGGCAGCACCACCACCATCCGCACCAAGCGCCACGGCCACGAGTAAAAACGCTCATTTGGAGTTAAAGTTTTGCAAAAAGTTAGATTTGCTCAACTAGCAAAATTCTGCGAGACGCTTCGTGTTCCACATATGGGTGGGACGGAACGGGCACGGCTTGAAATACAGGGCAGACAGGCAACCGTTTGAGTAATATCGTTTGTGTACGCTGTCGCTGATCGCTGTTGTACGTGAGAGACCCGTTGGAAGCGTCGCCTTTCTCATGCGGCTGGCGGTGGATTCAGGGCACGGACGCACGGTGCTTTCCGGCGAAGGTGGGGCGGAGGACGTGTGTCCCTTGAAGAAGACTTGGACAGTCTGACTGACGTGATGAAACAGACAATGGCTGGCTGCCTGCCTGCGCCTGTCCGTAATCTGGAGGACCGTGATGGGAAGCCTTGGGCAGGGCAAAGATCAGATTCGATGATCCGACCTGAAACCGTGTGAGAGTTCGAGGCCACAGCCCACGGGGGAACGACAAACAACGTGATTAGTAAACGAGCAATCGAGGACTCCAGGGACGCCTTTTTAGGCGTGGAAGCAAGTATACAAGGGTTTGCCGGCTCCGTGTCAAGCATGAACCCATCCCATGATGAATCGACGAGAGACTGATCACCGTGTGACGGTGTGAACCGTGCCCGTAAGAGCTGGAAAGAAGCAACTCGTTAAGTGCAATAGAACAGATCATAACCAAATCGGCATCTCATAACAACCGCGGTAATTATCGCATAACCACGTACTACTCTGCTCGCTGGACCTTAATTAACATATATATATGGCATCAACGTTGTTAGAGTATAATACGGTTTAGGTATATTTGGTAATTTAGGGTTGTAATCTAAGTCTATCTCTAGTAGGTACAGAAATCCCCAACTGAATTCGGTTCCCCCTGTTCTGTAGTTCTTGAAGCCGGCGAAATGAACAAACGGGCCGAGAGCGCAACCTCGCCGGCGGCCAGCAGCAGCAGCCCCGCCGGCGGCCAGCAGCAGCCTCGCCGGCGGCGGCGGATGGGCTGGCCGGATCTGAAGGTCAACGCAGAGGAGAGGATGACAGGTGGGCGTGCTCCGGCGAGCTTGGTTTTTTTTTTTGCGCCACGTCAGCGCCACATCAGCGCCACGTCATCCCAAGAAAAGTCAAAATTGACTCAAAACCACCCCAAATCAGTGCAAAACCACTCCAGGGTGTGATTTCTCCGGTTTGTCACAATTCAGGGTGTGATTTATCTGGTTTTGAAGTTCAGGGTGAATTTGCTCCCAATTGGTACATTTCAGGGTGGATTCTATACTTTTTCCTGCAAACAACCAACATAGCCTGGTAAGGCCTAAGCAATGGGAGGGACGCATTTTTCGGTCCAATAAACATCAAGTCGTCGTCTTCAGCAAAAACTCGACGTTCCAGCCACCACTTTCGCCCCAGGAGGTCACCGGAGTTCAGTTAAGCAGCGACATAGAGCCCAGGCACGTGCCCTAGGCGGAGGTATGGTAAAATCGCCCCTGCTTGTCAGGTTACCAGCTGCCTTCTATGGTACTCCTTCCGTATCAAAATATAAGACTCTCTATCTAGTCTGTACACACATATATCTAGACATGTTTTAGTACAAGGTTCTATGGTACTCCTTCATGTGTGCAGAAACTAGAGAGTCTTATATTTTGATACAGAGTGAGTAATTTTCAACCATCTTTCAGGCTGCAATCACAATATGATGGTTTTGGTATGTAAACTTGCCGACTCAGAATCTCAGATGACTGGATGAGCAGCTCGTCATAGATTTGTTGCTCTCCGAAGTTTCTACTCCCTGATTTGGCGTGTTCAGTTTGACAGTATGGAACTAGCTGAGTTGCGAACGGCAACCCAAATGCCCAAATGCAAGAGCGTGTATCTCTCGCAGCAGCGTTGACGTTACCAATAGAATGAATCATACGGCACCGTCGTTTCAAGGATCATCATAGGTGCACAATACTGCAGTAGTGCTAGTTCGGCAGCTTGTGGTCTAACGCGCATGGCGTGCTGCTTCAGGTGTCGTTGGACTCCGTCTCCACCAATCTCACATCAGCCCCCTGAAAGGTTCTTGTCATACCGGCCGCGTGTGTGTTTCCTAGCTGACCATTGCTGAGAATCTGAACACTACTCACAGATTAAATTGCTTGAAATTCAAAACGGTGCCGAGAGTTCCAAGTATGAGGAAGTTAGGGAGAACAATTAAATTGTTGCTACCTATAAGAGTACAAAGCATCGGATTAGATATGAGAATCAGCATCTAGCCGGATTTGATCGGTTTCTACGCTCTGCCACTACAAGTGCAGCATTGAGAAGCTTGATCTACGCTTGGTCGCATAAATTTCCTAAGTAATTAGGAAACAAAATATGAGTGGCATAAACATTAATCATATACATAAGTGACACACTGTGTTAGATAATCTATACAAATACTAGTGTTCCTAAGTACCGTGGATAAATCTCAACGCTAACTGCTTATACAAGATAATTTGCAAGTACACCAAAGATTGAAGAAACAGACATAAGTGTCTCAGCAGGTCTTCGGGGTGACATTGACGGGGTTCTTCAGCTTCACGTTGTTGCATATGCTTGTTGCGGATGCGCTCTTTTTCCCCTTGAAGATGAGATTCACGTCTTGCAACAGTATGTCACGACAAGGGACTGTGTCGCTGCAGTCCAGCTTGATCGCATCTTTTGTTGCACTCGTGCCTCGTATATTCTTGAACCGAATGTTGCTAAACTCCACCGCCAAAGGTTGTTTCTCACACGCCTTTGGCTTCAAAGGATCGGCCATCGTGCAATAGTTCTGGTCAACGATTATGGGATTTTTGACATTCGCCATTGTTATATCCTCGAACGTGATGTCTTTGGCGTATCCTTTTCCCCCTTGCCAAGACTTGATGCGGACACCGTTCATGGTGCCGGAGAGGTGTGCCTTATAGATTGTCACGTTTGAAACCCGTGCCTCGGAGTTGTTGTCACCTAAGCTCCCAACACTTATTCCATGACCCGGTCCACATATTATTCTCGAAGCAAACATGTTTTCGGTGCCGGTCTCGATCGAAATGCAATCATCGCCGGTTTTAATGTTGCAATCGATAACTTGGATGTCCTTGGTACGAGCAATGTGGATTCCGTCGTTCTCTGGACTGTCGACGGGCGCAGTGATTGTGATGCGCTTTAGAAGCATGTCTTTACAGTCTTCGACCGACATGTGAATCTGCTGGCTGTTCAAAAGCTTGATATTTTCCACCTTTAGTTGATTGCACTTGCTAAGCAACAAATCCATTGGGGTGTGCGAGCATTTTAGCTTCTCGCCGTTCCCATCTATGGTCCCGTCACCGGTCAAAGTCAGGATATCAACATTGCTAAACACGATCCACTTCCGCCCGCTGTCTTTTGGCCAGCTAGATCTTGTGGGAGCAACCAATTTTCCTTCGAGTCTGAATGTAACACTAGACTTGCATTTACCCGCAAACGTGATCTGCTTGACGAGATACGTCTTCTCCTTCGGAACCAACAAGGTGACCGTGTGAGTAACCGCGGCTTCAACACTACCGTGTACGCTGTCGCTGATCGCTCTAGTACTATGTGAGACGAGACCCCTTCAAAACGACGCTGCGTTGCTCATGCGATTGACAGGCGCACGGTGTTTTCCGGCAAAGGTGGAGCGGAGGACGTGTGTCCGCTTCAACAAGATTTGGACAATCTGACGTGATGAAACAGGCAAGGGCTGTCCGTAATCTGGAGGACCGTGATGAGAAGCCTTGGGCAGGGCAAAGGTCAGATTCGATGATCCGACCTGAAACCGTGTGGAGAGTTCGAGGCCACAGTCCCATAGATAGAGGAACGACAAACAAAAACTGTATACACTGATCACATGGTGAGTAGTAAAACTATCAATCCAGGACTCAATGACTGATCACAGCGTGAACCGTGCGTCAGAATAAGAGGGGGAAAGAACACATCATAACCTAATGGGCGTGTCATAATGACCGCATTTATTATCGCATAATGACGTACTCCCTCCATCCCGGTTTATATGATGCAATTACAAAATCAGGGTTTTTCAAGAATAAGCAACAATTAGCATTAATTAAGAGCAATTAATGCTGGGTTTTGGACTTTCCTAAGAACAATATGAAAACCGATTGGGTTTGGCCTTTCCCTAATTAATATTGGCATTAAATATGAAAGTGCTAATTGGGTGAAATATTGGGAAGATAGATTTTGCATGGCCAATCCCCATTCAACTAGGTTCCAGATATTTGACAAATACATTTTATAAATTGGGATGGAGGGAGTACTTGCTGGACCTTAATTAAGGTATATATATATATATATATATATGGCTTTAACGTCCGGTGCTTCAGATCCACCGCAGCGCAAGTCCAATGTCAGGATCGAGCTGAGCATTTCCTCGACGGTTATGCTTGGTGTTGATGAGGTTCGGTTGACCGGCGATTAGAAAATAGAAGAGCATCCAAGCGATTTCGAACTGCGAGCCTACTCCAGTTTTAGGGGTCAATGTCACAGAAAACATTGTTTGATCAAATTATAGCATCTCCAAAGCACATGATCTGCCTCATGTCTAGCCAAATGGACGGCCGCACTAGCTACAAAGTCATCCACACTAGTCCTACTATATATGAAAGTACGTTGAATTCGCGCTCTGTCACGCGGCCACGTCACCCGAATTTTTTCGGCCGTCCGATCGGCGCCACGTACGGTCAAGATGGCGTCAAGAATCGTGCGCACTGTAGCAGGCGACTTTCTACCAATCACAGGCCGCACACGATTTTTGGCGCGTCAATTTTACAAAAAGCCGCCCGCAAAAGGACCGATTTGCAAATTCTGGAAACGTCAGGGGCGTCCGTGCAAAACTGTCAGCGCATCACGTTCCTCTCCTTCTCTCCCTCGCGCGACCGCGGCGCCGCCGTCGCCGCCGACGCACTCCGCCGCCACCACGGCCCTTCTCCCTCGAATCTACGGGCACAGCGAGCTTCGCCGTCGCCTGCTCCACCTCCGCGCCGCAGATCCCGTGCCAGGACGCCTCACCGTCGCCGTAATCGCCGCCGCCGCGTCCGCGGGCCGCCGCCGCGTCCAACCGCCGCCGGCCACGCTCCGGTGACCTAGGCGAGGCGGCGCCGCCACGTACGGGTCGCTCGCGTCGAGGCGCATCCGCCGAGCCCAGCCGCGCGTCCCAGAACGCAGGATTTCGCCGGCGGCGAGCTCGACGCCGCCGCCGCGGATCCGGCCGCGGGTGACGTCACCGCGACGTTGCGCCGGGCCTGGGCTGGCCAGGCGGTCTGCCTGCTGGGCTGGGCCGGCTGCTCTGCAGCTGGCTCGGACTTTTTTTTTCCTTCCTATTTTCTTTTTATATTTTCTAAAGGTTTTATAAATTTACAAATACAAATTCAAATCACTTCAAACCAATCCCTACAAAATTTCCATAAATCAAAATCTATATTTCAGAAACTTTAGAACCTTTCCAAAAATATTTCGAATCTTACAAAATTTCAAACAATACTTAAAGACTCATTAATAGATTTCAAAAAAAACACAAAAAATAACAACTTTAAATTTACTAACTACAATAATGCAAACCATACATACAAAATACACACAAAAAAAACCCAAATCATTTTTTTGTAAGTTTGAAAATAGAATTCAAGAATTCACAGAATTAAAACCTTCAAACTTATGAATTACAGCAATGCAAATCATATATAAAAAAATGTATTTCCCAAAAAAAAACACTCCCTCCCAAAAAATTCAATTTGTTTGTAAGTTCAAACATAAATTTCAAAAATTCACAAGAATTTAAAATTTTAATTTACTAATTACAATAATGCAAGCACACACATACAAAATGCACAGAAAAAAATCCCCAAATAATTCTTCCTCCCCAAAAAAATATTTACAATTTTCAATTAGTTCCAACATAGATTCCAAACAAAATTTGTTGGATTTTTAAACAACAAGTACTCCCTCTCCCCCCTCCCACATAAAATATTAGACATTTTCCATAAGTTCAAAATACTTTTCACACAGGATTTATTACGAATTTTTGCAACAACTATTTTTTCCCCAACAAATATTCGACAACACAAAAAATATTATTTCCCCAAGAATATTCGACAATATCCTCAAAAGTTTCGAATATCACAAAAGTTTCGAAAGTATTTCATGCGTTCTTTCCTATTTATCCTTTTGAAAAAAAGATTCCGATGCGTTCGTTCGATTCAAATTACATACACATATACATGATATATCAAAACCAATGCAGCGAGCAGGACGTGCCACAAATTTCAAATTTGAGAAAATTTCCAAGCTTTGCACACAAAAGTTGCACGAAAACCAATGCCCAGAAAAAATTGTTAACTACTTACGACATATGATCAAATTTGAAATTTAGATACTCCAAACTATATGAACAAAACGTCTCAATTTGGAGAAATTCCAAAAAAAAAAAACACTTGCTCCAAATATATAGACAATATAGAGTTGGATTTAAAAAAAAAAAATCTAATTATGCAATTTAACTGAACAAATGTACGTCCGCACATATTATGAACCTAAATTACAAATTAACAAAAAAATAAAAACATTTGTTAACATCCCAACTTGCCTAAAAATTAAAGTTACTCTACGATATATCAACATGCCCACAAAAAAAAATGCCAACTACTTACAGCAAAACAACAACAACAACAACAACAAAGTCTTTTTTCCCAAACAAGTTGGGGTAGGCTAGAGTTGAAACCCATAAGATCTCGAAACTAGGAACTACTTACAGCAAAAAACTAACTTATTTAAACATTTTGAAATGGTGAATATTTAGAAAGAATCGAAATGCACAGCCTGTAATTAAACAGACTTAAATTAAACATGTCAAGTCAGCAAATATTGCAAGCTAATTAAAATTAACTTTCGTTAAATATGAAATTCAGATCCAGTTTATATAGCTACATGTTGCCATTAATAAATGCTCATATAATGTATATCCTCTGACTATGGAGCTACATTAAATATTTATTCCAACATACAAATATAATCGAATATTAGAATTTGCTAGCAATTTGGAGTTACCCTAGACGGCAATTTCAAGATACTCCACACGACAAATTCCACCATATTTTAACATTTCAAATCCCAACGAGTGATGTGTTTGAATATTTCGTATTGATGAATGTTTGGAAAAAATTCCAGTGCACTTCCTCTTCATAACAATTTCTAAAACATGAAAATATTTCTATAAATACCCTCACGAAAATAAATGCTGATTAGGTGTACCATATAATCAAATTTCAAATTTACATATTCCAAAATTGTAAATATCTTCGAAATCTACTCATTTCACAAATGTAAAAAAATTCGAATCTTAAAAACACCCCAACTTTAACAATTTTCCCAAAACTAAACAATTTCCACACGCAAACTTTCCTGAATTTCACTACTTTTCAAACCTACACAATTTTTAAATATCCACGTTACCAAATTTAAATTTCATTTGCTACACACGCGCGGCATTGCCGCGCTAATTTCCCTAGTAAGTTTTTATACTATGCAACAACGCCTCGAAACAATTGTCGTCACAAACTGATAGCGCCCTTGTCAGCTACTCAGCTGCCCTGCTATGGTAATTTCCTCCCATCTTCCAGGCTGCGCGCCATCACCATATGATGGTTTTGGCATGTTGGAAGACCAACATGCAATGCGCCAACCCTGCCAACAAAAACCCCAATTGCATTAAACTAAAAAAAAAAACCCAATTGCCTAGCATCGAGCGGAGGGTGAGGTGAGCCATGTTGGCAGCAGGAACTCCAGGCATCGTCAGCTCTACGTGCAGCTCGTCACAGCGTTCGCAATCAGTTGTTGCTCTCCTAAGTTTGTACTCCCTAATTTGTGGCGTGTTCAGCATGGAACAACGTCAGTTCGGTAGCTTGTGGTCTCACGCGCATGGCGTGCTGCTTCAGGTGTCGTTGCACTCCGTCTCCACCAACCTCACATCAGCCCCTTGAAAGGTTCTTGTGCTTCCCAGCTGACCATTGCCGATAATCTGAACACTACTCACAGAGTCATAGCTGTAAAAAAAACAGACGTACTGCACTAGTCAGGCTGACCGAGCGGCGGCGGAGCGAGAGAAATAGATCGAACTGGGCTTTACTTTTTTATATAAGAGAATCGCTTTCAAAACGGTGCCAAGAGTTCCAAGTAGGAGGAAGTTAGGGAGTATAAGAGTACAAAGGACGGGATTAGATATGAGAATCAGTATCTAGCCGGATTTGATCGGTTACTACGCTCTGCCACTACAAGTGCAGCATTGAGAAGCTTGATCTACGCTTGGTCGCATAAACATTAATCATATATATAAGTGACACACTGTATTAGATAATCTATACAAATACTAGTGTTCCTAATTAAGTACCGTAGATAAATCTCAACGCTAGCTGCTTATACAAGATAATTGTGCAAGTACACCGAAGATTGAAGAAATAGACGTATGTGTCTCAGCAGGTCTTCGGGGTGACATTGACGGAGTTCTTCAGCTTCACGTTGTTGCATATGCTTGTTGTGGATGCGCTCTTTTTCCCCTTGAAGATGAGATTCACGTCTTGCAACAGTATGTCATGACAAGGGACTGTGTCGCTGCAGTCCAGCTTGATCGCATCTTTTGTTGCACTCGTGCCTTGTATATTCTTGAACCGAATGTTGCTAAACTCCACCGCCAAAGGTTGTTTCTCGCACGCCTTTGGCTTCAAAGGATCGGCCATCGTGCAATAGTTCTGGTCAACGATTATGGGATTCTTGACATTCGCCATTGTTATATCCTCGAACGTGATGTCTTTGGCGTATCCTTTTCCCCCTTGCCAAGACTTGATGCGGACACCGTTCATGGTGCCGGAGAGGTGTGCCTTATAGATTGTCACGTTTGAAACCCGTGCCTCGGAGTTGTTATCACCTAAGCTCCCAACACTTATTCCATGACCCGGTCCACATGTTATTCTCGAAGCAAACATGTTTTCGGTGCCGGTCTTGATTGAAATGCAATCATCGCCGGTTTTAATGTTGCAATCAATAACTTGGATGTCCTTGGTACGAGCAATGTGGATTCCGTCGTTCTCTGGACTGTCGACGGGCGCAGTGATTGTGATGCGCCTTAGAAGCATGTCTTTACAATCTTCTACGGACATGTGAATTTGCTGGCTGTTCAAAAGCTTGATATTTTCCACCTTTAGTTGATTGCACTTGCTAAGCAACAAATCCATTGGGGCGTGCGAGCATTTTAGCTTCTTGTCCACTCGGCACGAATTTTTCCACCACATCTCGCCATTCCCATCTATGGTCCCGCCACCGGTCAAAGTCAGGCTATCAACATTGCTAAACACGATCCACTTCCTCCCGTTATCTTTTGGTCAGCTAGATCTTGCGGGAGCGACCAATTTTCCTTCGAGTCTGAATGTAACACTAGACTTGCATTTACCCGAGAACGTGATCTGCTTGACGAGATACGTCTTCTCCTTCGGAACTAGCAAGGTGGCGGACTGAGATGAGGAGCAAGCCACGGTCCATGCTTTCTCAAACGCCGGTGTGTCATCTTGTTGGCCGTCCCCAACGGCTCTGTAGCTTCCCACGTTGACGAGGTTCGTGCTCTTCTCTCCAAGTTTATGGCCATGCCGAGATGCCCTGTGCCTACGCACGAGAACCTCGTTGATTCGACTAGGCTCCTTCTCTCTTAGTTGGCGGCGCGCGGCAGTGTTGGGGTGAGCACCGTCCGGCAGCAAGAGAAGCAATGATACGATGATCAGAAGTGCCGCCAGCGATATGAGTGTACGCGAGGCCATATCTTGTACAAACGCTGCAACATGTGCTCGCGCACGTAGAACTAGCTAATTAAGCTTTAGACGCCCTTGCTCGCTCTTACGATTCGTGTCGATTAATCATTGTTCCATGCGCTAGGGCGCCCATGCGCAATCTGGGTCGTCGGATTCAGCTGTCCGACGGCCAGGATTAAGCATTGAAAATGCGCTGGGTCAACGCTAAATCCTGGTCGTCGGATAGCTGAATCCGATGGCCCAGGATTGCGCATGGGCACCCTAGCGCATGGTAGAAAGCCACATTCGATTCTTGGTATCTTGCTAGCTGCTTCTGGTGTGCTTGACGACGGGGAGATACACATCTATATATACCGGAGAAAAGGTGATCGGCTATGTGCAAAATTCCGAATCGAGCTACGAGGCAGTTCGGACCTGTGTCTGTGTGCCATGTTCGGGCTGCAGGTTCCGCACATATCCGAATCGGACTAGCTAGTGCAATTTCAATTCCGAGACAGGGCCATGAAAATAGGGAGCGCCTACCTCGCACGGTACGCGGAGGAAACACCGCTCCGCGCACCCGCATGATGTTAACTGGCCCGACCCACTTTCTGCCGTGGACGAGAACGTCCACAAGCATCTCTTTCACGTGGTTTAGTTCGACTTCTTTTTTTGAAAGATAGTTCTACTATTTCCTGATTCCCTGCTTCGCGCAAAACGGCAAAAGTGTACCTTCACGTTTAAAAAAAATCATATATATTTACGCAAATATATTTCAATTTAAAATATAATGTACATGAATATTATGCACGTCCCCGGTTAGGTTCCATTCCCGTACTTGGTTTCGAGTTTCATCAATTGTAACTTCTCGATTTCGAATCGATGTTCGGAATTTTTTTAGACAAATTTTGTCAAATTCGTCGCACTCGGTTTATCATTTGAAATAACCTTTGACGACAATATCTATCTCAACATTTCGCACAAATTCCGTGTTGTAATTTTGTTTCGTTTCGATAGTTATATACGAGCAGATCTTGTACTCTAGGTTTGGAAGTGTTTATATTCCGCTCAGTGTACGTGTTTCGAATATAGGTTTGAACGATTTGAAAAACTCATTGAATGAAATCAAGGTTTGAATGGACTTGGAAACTCGATGAATGAAATATAGATTTGAACGATTTGAAAAACCTGGTGAACGGAATCAAGGTTTGAACGGATTTAGAAAATCCGATGAACGAAATCTATGTTTGAACAGATTTGGAAACCGCATGAATGGTATCTAGGTTTAAACAGATTTGGAAACCGCATGAACGGAATCTAGGTTTGAACATATTTGAAAAACCCGATGAACAAAATCTATGTTTAAACGGATTCAGAATACCCGGTGAACGGAATCTAGGTTTGCACGGATTTAGAAAACCAGGTGAACGGAATCTATGTTTGAACGTATTTGGAAACCGCATGAATGGAATCTAGTTTTGAACAGATTTTAAAAACTCGGTGAACGAAATCTAGGTTTGAAGAAGCGAATCTAGGTGAACGGAATCTATGTTTGAACGGATTTGAAAACCGCGTGAATGGAATCTAGGTTTGAACAGATTTGGAAACCGCGTGAACGGAATCTAGGTTTGAACATATTTGAAAAACCCGATGAACGAAATCTATGTTTAAAAGGATTTGGAAAACCCGGTGAATGGAATCTAAGTTTGAACGGATTTAGAAAACCCGGTGAACGGAATCTATGTTTGAACGGATGTGGAAACCGCATGAATGGAATCTAGATTTGAACATATTTTAAAAACTCGGTGATCAAAATCTAGATTTGAAGGGAATCTAGGTGAACGGAATCTATGTTTGAACGGATTTGGAAACCGCGTGAATGGAATCTAGGTTTGAACAGATTTGGAAACCTCGTGAACGGAATCTAGGTTTGAACATATTTGAAAAACCCAATGAACAAAATCTATGTCACGCCCCGAGACCCGGCCCGGTAGAATGACAGCTGCCGCGCGCCTATAGACCCGAAAGTCTATACACGCGCAAGGCTAGAAAAGCAGGCATAAAACCAGCACAGTGGATCTCAACAACTCAATATAAAGGAGATAAACAAAGTACTAGCGGAGCTGAATTTAAGGAATATCAAGGAAAATGTATTGGCATCACATATGACCGCAAGGTTCCCTACCCGGGACTCACAAGGGTGAATATTCACGCTTTTACACTCTTAAGAGGGGTACTCCGACGTCGACAGCCTCGACCAGAACCACACATGATTCCAGAACGAGCAGAGCTCTTTGACCCGCTAAGACACCGGACACCCTGACCTACTCATGTCGATCGCTCCTACGGATCCATCACCGACACTTTCCATCACGGGCCGCCCCTTACGGAGAACTTAGACTGTCCCATACCAGAACGGTGACCGGTACAATACGATCACCTTCGTAACACCAAATTTTGTTTATAAAAACGTTGAGTTCATTTACATGTCAACTATACGTGCTAAGCCCGGCTCGTACCTGTGGCTCCTACGGATCCATCACCGTAACGATACTAGCGCATTAACCCCGTATATCAACACATAGCTCTTACCACTCAGGGTATCACTCAAAATCAATCAAAGCATACTCTACAAAATATTATGAGAGTGGAAAGAAGAGCTTGCCTCGGTAAACCAAGTCGTAGACAACAAATAATATATCGCCCGGTGGTCAGATATGATACAAACGATCCCTCCAGACTCCAGATACCAGCTAGACTCAGCATATGAACTCACAATCCATACGTGGATACGCCAGCAGACCAGAGCCAAAGAATACCACCAGCAAGAAGATACGCCAGACGCTCCACTCGCCGCCTATCTCATGCTAGCACGGTAGCACCCCCACAGCAGATGATTCGCCTCTCAAGCCAGAGAGCTCATCGCCGCCATCCGTCATTGTAGAATCGCCACCATCGCCAGCGCCGGCGTTCACCGCACCGGCGTCGATCTCTAATTTCCCTCCCTGACTCCCTCTTCGATCTCAACTCTCTTTCATCTTGCCCTCTCTCAGCTTTCTCTGTTTTGCACTCTCGATGCCGGATATGGAGTGAGAAGAGTACAGAAGCAACAGCCATATCTATAGGGATCGATCGATGGATTTCGTGGTGTGCCTCAGGAGCTAGTAGCTAGAGCTGCCTAGTATATATAGGAGAGATGATCGGTGGCGACCAAAATATCCTGCCGCTTGGCTGAGCTAAATATCTGGGCATCCTTCGCTTTCGCTGCCAAGGCAGAGAGCAACGAGCTGCTCTCATTGGCTCACTCCCTCGCACGTGTCGAACACTCACTGGTTGACTAACATGCATAGCTCCACGTTGGATAAAAGTGCAACGTCAGTGCATGCGCATGCATATCGGATCCCATGCATCAGTTCGATGCTACATGCTTGCATGAGCTGCTCCATTGATGCATGCAAACGTATTACTAGCTCAAAAATGCACAAGCAAGCCAAGCCAATCAACTCTATTTTTCTTACGCATGCAAAAATAAACATCTAATTTGAGCACAAGAGATGAGTAGAAAATAGAGCAATCAAAAGCTAATTTCATTTCAATCAAACTAAATGATAAGCTAAAAATTCGGGTTATCACAATCTATGTTTAAACGGATTTAGAAAACCCGGTGTACGGAATCTAGGTTTGAACGGATTTAGAAAACCCGGTGAACGGAATCTATGTCTGAACGGATTTGGAAAGCGCATGAATGGAATCTAGATTTCAGCAGATTTTAAAAACTTGGTGAACGAAATCTAGGTTTGAACGGACTTAAAATGCCCGGTGAACAGAATCTAGGTTTGAACGGATTTGGAAACCGCGTGAACGTAATCTAGTTTGAACAGATTTGAAAAACCCGCAGAACGGAATCTAGGTTTGAACGGATTTTGAAACCACGTGAATGGAATCTAGGTTTGAACATATTTGAAAAACCCCGTGAACGGAATCTAGATTTGAACAGATTTGAAAAACCCGATGAACAGAATCTAGGTTTAAACGAATTTTGAAAACCCGGTGAACGGAATCTAGGTTTGAACAGATTTGGAAGCCGCATGAACGAAATCTAGATTTGAACAGTTTTGAAAAAACCCGGTGAACGGAACCAAAGTTTGAACGATTTGGAAACCCGGTAAACAAAATCTGTGCTTGAATGATTTGGAAAAACAAGGTGACCGAACCTGGTTTTGAACAATTTGGAAAACCTGGTGAACAAAATGTGGGTTTGAACGGATTTGAAAAGCCCGGTGAACAGTTGAACGATTTTTTAAATATGAACATCTATGTCATTTGAACGATTTTTTAAATATGAACATTTATCTTATTTGAACGATTTTCTAACTCTGAACATTTATGTCATTTAAACGATTTTAAATATGGACATTTATGTCATGTGAACGATTTTTAAATATGAACATTTAATAGACATGAACATTTATGTTATTTGAACGATTTTTCAATATGAATCCGAGAAAAATCCTTTCTTTCTTGTCCGCTCCAGGGGGTACGGACACACGTGCGCGGATTACAGGTGTATTTATATTATTTGAACATTTATGTTATTTGAATGATTTTCGAATGTGAACATTTATGTTATTTGAAGGTTTTTTCAAAAAATAGCATTCATTCCATTTGAACGATTTTCCAATGTGAACACTTTATTAATATGAGCGATTTTTCCAATAAGAACATTTTATGTATGGCATTTGAACGACTTTAATATATGGACAAGTAATAAATTCCTAAAACAGAAAAACATTGGTTACTAATATAAAACCGAAAATAAAAAAGGAAAACAGAAAAGAAAAGAAAAAAGAAACAGCAAAAAAAACGAAAAGAAAAAGCAAAACAAACAGCCAAAAAAGAAAAACGGAAAGAAAAAAAACAGGGAAAACGGACCAGAAAGACGAATATTCGGCTGAAGCTGGTCATATTGGGCCGGCCCAGTTTGCGATGAAGGGTGCGCGGAGTGCTTTGCTCTCCGCACGCGGAACCTATATGCCGCCCGTAGGCGCCGCGGAACGCTTGCGGCGCCCGTAGGATTTCGTCCCGACGCGACTCTGGGCTGGCCCATTTAACTCGATTGTTGTTTTCGACTGCTTTCGCTCACGCGAGAAAAATAAACTGCGTGTGGTAAGATTCGAACACCAAACCTAATGGTTTGAGCGCGCAGGCGCCAAGGCTGTGCTAGACAACTGCTCTAATTCATGTTGGTGTCATAGTTCGACACATACGTATTAAATACTACACATGTTCGAGCAGATTATTAATATTTATTTATAATTAAAGTTGGAAAATCTGTTCTACTATCAAACAAGCGAGTTAAATGGACCGACGCGATTCTTTTTTCTTTTTATTTCTTCTTCCCGTGCGTTCCCAGATTTCCTAATTTTGTTTTTCTTTTTCTTTTTCATTTTCGTTTCTTTTCTTTTTTCTTTTTTGTTTCTTTTCTTCTTTTTTTGTCCTTTTCCTTTTTCTATTTTGTTTTCATTTTTGTTTTTCTTATTTTTTTTATTTTTTAAATTGCTTTACGAAAATGGTTCCAATTTTTAAAATTGATCATTTTTTGAAAACGGTTCCATTTTTTAAATGGTTCCAAACCAAAAAAAATGGTTCCGGTTTTTTGAAAATGGTTTCAAACCGAAAAAATGGTTACAATTTTTCGAAAATGGTTCTTTTTGAAAATGGTTCCGATTTTTCGAAAATGGTTCCGAACCGAAAAAATGGTTCCGATTTTTTAAATGGTTCCAAACCGAAAAATGGTTCCGAACCGAAAATTGGTTTCTTTTTGAAAATGGTCCCGAACCGAAAAAATGGTTCCGAACCGAAAAATGGTTTCTTTTTGAAAATGGTTCCGAACCGAAAAAATGGTTCTTTTTGAAAATGGTTCCGATTTTTTGAAAATGGTTCCAAACCAAAAAAAATGGTTCCGATTTTTCGAAAATGGTTCCTTTTTGAAAATGGTTGCGAACCGAAAAAATGGTTCCAAACCGAAAAAATGGTTCCTTTTTGAAAATGTTTCCGAATCGAAAAAATAGTTTCTTTTTTAAAATGGTCCCGAACCGAAAAAAATGATTCTGAACCGAAAAAATGGTTCCTTTTTTAAAATGGTTCCTTTTTGAAAATGGTTCCGAACCGAAAAATGGTTCCGATTTTTGAAAATGGTTCCGAACCGAAATAATGGTTCCTTTTTGAAAATGGTTCCGAACCAAAAAATGGTTCCAACCCGAAAAAATTGTTCTGATTTTTCGAAAATGGTTCCTTTTTGAAATGGTTCCGAACCGAAAAAATGGTTCCTTTTTGAAAATGGTTCCGAATGAAAAAATGGTTCCGATTTTTTAAATTTTTCCGAACCGAAAAAATGGTTCCTTTTTGAAAATGGTTCCGAATGAAAAAATGGTTCCGAACCAAAAAAATGGTTCCAACCCGAAAAAATTGTTCCGATTTTTCGAAAATGGTCCCTTTTTGAAATGGTTCCGAACCGAAAAAAATGGTTCCTTTTTGAAAATGGTTCCGAACCGAAAAAATTGTTCCGATTTTTCAAAAATGGTCCCTTTTTGAAATGGTTCCGAACCGAAAAAATGGTTCCAATTTTTTAAATGGTCCAAACCGAAAAATGGTTCCGAACCGAAAAAATGGTTCCTTTTTGAAAATGGTTCCGAATCGAAAAAATAGTTTCTTTTTTAAAATGGTCCCGAACCGAAAAAAATGATTCTGAACCGAAAAAATGGTTCCGAACCGAAAAAATGGTTCCTTTTTGAAAATGGTTCCGAACCGAAAAATGGTTCCGATTTTTGAAAATGGTTCCGAACCGAAATAATGGTTCCTTTTTGAAAATGGTTCCGAACCGAAAAAATGGTTCCAACCCGAAAAAATTGTTCTGATTTTTCGAAAATGGTTCCTTTTTGAAATGGTTCCGAACCGAAAAAATGGTTCCTTTTTGAAAATGGTTCCGAATGAAAAAATGGTTCCGATTTTTTAAATTTTTCCGAACCGAAAAAATGGTTCCTTTTTGAAAATGGTTCCGAATGAAAAAATGGTTCCGAACCAAAAAAATGGTTCCAACCCGAAAAAATTGTTCCGATTTTTTGAAAATGGTCCCTTTTTGAAATGGTTCCGAACCGAAAAAAATGGTTCCTTTTTGAAAATGGTTCCGAACCGAAAAAATTGTTCCGATTTTTCAAAAATGGTCCCTTTTTGAAATGGTTCCGAACCGAAAAAATGGTTCCGATTTTTTAAATGGTCCAAACCGAAAAATGGTTCCGAACCGAAAAAATGGTTTCTTTTTGAAAATGGTCCCGAACCGAAAAAATGGTTCCGATTTTTGAAAATGGTTCCGAACCGAAAAATGGTTTCTTTTTTAAAATGGTTCCGAACCGAAAAAATGGTTCTTTTTGAAAATGGTTCCAAACCAAAAAAAATGGTTCCGATTTTTCGAAAATGGTTCCTTTTTGAAAATGGTTGCGAACCGAAAAAATGGTTCCGATTTTTTAAAATGGTTCCAAACCGAAAAAATGGTTCCGATTTTTTCAAAAATGGTTCCTTTTTGAAAATGGTTCCGAACCGAAAAAATAGTTTCTTTTTTAAAATGGTCCCGAACCGAAAAAAATGATTCTGAACCGAAAAAATGGTTCCTTTTTGAAAATGGTTCCGAACCGAAAAATGGTTCCGATTTTTTAAAATGGTTCCGAACCGAAATAATGGTTCCTTTTTGAAAATGGTTCCGAACCGAAAAAATGGTTCCAACCCGAAAAAATGGTTCCAACCCGAAAAAATTGTTCTGATTTTTCGAAAATGGTTGCTTTTTTAAATGGTTCCGAACCGAAAAAATGGTTCCTTTTTGAAAATGGTTCCGAACCGAAAAAATGGTTCCTTTTTGAAAATGGTTCCGAATGAAAAAATGGTTCCGATTTTTTAAATTTTTCTGAACCGAAAAAATGGTTCCTTTTTGAAAATGGTTCCGAATGAAAAAAATGGTTCCGAACAAAAAAAATGGTTCCAACCCGAAAAAATTGTTCCGATTTTTCGAAAATGGTCCCTTTTTGAAATGGTTCCGAACCGAAAAAAATGGTTCCTTTTTGAAAATGGTTCCGAACCGAAAAATGGTTCCTTTTTGAAAATGGTTCCGAATGAAAAAATGGTTCCAACCCGAAAAAATTGTTTCGATTTTTCGAAAATGGTTCCGAACCAAAAAAATTGTTCCAACCCGAAAAAATTGTTCCGATTTTTCGAAAATGGAAAACGGGAATTTTCGAAAATGGTTCCAACCCGAAAAAATTGTTCCGATTTTTCGAAAATGGTTCCTTTTTAAAATGGTTCTGAACCGAAAAATGGTTCCTTTTTGAAAATGGTTCCGAACCGAAAAATGGTTCCTTTTTGAAAATGGTTCCAAACCGAAAAATGGTTCCGATTTTTTAAATGTTTCCGAACCGAAAAAGGTTCCGAATGAAAAAATGGTTCCGATTTTTAAAATGGTTCCGAACCAAAAAAATGGTTCCTTTTTTAAAATGGTTCTGATTTTTAAAAATGGTTCCGAATTTTCGAAAATGGTTCATCTTTATTTCCGGTTAACTATTATTTTCCGTCAATATTAATTTTTCTTCACTTTTTAATATTGTTTCATGTATTTCTGATAATTATAATTCCTAGTGAATTATTTCATACTTTTGTCTGCTTCCTGCATATATTATAGTGTACATGTTGAACGTATCAGAAAATAGAAAATAAATCACGCTGATGATGGGAGCGAGCTAGCTAGCTAACACAACGTCTCCTGATAGGCATGCATGTATCTACTAGCTAGCACGAACATGTCTGAACGTAGCAGAGAAAGTAGAGCAAGCACGCATGAAGCAGTAGACGAACGTCCGCGTGCACGATATTTGGGCCGGCCCATTAAAGAACTCACGTAGGCGCCGTATCATCTAAGGGGCGCCAACGGGCGGCACAAAGGTGCTCCCCACTCCGCAGTACGCGGCAACTAGGTTTGGCCATGAATAGTACGGAGTAGTACAAAGCGAGGTGTAGTCTTTCTTTGAAGCCCACCAGGTTGTCTGCAATCTGGCCCAAGCCCACCTGGTGACCTGGATCACCTTCCACCAGATGTTCAAGCCCATCACTGCATATTTCACATCAGGACCAACCTTCTCCGTTCTTTGCTACTCCATCTTCCTCCTTTGAGTTCTCAGTGATTTCACATCGCACAGACCTGAAATCGAAGCGAATCAGCGAGAGCCAGAGACACAGAGGGGAAGCGATGGAGGCGCTGCTGGAGCTGGAGAAGGTGCAGAGGGTGCTCTCCCTCATGGGCTCCCGTGGCCTCTCCGACTCCACCGGCGGCGGGGACCGCTTCGTCGCCCACTTCCTCCTCTTCCTGGTACGGTTCACCCCCCTTCTCTTCCGCCGCCTCGACGAATTCAATCACCTCGGAATCTCGGATGCGTATGTTATGTACGCCCGTGAATCTCTAGCGATATCGGGTGAACCCAAGCTCGTATGTATGTGCCGCCCTGGTCTCTCTACGAGTCCGTTAACCTCGTAAAGGATATTTTCATTAGCCCAAGGTTTATGCAATTGTGCGCGTAGTGTTGCTGGTGCATCGGATGAGCAAATATACGTTTGCGCGTGCGTGCTAAAATAATTTCAATCTGATGAAGTGGTGTCTGGATGTTACATGTGCTTGTGAAATCACAAGCAACATCTGGGCTTATCTGCTGGATGGAGCTTCAATAGTTGAGGCGAGTGAGGCTATACAATTAAAACTGCCAGCAGTTGGGAACTTAATTTCCGCATCGAATGGTTTTTACCTTTTATGATGATTAACTTCGATAGATCTCGCCATGTACATAGTGTTGGGTTAGAGGGCGTTCCTGCCGGCGGCGCTGTGGAGGTGGTGGCGTGGTCGGCGGTAGTTTTGGGGGCGGCGCTTCCCCTCTCTGCTGCGTGTGCAGCGGGGCGCTCGCCGTCGTCCTGGCGCTCGCGGATCTTCGGATTCCTCGGGCGGTCCAGGCCCCTGCTTCGGGTCGACGGATCGGCGCCGTTGACCTGGGGCTCTGGGACTCCGGTCCCCCGGCTCTGTCGTCGTCACGCCGGCGCGTCCTCCAGCGGCGGTGTGGAGCTGGGGTGGTGGTGTGTAGGAGGTAGAAGCGGCGTTTGCGAGGAGTCTCTGCTGGCTTCGCCGGGTTTGGTGGCCGACGGAAGGTGGTGCTGCATTCGGTGGAGGGCGCTGGCCGTGTTCGTTCTTCGAGCGAGGTTTCGTCACCGAGTGGCGGACGGCTTCTGCGGTCTTTTCCAGGTGCGGAGGTGCTCTCGGGAAAAGGTAAGAAGGTGGTGCGGCTTCATCGACTCCGGCGTTGGCGGCGGCGGTGTTTTCCTTTGTAGCTTTGCTTCCTGCGTATGTTGCTCTGTATTGCTCGAGTCTCTGTACTCGTTCTCTGTGTAATGCATATGCAGTTCTCTAATAAAAAAAAAATATTTCATTGGACAATTCCAATAGTTCCTATTTTCTAGATAAGTAAGAGTTTCCCTTCTAAGCTTCAGTCCTTTATCATAATAGAGTATCTTCTCACTTGGTCAGCATACCTTGACTTTTCCCATTCCTCTGTTGAATTCAGTATCTCTTGCTGACATTTGAAGTATCAATGTGATTGTCGCATCTGTAAACTAAATGCATTTGGAACATCTTTTCGTCAAATTATGGCTTCAATGTTAAGAATTTGTTCCCCTATACTTTTTTGTATGTGTAGGTACAACCGTTTGATTCACTTAGCATGGATAAGAAAGTTCTGTTGATCTCTGAGCTGTTAAGAGAGGTAATTTTTCATTATTATTCCTTACTTTAAGTGTTTACAGTGATGAATTGTAATTCAGACTTGTTTGTAAGGTTAACTCTGATACTCTTGAAGAAGTACAACATCTTGTGAGTTGGGAAGGTACTAATAGTGAAGACGAAGTAAGGATTATCCCCCCTTTACCTTGTAAGTCAGTTGAGCACTCTTCTTATTAACTGGCACTTGTACTCTGTAGAGATTATTCCCTTTCTTTTGCAGCTGATCAAGCTACGTCTTCTGGAGATTTACTTCGGCCAAGTAAGAAGTTCAAGACGAATGCTGAGAAATTAACCATCCAGGATGTGCCAATGATTGGATATGATGCAATGATGAGAGCCAATTCCACACTTGAAGATTTTGTGCGTACTCTTTGATACTTTTGACGACCTTTAGTTGGACTTGCACCCAGCTTCTCTAAGACTATGTGCTAATGCTGCCTTATTGTCTTCTCTACAAGCTGTCAAATTTTTCTCGTGGAACTCACTTAGGGACATTAGATTCATGTAAAAAAACTAAGAAAAATTTCCATGTGACTGCATTTTGTTCTTTCTGTGATTGCATTGCTTATTTTACGTAGAAAGTGGATCAATATGATGTCTCTAATGTTGGTTATTCTCACGCAAGATACACACGTTTTGTCTTAAAAGTTTATCCTATTACATGTAATGATGCTATTCTTAATTTTTTCCTTGAAATGACAGTGCAGGTCATATTTTATATTTCACGGTTTGGACATTAACAAACCACAAGCTGTGTTCAAGTTTCTTCCTTTTCTTTCTTTCACAGAGAGCTACATATACCAGGTTTTGCTGAAGTACATTCTTCACAGTTTCTTCTTATGGTTTTTATTTTCCATTGGACAAACTCGATCTTTCTTGTTGCAGTTAGATGCGTCAAATGAAAACAGTTTGCTTTTAGTCCAAGACAACAACTCTTCTTCAACAGTAAGATTTTAACTTTTGATTTCGTTTTTCTTTGGAATATGAAATGGAGAACCATCTGTGTTGAATCAGATCAACACAGGTCTTTTACTCCCTTTGTTCCAAAATAGTTGACTCAGATTTGTGTAAGTACGGGTGTATTTAGACATGTTTTAGTGTATACATACATCCCTATTTAGATAAAGCTGAGTCAAGTATTTTGAAACGGAGGGAGTATTATTATGTGTACATTGACTATGAGCAGTTTGCTGGTATTTTCTTGGTCTTTTTTTTACAACTTTTGTCTTGTTATTGATTAATGTTGGTATTACCAATGCAGGTGTTGGATGAAGCATCCTTGTGTGACATGCTTGACCCCCTTGAAAATCTTCTTCAGTGCTAGGGGTTAATGACAGACCAGTTAGGAACTTTCTCCTCTATGCATTTGTAAATACGGAGAAAGTAATATTCACCATATATAATTGAATTAGCTCTATATTTCCCCCTGTTTTTAATTTTTTTAGATTGAGAAATGAATTCTGATCTGGCATCCAGTATTGGTCCCTTGAAAGGAAGCTTTGTCAAGCATTATCAAGAAATGATACGGTTAGTAGAGCTATTTCTTAGATCATCTGTTATATTCACTTAGACTTGTTCATCTGTAGAATTTACCAAAGTGTACTACTGAAACTTGAAAGATAACTAATGAGCTAAGCATGTCAGTAGATATTCACTTAGATTTGTTCATCCGTAGAATTTACCAAAGTTAGTAGAGCTAAGCATTATAGTCTCTAACAGGAATAGATATGCTCATGAAAATGTGAAGTAACTAATGACTAAACCGTCGATTTTTGTATTTTTTTTTGTAAAATCAAGCATTTTTTGCATTAGATAACCTTTCTCCCTGCCAAACTCAAATATAGTGCTGATTTGTTTTTTGTATAGATATCAATTGAAGATGTGATGAAAGCAATCCATCTCAAATCATTTGATTATCGAGTTCTTAATCTGATGATGTATCGGCTTACTGGTGAGCAGGTATATGCGTCTTTATCTGTTTCCTATCAAACACTAACTCTTAGTTGTCTTCTTAATACCTGGACATTTTTCTTTTGTTATTTCTAGGTCAATGAATTGCATATGGAGTTCTTGTCTGTCTCAGAATTTCTGGTTGAGATATCTGATGACCTGTGAGTATGCTCTAAATATTATTTTTGCATGCACAACTGGAAAGTGCCTATCCTTGAAGAAATATAGCACATATTGTTATGACCGGCATTGCATATGGCCGGAAGAAGCCCAATAGCACGTCGAATTAGGGGCTTAGCCCAACTTATCTTTTACTTTTATTAGCTGGAGGATTATATAAACAATGTAATGCTACGTTTGGAAATTAAGCAATAAATCGTATTTGTTGCCGACTCCCTCAGGAGTCGGAGTCCCTAACCCTAGCCGCCTCCTCCTCCTGCGCCAGCTCCTCCCCCATCGAGCGATCACGGCGCCGACTCGCCGCCGTGCTCGCCCAAGCCCTCGCCAACCTTCCTTCCACCCCTACAACCTACGAGCTAGACCTGGTAGGACTCTGGTTTCTATCAATCTAGTATCAGGAGTTTCGGGATCGATCATGTCTCTACCCATGCCCACCACCACGGCCGCGCCGCCGGTGACCTCCGCGGGGGCCGCGCCGTCGCCTCCGGGCCGTTTTACTCCGCCGCCGCGACCACGTCGCTCGCCCCCTCCGTCGTCCTCACCCCGGCCGAGATGACGTCGGCCCTCCGGGACCTCGCCCAGGCGGTCGAAGGCATCCGCACCTTCCTCGCGAGCCCCTATGGGCCACAGCCGCCGGGTGCCCTCGCCACGGCCCCGCCACCACACCTGCTGCCGTGGCAGCAGCCGCCCGCAACGCACGTCTTGTCGCCCGCCACCTCGAACCAGGCCCCCTCGACGGCCCAAGGGGTGCCGATCAACCAAATCATGTTTCCGCCGTTGCCGTCACCGCTCCCGGACTGGCTCGCCGCGCCAATCTACACGACGGCCTCGAGTCAGCCGACCGTGCTGCAGCCACCAGTGCCGTCCTCGGCCGCTCTCTTCGGTGGACTCCCTGGCTACGCCGAACCCTACGCCGGCGTCGACGGACCCTTGTTCCACGGCGGTCCTCTGATGCCCACCCTCTCGGCCCCCGCGTCATCGCTGCTCCGCCACGAGGGAGCTTAGCCCGCCGGGGCTCACGGCCAGCCGCCGCGCTTCTCCAAGCTGGAGTTCGCCACCTACGACGGCACGGTGGACCCCCTGAACTGGCTCAACCAGTGCGACCAGTTCTTCCGGGGGCAGCGCACGCTTGCATCCGACCGCACCTGGATAGCCTCCTACCACCTCCGCGGTGCCGCGCAGACGTGGTATTACAGCCTCGACCAAGGCGAGGGCGGCATGCCTCCATGGGAGCGTTTCCGCGAGCTTTGCCTACTACGCTTCGGTCCCCCGATACGCGGGAGCCGGTTGACGGAGCTGGGGCGTGTACCCTTCACCTCCTCGGTGCAGGAATTTGCGGACCGCTTCCAGTCCCTAGCATGCCACACGCCCGGCGTTATGGCTTGCCAGCGAGCCGAGCTTTTCGTGGGCGGCCTTCCCGACCACATCCGCGTGGACGTGGAGATGCGGGGCCCTCAGGACCTCCAGACGGCCATGTACTATGCCCGCGCCTTCGAGCAGCGTGCGATGGCCATGCAGCAGGCCTTCTCGGCCAGAGGGGCCTGCCCGCCTGCTCGACCTCCACCGACACCAGCAGTCCAGGCGCGCCCGGCCCAGACCCCTGCCGAGGCTTCCGCTCCGACCACGACGCGGCCGTTCCGTCGGCTGACCACGGCCGAACAGCTCGAGCGCCGTCCCCAAGGGTTGTGCTTTAACTGCGACGACCCCTACGTACCGGGACACGTGTGCCCACGGCTGTTCTACCTGGAGGCCGCCGACTACGTGGAGGCGGATGTCGTCGCCGCCGAGCCCCACGACCCGGACACCACCGTGTCCGACGCCGCTCCCCACGGTCCGACCCAGGCCACCGCCTTCGTCGTCTCCCTACATGCCCTCGCGGGCATCCGGACGGAGAAAACCATGCTGCTACCGGTGACGATCAACGGGGAGCGACTCCTCGCGCTCCTGGACACGGGCTCCACGCACAACTTTCTGTCCGGGGCCACCATGCGCCGCCTGGCGCTGCAGCCGTCCGGCGCGGAGCAGTTCAGCGTGACCGTCGCCAACGGTGACCGCCTTGCCTGCCAGGGCGTTGCGAGGCAGGTCCCCATCCGCATCGGCGACGAGCAATTCTCCGTCACCTGCGTCGGCATCGACTTGGGCTGTTTCGACTTCATCCTCGACGTCGACTTCTTACGCACTCTGGGGCCCATCCTCTGGGATTTCGACGCCCTGACAATGGAATTCTGGCATCTGGGGCGCCGTGTCCGATGGGAGGGCGCCGGGGGTTCCTCTCCGGCGGCTCCTCAGCCCCAGCTGACGGCGGCCGCTGTCGACGCGGAGCACCCCCTCTTGGCCAGCCTCCTGCAGACAGTAACCTTTTCGACGAGCCGCAGGGACTCCCGCCAGCCCGGGCCTGCGACCATCACATCCACCTGCTGCCGGACACAGCTCCTGTGGCCGTACGGCCATACCGCTACCCTCAGCTGCAGAAGGACGAGCTCGAGCGCCAGGTTGCGGTCATGCTCGCTTAGGGCATCATCCGGATCTCGACATCGCCCTTCTCCGCGCCGGTGCTCCTCATGCGCAAGGCTGATGGTACATGGCGTTTCTGCATCGACTACCGTGCTCTCAACGCCAGGACGTCCAAGGACAAATTCCCTATCCCCGTCGTGGATGAGCTCTTGGACGAGTTACACGGGGCACGCTTCTTCACCAAGCTCGACCTCTGATCCGGCTACCACCAGGTGCGGATGCACCCGGACGACATCGCAAAGACAGCCTTCCGAACTCATCATGGCCACTTCGAGTTCTTGGTGATGCCGTTTGGCCTCTCCAATGCCCCGGCGACATTCCAGGCCTTGATGAACGACGTGCTCAGCCCCTACTTGCGCCGCTTTGTGCTTGTTTTCTTTGATGACATTCTTATCTACAGTTCGTCCTGGGCGGAGCACCTGCAGCACGTGGCCATCATCTTCAACGAGCTTCGAGCGCACCATCTCCACCTCAAGCGCTCGAAGTGCTCGTTCGGAACGACCTCCGTCGGCTACCTGGGACACGTCATCTCAGCGGACGGCGTCGCTATGGATGTCGACAAGGTCGCGGCGGTCGCAGCGTGGCCCACACCGCAGTCACCTCGGGCCCTCCGCGGTTTCCTGGGTCTCGCGGGCTACTACCGGAAGTTCATCCGGGAATTCGGTCTCATCGCCGCGCCACTGACACGCCTCCTGCGCCGCGACGCCTTTTCATGGGATACGGAGGCGACCGAGGCGTTCCAGGCCCTCAAGCAGGCTCTCACGACAG
This sequence comes from Poa pratensis, assembly GCA_947311845.1. NCBI lineage: Eukaryota > Viridiplantae > Streptophyta > Magnoliopsida > Poales > Poaceae > Poa > Poa pratensis. The sequence goes on along the minus strand of CAMZMU010000050.1, from coordinate 39,141,699 downwards.
GGCCAGTCCTCCAGATGCCGGACTTCGACAAGCTGTTCGTCGTGGACTGCGATGCCTCCGGCGTGGGGTTTGGCGCCGTCCTTCATCAGGGCGATGGACCGCTGGCGTTCTTCAGCTGACCCTTTGCCGCTCGCCATAACAAGCTTGCGGCCTATGAGAGGGAGCTCATCGGCTTGGTGCAAGCTGTGCGCCACTGGCGACCGTATCTTTGGGGGCGACCGTTCCGCATTCGCACGGATCACTACAGCCTCAAGTTCTTGCTGGACCAGCGTCTATCTACTGTGCCGCAACATCAGTGGATCAGCAAGCTCTTTGGCTTCGATTTCACCGTCGAGTACCGCCCGGGCCGCCTCAACACTGTCGCCGATGCCCTGTCCCGCCGTGACACCGAGGATACCGCGGACGACGCGGCCCCCGCGGGAGCGGCCTTCTGCATCCGCACCGGGCCCTCCTTCGCCTTCATCGACGACATCCGCCGGGCCACCGCGAGCGCCCCGGATGCGCAGCTCCTCCGCCAGCGTCTCGAGGCCGCCGACCTGGAGGCGCCATGGCGCTTGGATGCTGGCCTCATACTGCACGGGCGCCGGCTCTTCGTGCCGGATCACGACGACCTACGCCATCAAGCACTGCTGCTGGCGCATACGGCTGGTCATGAGGGCGTGCAAAAGACCCTACACCGTCTCCGTGCTGATTTTCACATTCCAGGCGACCGTGCGCCGGTTCGCGACTGGGTTCGGTCTTGTGCGACATGCCAGCGCAATAAGACGGAGACGCTGCGGCCAGCGGGACTGCTACAGCCTCTTGAGGTGCCATCTCAAGTTTGGGCTGATATCTCCGTGGACTTCATCGAGGGCCTTCCCAAGGTGGGCGGCAAATCCGTCATCCTCACGGTGGTCGACCGTTTCTCCAAGTATGCGCATTTCATCGCGCTCGGCCACCCCTACACAGCCGCATCCGTGGCGCGGGCCTTCTTCGACGGAATCGTCCGCCTCCACGGGTTTCCCTCCTCGATCGTCAGTGACCGTGACCCGGTGTTCACTGGTCATGTCTGGCGTGATCTCTTTCGGTTGGCGGGTGTGAAGCTGCGCATGAGTACGGCCTTCCATCCTCAGACGGACGGCCAATCCGAGGTGGTTAACAAGGTGATTGCGATGTATTTACGTTGTGTGACACGTGATCGCCCCCGAGCTTGGGTGGATTGGCTTCCGTGGGTGGAGTACTGCTACAACACCTCCTATCACTCCGCCCTGCGCACCACTCCATTCGAGGTGGTCTATGGGCGTCCCCCTCCACCCATGCTGCCCATGGAGCCTGGGACGGCTCGGACGGAAGCAGCCGCCGACCTCCTCCGCACCAGGGATGAGATCATCGCCGAGGTGCGCCAGCGCCTCCTCCAAGCCCAGCAGCTGTCCAAGAAGTACTACGACGAACACCACCGTGAGGCGGAGTTTGCGGTGGGCGACTGGGTGTGGCTGCGGCTCCTGCACCGGACTACACAGTCCCTGGATCCGCGCGCCAAGCGCAAGCTGGGACCGCGCTATGCGGGGCCTTTTCCCGTGCTGGAACGCGTGGGCAAGGTCGCCTACTGCCTTCAGCTTCCGGCCGGCACTCGCATCCACGACGTCTTCCATGTGTGCTTGCTGAAGCCGTTCCGTGGTGAGCCCCCAGCGGCGCCGCCAGCGCTTCCTCCTACCTCTAATGGACGTCTCCTTCCGGCTCCAGCAAAGGTGGTGAAAGCTCAGCAACGCCGCAGCATTTGGCACCTGTTGATACAATGGGAAGGCCTTCCGATGGAGGACGCCACCTGGGAGCAGCTCGACGAGTTCCGCCAGCAGTTTCCAGAATTCCAGCTCGAGGACGAGCTGTTTGCGCAGGCGGGGAGAGATGTTATGACCGGCATTGCATATGGCCGGAAGAAGCCCAATAGCACGTCGAATTAGGGGCTTAGCCCAACTTATCTTTTACTTTTATTAGCTGGAGGATTATATAAACACTGTAATGCTACGTTTGGAAATTAAGCAATAAATCGTATTTGTTGCCGACTCCCTCAGGAGTCGGAGTCCCTAACCCTAGCCGCCTCCTCCTCCTGCGCCAGCTCCTCCCCCATCGAGCGATCACGGCGCCGACTCGCCGCCGTGCTCGCCCAAGCCCTCGCCAACCTTCCTTCCACCCCTACAACCTACGAGCTAGACCTGGTAGGACTCCGGTTTCTATCACATATGGTCTGTTTGATTAAATGCTTTAGTGATATTATTATGTTTCTTAGTGGAAGGAAGTGTAACTTAACCAGAAATATGCAAAACCTGTAACCTGAAAAATGAGGTGATACACATGCAACACGAAAATAGTGTTTTATCATAAATGAAGTTGTCACTTTGGTTAGTTAAGATTAAGCCTAATTGATAGATGACCTGAGAAAATAGAAACCCGATTACAGTAAAACTATAGTTCACCTTCTCAATATTTAGAGATGTTCTTTTTTCTTCTGTACAACATCAATGAAAACAGTTCTTGCATCAATAACTGGTATAACTATCTTGCAGGTACGATTATGAGGTGAGTGTTGCTAATGATATCGCCACTTACGCAAAATTATAAGATTATTAATACATGTCTTAACTGTTAAACTAGCTCTTTTGTGTTGTAGGACGATGTGATTAATAATACTTTTAACATCCTTCGCATGTTTGCTGCGATATATGGACCTTTGGACGCACCAAAGATGTTGGTAAGTAACAAATTATTTGCTCCTTTGACTTCAGGCACATTTTTTATTCATAATATCACTGCTGTGTTCTTGATGTTTTTGTTTACGCGAAGACTTTTACTTTGCTAAAAAAAATGATCACAGAACATGTGGGATTCCTTTACTGGGTAATTATGCATGGCTTCATAAACCGCAGTGCATGTATTATGGCAGTGGGCAAGTAGTTATGTATGGCATGAAGAGTAGGTGGTTAGATTCATGTAAATTTTGGATTTCTTCACAAATCCGGTGATATTTTGGGTAATTCAAAATCAGTGCGAATGCGTCCATATGATTTTGACTTATTATTTTTTAAATAGTCCTACGGGAGAAGGACCCGTGGCATTTTTCATAGAAGAGTGTTGCAACATTATCGAAATTGCGAGCATGAGGACTCGAACTCGGGTGGGTGGGAAGGCATCAACCCCTCCCTACCACTAGGCTATGCCTTAGTCTGCATTTTGACTTCTTTAAAACATAATAGCTTCGTTTTGCTTACTGATATCGGTCTAATTAAATATTTAAATTACATTCTTGCTAGTACGTTTTACGAGATCTTGCTGATTAGTTAATATTAGAAGTTTGGGATGCTAATTCATTCTACAAAATGAAATGACTGCTGTGTACCTGTAGGCCAAGTGCATAGGTGAAGCTGAGGAGAAATATGAGAGCTTTTCGAAGAAATTGGACCCTAGCCTCTCAGGGAGTTATTGGAGAAGGTGTGAGGAAGCTACGAGGGAAGGTTTGTCTTTATGCAGTTTGAAGACATTCTGATAATTATTTTCTTAATCCGATTTGATCGGCTTTTCAAAAATAGGTGGAAAAATATCTGGCCATACATATGGCACATGGAATATCCCTCCTCTGATAAGAGACGAAGAATCATTCCGCCGTGAAAGAATGAACAAAGATGATGCTTCTGCTGTGGCCATCAGATGACATATATCATGTTCCGAGCTTTTTTCAAATATAAGCGCAATTGATCATTGCTAGCAAGTGCCTTGCCGCCTATGTGATTTAGGTTCTACCCATTATCTGTCATCCTTTGTGTAAGCTGCCAGGGTGTGTTCCAATCTCGTGCAGTTCACTCAAGCAAATTTGACGAAAAAAATCGTAGCATAGGAGCAGCTTAATGTACACAGAGATATCTTGCTGTTTGCGAGCATGTTATTTTGGTGGATGTGGGCTAGCCAATCAGTTTATTGTGCTTTGAATGAACTCAGGCTCAACCAAGTCAAAAGTACTTGAATCTTGTGACCCAGACTTCAGCAGATCATTTTTGGGTTCTGTGCGGGTTGAGATAACGTGGAAACATTCTGCTTAACCAATGACAGTTAGATGATGATTCTAGTTTCTTGAGCTTGCCATGTACGACAGACTTATGTTGCTTCCGTGCTAGTATCGGCTGCCAGCTATGTTAGCCGGCACGTTTCTGGATTTCTGAATGCTACACAACGAGCACATTGTTGCGGTCTTTCTGCCGAACATGTGGAAGATGATATTGGAGATTCAGTCAAAATCGTTGTGGAATAGCATCTTGAGGTTTCCTGGGTGGCATAAAATTTAATCCAGGACTTCACATTCTAATCGATCGGTTTGCTGTCAATATTAGAGATGATGTTAGATTAAGAAATATTTTCTAAAAAAGAGTAGAGATTTGCCTATGCTTGGAATGTCTAGACGGCAATAAATCTTCATTATCGGTATGTTTTTCTATTTTCATTGTACTTTCTGATTATGCTTGGCATCACATAATTTTTAATGTGTCTCGACTATTTTGATTTCTTGCATCCTATTTTGTATATGTTAGAGTTCGTCCGACCTCAATTTTTTTGTCCCGACACTAAATGTCCTAATGTTGTTTTAGCCCTGAAGTAAGAAGTAAGTATGATAACAGTCATTGGCATCATATCGTCACTAGAGAAATAGCTAGCCCTAAGTTTCCATACTATTATAATGAGAGAATTCCTTCCTTGGCCCTTGCTTAAAATCTTGTTCCCTATTTCGTCCTAAAAAATAAAATCTTCCCAATTCGACACCTTAATTTCATTTACTTCCTAACATGGCCATGTAGTGCATTCTCAGCACCAACGGTGTTAAATTGGGATGTAAAAAGACTCTTTTTACCCCTGACAAATTATGTGACAAAACAACTCTCTAATTTCAGTGACAAATAAGAAATGTACCAGTCCGCTAAAAAATGCTGAAAGTAGCAAACTACATGATCCATTTTATATTAAGAAAAGTAGCTAACCTTTGTCGCTGGCTTTTGCCCCCGATAGATTAAGTGGCAAAAAAAATACACGTCTTGCAATCAATCGATTCCTGCGTGTTTTAGTACTAGTACTCCACTAATCAATCGATCAGACAAGCTGCGCGTATTGGACGGGCTGGCGCGTCCGCGTCGACGGCGGATTCCTCGACCGTGTGCTGATCTGATCGAGTTGTACAGGTGCGCCGGCGTGGCCCTGCTCTGCTTTGTAGTCGCGCCGTGGAGGAGGCGGCGGCAAGCGGCGCGGTCGGCGTCGGACGAGAGGGCGGCCGGACCCGTGCCCCTCCATGCCAGGAATCTGCTGCAGAGGGAAGCCGGAGCACCTCGCCCTCCTTGCTCGTGCCGCCGCCCGCAAGATTTAGGGAGGAGGGGACGAGAGGGTGTGGGAGGAGAGAGGGCTTGAGGTGTGGGAGGAGAGCGCCCTCCTTGCTCGTGCCCATCCGACGGAAGTCACAGGCGCCCTCGCGAACGAGCCAACGGCAGCACCATCTGCGGCGCGCGGACGAGCACGGCGGCGCCGCCATGGACTATGCTCTCAACGCCGACATGATTCAGTTTGAGGCTTTGTCTCGTGAAACCAGCGGAGGCATTGATTCGTTCCCAGACCCGTTCGACCGCTCACATTCATGCAGGGTATTTTGGTCCAACAAGAAGAAAACTGACGGCAAAACATAACGCCACAAACGGAAGTGTCATATGGGAAGAAAATGAAATTAAGGTGTCAAATTGGGAAGATTTTATTTTTTAGGCCAAATAGGGAACAACATTTTAAGCAAGGACCAAGTAAGGAATTCTCTCTATTATAATCACGGGAGATTGATCAGGTCCCAGTTGTTGGTATATACATTGTACTCTCTCCTTCCAAAAGTTTTAGATATTTTAATATGTACTACATTTGGATTAAAATTAGTGAATGTACAGACTAAAACGCATCTAGCTAATTTGGATCAGAAAAGCTAAAACATCTTAGAGTAAGTACAATATGATCTAGTCAGAAGAGACAATGGAAGCGGGCTTATGCAAGAGCCAGTTGCAGCACGTGCTTCTAAGCACTTTGTGAGAGTGGAAGATGCACCAACTATTAATAAAGTAGTCCCTGTTTATATCTAACTATTATACTTGTTGGTTATTAGGTTGGATATATATGACATGACACTATCTTATAACTAACACCCAGCTATATTATTGTCCTTACGCTTATATTTCGGAATGGAGGTAGTACTATATAGGATGTCTTTTTGTCTGATATTTTATGTGCCAGCATAAAATATTTGTAGGTACACCCGGATTTGACATTCTGAAGATGTATTTTCAAACAGTGGGAGTAGATGCTCCTACTACCCGAAATGGATTCGCGAGGCGGCGTTTTGGATAGTAGGAGCATCTACTCCATTAAGAAAAAATAAAAATATTTTAAAATGTAAAAAAAATCAACAAAAATTTCGGATATTCATCTTGACATTTTTTGTCCACGCATAAAGTTTTGCGAGACAATTTTTGTGACTTGTTCAAAAAGACAAATTTCGGTGCTACAAAATGAGTTTTAAAAGACATTTTTTATATATTTTTACACATGCCACAAAAAATGTCTTTTTGTCTGAAATTTTATATGCCATCATAAAATATTTGTAGATACACCCAAATTTTTTTGGTTTTTTTTACATTATAAAAATGTATTTTCAAACAGTGGGAGTGAAGCTCCTACTATCCGAAATGGATTTTTTTTTGTTTTTGCGGAAGGACCTCAGAGATATATTAAAACCGAACAAAGATACGTAGCACCCCACAAAAACGAAAATTACAACCAGGTCCTAGGGTAAACAACCATCCAATCACTCCATCGCTAGCTGCCGGCGCGCCGCTGCTGCCGCCGCTCCTCCTGACCGTCGAGACCTTGATTATGCAGGCGGATTGAAGCGCGGACGGGAAGTCTTCAGCTTCGGTCCAAACGGACCAGCACGATGGAGATCGAAGAGGGCCGGTCTTTACTGCACCTCGCCGGCGAGAAGACACCCTGAAACCCTGTAGAAGCTCCTGTACAGGCGACGAGAGAAGCCAGCTCCTCGCAACACCACCCTCAGCATCCCACAGCAGGGCCAGAAACAAACCTGCTATGGCGAAGGAAGATGCAAGGGACAAAAACTCTGGAAGCCGGCCATCACCTCCGCCGCAAGGACCGCCCCTGGAGAACGAGAGCACACCGAAACGACAGATCTGGAGGCCCACCACGCCGGAAGCTCCACGACGCTGCCACGCATGGCCTCGCCGGGATGGGGGAGAAGCTCCAGCACCTTTATTCCACGTCGCCGCCGCCACCACCATCCTAGCCGCAACGCCGGGGAACCTTACCCTTCCTCAGGCACAGATCGAAGGTCCCTCCACTCTTCCGCCGCACACCGGCAGCCGGAGAGGGAGGGGACCGGCGATCCGGCCGTCGGCGGAGCAAGGATCTCGGTCCTCCCCTTCCGTCTCTCTATCGTGTTGTTCACGGGGGAAGGGGTGTGTAAATGGATTTTCAATATAGCATGGTCATAATGTTGTAGCCCTGGAGTAAAAGTATGCTAACGGTAAGCGTGGTGAGCTATTAATTGTCCCTAATGACGAAATAGGCTTACGCCCCGCTATATTAATATAGCAACCACACCATATAACCATGACACACTGCTGGGGCAAACAACACAATCCAGCCCAAAAGAAAAACAAGAGGAAAAGGAAAGAAACTAAAGCCAACAACGCCGATCGACAAGAGCGACGAAGACCCGCAACCGCTGCGCCCACCGGAGAATTCCCACCACGACCCTAAGCCTCCGAATGGCCGTGTACCAAGCAACACCTTTAAGAAGGAAAGCGACGACGACGCTGCTGCCCGGACTGATCCTAGGATTTCTCCCGGTAAACGGAGGGAAGTGGGAAGGGGTACACCTGACACCCTTCAAGAAGGATGGCGGCGCCCACAGGCGTCACCGCGCCGGTGTCGGCAAGAGCCGACAGGGATTTCTCCAAACCCCGAACCACCCACAGCCCAACCCAGGACATATCGTTGGCTCCACCAAGCTCGTCACCCACCAACATGCGCCACCACGGTCTTGAGGTCCTCATCGACGTCTCACCATGGCAAACGTTGTGAGGCCGATCCGACCGAGAAGAAACATCCCCACGTGGGAGGGAACAGCCTCCACCGCCAATGGCAGTAGCAAACCGGACGCAGCAGCGGGAGCATACCAAGCCAACCTGCCTGGCCGGGCCCAAACGGGCCCGTGAAGATCCTGCCGCCGCGGTGCAGCAGACACGGTGCCATAGCCGCCATCCCAATCCCGAGTTACTTCTCAGTCCAACCGGAGGAAGCACGTCCGAGCCTGAACCGGCCCGCCCCTACCCAGATCGGGCCCGAAGGGCCCAGATCTGGGCCGGTAGGGCGCCGTCGGCAGAGCTCGTCACCAGCCTCCACCGCCACCAGGGAGCAGCGCCATCACCCGTCGCCATCCTTCTGCGCGGAGCGTCGCCGGCCGAACATCACCGCCGCCAGGACGCCGCCTCCCGAGTCGAGCTCCTGCGCCGCGGGTAGAGCCGAGAGCCGCCGCCGCCGGCCCAACACAGCAGCGCGCGGGCAACGCCCGGCAGCGCCCGCCGGCGGCGGCGGCGAGAGGGAGGGGAGGGAGGCCGACGCTGGCCGGGCAGAGAGCGGGGGCCCCTGGTCGCCTCGCTCGGGGAGGCGACACGGGAGGCACGGGAGGGGAGGGGGAGGAGTCTCCTCCAACAGGGTCTTAATTGTCCCTAATAGCGCTTCGCTTTGATGCAAGACGGCTAATAAAAGCGGCAGCAATCACAAGGAGATTTTGACGGGCCAGGGTCTCTATAGCGTGGTCTTTTGATTCCACAAATCAAAACTCCAAGCCAATTTAGTGGGACTTACATGATTTACATCGGTTGGTAGAGAACAATGTGATGTCATTTCAAGTCTGATTGCCCGCGTGCCCCCTCCTTTCAGAATTTTTGTAGATTGCATCTCACATCTACAACTGCATGTGCCCTCAATACTGTAAAAATTTCCCATGCACCATCTCATAGTTGTTACTCCCTATATTCCATAATACAAGACCTTTTAGATATATCTTAGGGTGGGAAATCCATTTTGACTCGTAGGACTAGATGATCCTATTATGAAAAAACATATTTTCCAATGTCCAAATTTTCCAAAAATAAATTCGGGTGTCCATGCAAATATTTTATGTAAGCACACAAATTTTTGTCAAGAAAAGACATATTTTGTGCCCGGTATAAAAAGACAAAAAAATGTCCAGCAAAACACTTTGAGCACCGAATTTGTCTTTTTATACAGAACACAATAAATATTATTTTTTGTGAAACTTTATGGTCCAACATAAAATGTTAGGAGGTACATCCGAAATTTTATTTCAGAAATTTTTCACATTTTAAATATTTTTTAAAATGTTATTTTCATAATAGGACTAGATGCTCCTATGAGGCAAAACGTCTCTTAGGGTGGACTACATACATAGCGAAATGAGTGAAGCTCCAAACTAAAATGTGTCTATATACGTTTACATGTGCACGAATCAAAAAACTAAAAAAAAAAATAGGAAAATTTATACATAAGCGCCGCACCTGTTTTTTTTTTTTGCGAATCAATAGCTTCCATTAATCAATCATCGGGCTTACAATCATTTTGCAGGCAAGCAACTAAAAGGAAGGTACATAATTAATCCAAAGACATCTCCTCCTACTAGCTGAAGCCTGCTTAGCACAAAGATGTGCTCCTTCATTAGCATCCCGATTAACATACTCCAGCTGGAATTGCATCAAATTGCAGAAGCTCTTCAATCTCTCTCTAATGATGGCAGCAATTTCTGAGCGTCCAAGATGACGCTCCTTCCATAGCTTGACCACCTCCGATGAATATGATTCAATCACCACATGGCTAGTCCAATATCGGCAGCTAGCTTCAAACCATCACGAATAGCCAAAGCCTCCATCGTCATGGCATTAGCAGCCTGATCGTACCATATAGCTTGTCCTCTCCTCATTACACCTTCATGATCTTGCAAGATCATGCCAGTTGCACCTTCCTCCTCCGACGCGTAGAAGCTTGCGTCCATGTTCATCTTGAGAACATTTTCAGGAGGTGCCCGCCATCTGGCATGAACTTTGGCTGGCCGCCCTTGGGACGAGCGACCTAAGATAGAAAAATCCAAGGCAATATCCGCAGTCCATTTGACAGACTGCGCCACTGTTCTTCCCGTCTCTTCATGGTATCTAGCGTTTCGCTCAGACCACATAGCCCATCCTCCACATAAGATGATCGCAGCATCAGCCGGAGAAACCCGCTTGCTGTCGACAATATCAATAGCCCATGTACTCTCATGTAGGCTCGGCAGCTTAACTGATGTCACCTCCTTGAGTTCGTGCCAGAACAATTTTGCCCAGGTGCATTCAAAGATTGCATGGAATATAGATTCCTTCCTTCCACAATCTTTGCAAAACGGCAGCTTCTCAATATGCCTCCCATTCAGCACAACACGACATGGGATGTATTCTTTAATAACCCTCCACCAGAAATTCCGAACCTTTGGAGGAACTTTCATTCTCCATAATTTTTTCCAATAAGAATTTTCCAATCCCCTTGATCCTGATTCATTTCCGGTCACAGTTTGAGCTTGTAGCAAAGCTCTATAGGCATACCTTACTGAGAAGATGCCATTCTTCTCCAGATTCCATGCCCATATATCTTCCTCTAGCCGACCAATAGGCAGCTTCATAATTGCTCTAATATCAACCGGAGTAAAATTCTTCTGTAGAGTCACCGGATTCCAATCTCCTGTGGTCGAACTAAAGAGTTGTTCAACCATAATTACTTCATCCAGACGCCTAACCAAGGGTTTAAATCCCGGGTTAGAAGTAATCCATGGGTTGTCCCAAATTCTTGTAGTTGCACCATCACCAATTCGCTTGATAAGCTCAAGACTTAAAGCTTCACGGCCATAAAGAATTGCCCTCCACGTGTGTGAGGCATTCCTCTTATTTCTAGCCATCATAAACTCCCCATCATGATAGTACTTCCCCTTCAAAACTCTGGCACACAACGAGTCTAGGTTACAGATTAATCGCCACCCTTGTTTCGCTAGCATAGCTTTATTAAAGAGAGCGAAATCCTTGAACCCCATACCACCGCATGATTTTGGCGTAGCTAAAGTGGACCATTTAGCCCAATGCATTTTTCGTTTCACCTCATCTCCTCCTCACCAGAAACGAGCCACCACCGCAGTCAGCTTTTTACAGAGCTTCTTAGAGAATTTAAAACAGCTCATGGAATATGTTGGGATGGCTTGGCATATAACCTTTATAAGAACTTCCCGTCCAGCACTATTAAGAAATTTCGGATCCCACCCAGAAACAAGTTTCTTGATCGTCGTGACAATGTGATCAAAGGACTCATTTGTTGATCGACCAAGAGCAGTAGGAAGGCCCAAGTACTTTTCTACCAACGCTTCAGTAGGAATATCGGTCCCCTGGTGAACAGCCAACTTCATGCCCTCATCTGCATTAGCACTGAAGAAAATAGCAGATTTTTGCTTATTCACCATCTGGCCGGATCCTATGCGGTACCTCTCTAAAACCTCTTGCAGCCTATTTGCACCCTCAGCCGATGCTTGAGTGAAAACCATACAATCATCTGCAAATAATAAGTGAGATATCCATGGACAATGAATTCCGACCCTGACACGTCGGGATAAATGGGCAGCTCCATAATTTTTCAGCATACAAGACAATCATTCTCCACATAACAGAAAAAGATACGGCAAAATCGGATCTCCTTGCCGAATCCCTCTAGACGGTTTGAAGATCTCCGAATAATTTCCATTCACCCAGTGCGGCGCGTAGATGCGGAAAACGCCTCGCTCGGTTTCATCCCGCGACGCACGCTACACGACTCGCTTTCGCTTTTCAACGTTTCTGCTCGAGCATCCAACGCACGGAAGGAAAACGATTTGGGAAAGCTGACCGTGCTACAATATTTGTGCAAGAGAAATCAGTTTCACATGTTGCTACACTGCGCTATAGTGTACGATCTGCCTACCCTATGATGTACTGCACGCATGTCCTTTTGCAGAATCAATATTTATTTCTAAATTGAATAGTCTATCAGCTAGCTACAGTGCCTAGGATCTCGTAATTGCTAGGAGCACACCCAACACTATCACTGGATTACAAGTATAATCTCCTCTAAATTGAACAAAACTTTTGTGTGTTGGAAATTTTCTTTCTAGCATGTGGAGATGTCCGCAAACATGTTTTTATTTTATTTACAATAACGTTAGAGATTTATAGGTTTCTTTAAATTGAATGGTAACTATTCGATTAAAACTACTCGATAGTTGTTTTAGAACAACACGGTAGCTATATCCGATAGATTGTAGCTGCTTCAAAAACATATGGTAGCCATTTTTTTAATAATTTGGCTGTTCTATATTATTTGATATTTATTTTGTTAAACCCAGTAGCAACTGAAAAATATTCTAATAGTTGTTGTTAAAAAATATGGTAGTTATTGCTAAATTACCTGATAGTTATTACTAACTCTATCTAGGAACCTGCTATTTGTTTCGGTATACCCAACAGCTATTATAAATATTCTAATATTTGTTGTTAAATAATGTGATTGCTAAATTACCTGATAGTTATTACGAAATTATTTGGTAACTGTATATGGCAACCTGATATTTGTTTCAGAAAACCCAGTAGTTATTGTAAACTATTTTAATAGTTGTTGTTAAATAATATGGTAGTTATTGCTAAATTACCTGATAGCTAATACAAAATTATTTGGCAACTCTATTTAGGAACCTGATATTTGTGTTGGTAAAACCGGCAATGATTGTTACATAACCTGGTAGTGGTTGTTAAATAACTCGGTAGCTATTGCTAAATAACCGGGTGGCTATTACCAAGTAATCTGGTAACTCTATTAGAGAATGTGCTAATTGTTTCAGATAATCTGATAGTTCTTACTAAATAACCTATAGATATTGCTCAATAATCTAGTAGCTATTGCTAAACAATCTGATAACTATATGAGAAACTTGGTGGTGTTAAAAAATGGAAGCTACATTAGAGAAACATATTATTAATTAGAAAACATGGTAGTTGATAAAAACCTAGATAATGGGTTGTAGTTGATTATAAATGACATGGTAATGGTTTCAAAAACTTGATATCTATTTTCTAAGAAACCAGTAGTTAAATCCAAAACCTGCGTTAGGGCTAGCAAGTATTATGAGAGTTGCAGCTAATAGTAGGAGTGTGGATTTTTGTAACCCGAGCTACATGAAACCGAATTTTTTTGAAAAATTGAAAATGACACTTTTGAGTTTTCAAAAATCATGAAAAAACACAGATGTAGATAGTGTCGAGATCTACAAGCGTCCAAAATTTTATGTTAAAATTCGTTGTATTTTCGGATATACAAAAAAGACAAATCGGGGAAAATTTTCAAAAAATTGAAACTGTGTACTGTTCACCACCCAGATCCAGACATTTATCTTTTTTGTGCAGCCCAAAATATAACGAATTTGGAGTTAAAAATTTGCACGATTGTAGACCTCGACAATATCTACATCCGAGAATTTTTTCTCGATTTGTGAAAACTTAAAAATATCGATTTTGAATTTTTGAAAAAACGAGCATCATGTAGCCCGGTCTCCATTGTAGGTTTCCGCTAATAGTAGGGCAATAGGGCATACATTCGCCAATATAGGATCACATATAAAAAGTCAAAGTGCTACCACTACTATGCAATTGCATGCACCTTTTGTACAATTATTACGCTAGGTTTGCATGCAAGTATGCAACCAAAGTTAACGGACTGGAAAAAGTAAACCGGACTGCTACTTCATGGTGCATGACGTGACGCGCACATGTTACACAGGCCGTGCTTAGCGCGATTATGGGCCGCCACACAGGAACGCCCAGGTGCGACGCCGGTGTGTAGCACAGTCTTTTTTTTTTTGCGAAACACAGTACAACGCAAGCGCTCATATACACGCGCACACACTCACCCCTATGAACGTACGCACGCACACCCTACCCCTATGAGCACCTCCGAGAGACTGAGTCGGCGGGTCGAGTCTTGAGATTGACGAAGTCACCACGGGCGCCTCGCTGTCGACGGGAACGTCGCCTCCCACTGAAGAATATTCCGCCTTAAATGAGAAACACCAGCGTCAAACCTGGGGTTTGAACTCTGGTGGGCTAGGGGTACAACCACCCAACTAACCATCTTGCCACAGGCAAGTTCTCGTGTGTAGCACAGTCCATCAGCTTAATTTTATGAATAAGTGCAATGTCAGTTTCATGATATTGTAGTAGAAGTAGATGATATAGGATTATATAGAATAAGTGCAATGTCAGTTTCAAAAAAGATGATATAGGATTATAGGGTACGTGTACGGTCTGCTGCCCAGTTGCTTACGTGAAGCAGCTTAATATTATGTGCAATGCGAGTCCCGTGATCGAGTAACATATTGCCCAGCTTAATGATAATTTTATGAATAAGTGCAATGTCAGTTTCATGATATTGTAGTAGAAGTAGATGATATAGGATTATAGGGTACGTGTACGTTCATCTCTGGCCACGTCGTCAAAGTCCATCGCTTTGAAAGTGACAGCCACGCCGACCCGCGCCGCTTATCTGCTTTGAAGTTGTAGAGAGACTTTCATGTGGGGTCAACTTGTTTCAGAACTTAATTTGAGGAATAGAAATCCGGCTACTCTTAGGATGTATCCAACGGGGCGACCCATCGAGTCCGCGCGGCTCCGCGCGTCCGCGCGAGCCAAAAACACGGCCCAACGGGGCGACCCATCCGGACCGCGGTCCGTTTTTTGGTCCGCCGCGACCCATTCCTGGCCCAAATTTGGGTCAGGTTTGCGTCGGCGCGGACGCGCTGCGGACTGACCGCGTGTCCGCGTGCTCACGCGTGGCGTCCTCCCCAGGCCCACATGGCAGTGACACGGGGACGGTCAGCCTCCCCTGGCCCAGTCCTTTTTAATGCCAGGGGATAGGGACGGCCAGCCCCCACCCACCCCCACCACTGCCCCACTACCGTTCCCTCTCCGGCGACCAAACCCTAGCCGCAATGCCGCTCCGATGGCCAGGGTTCGGCAAGGCCAAGAACGACGGCGAGGCCGGGTCGTCATCTGGCCGCCGCCGCTACCGCGCTCCCTCCCCGACGCCATCGTCTTCCCCGGAGCCGGAGCCGCTACCCGCAGTCTACGAGCTCGCGCCGCCGGGCGCCGAGATTGCGCGGCGCGACCGCGTCTACGTGCGCAAGGAGGACTGCCAGTGGTACTGGGACCACGCAGTCCCGTTGCCGTGGCCAGATGTCAAGCTCCCCGAGCTTTGGCATCTGAACCCGCAGCGCATCCCGGTGCCCCCGATGCCGACGAGCAAGCGGGCACGGGATCTGGAGGTTGAGCGCCGCCGCTCGCGCCTCCCGGCCTCCCTCCTCAACGACCCTGCTTATGCGGCTAGGTCCCGGAACTGGGATGCCTGGTTCAGCGACGAGCACAGCCTGCGACGGCAGGCCCTGTACACGCGGCCACCGACGCCGCCAGCTGGCCGTTGGTCACCGCCGCCGCACACGCGGCGGAGGGACGCCCCACCAGTGCCAAGAGGCACACGCGGCGGAGGTGCGCTGCGGATTGGGTCGCCGCCGCCGCCGCCACAACGTGTGAAGACGGAGGTCGACATGGACGACGACGAGGCGCTCGAGGCCGCGAAGGAGGCCTCACGCAAGCAGATGGCCGAGGATGAGGCCAAGCGCTGGGCCATTGTCCTCGCCGACGTCGCCCGGGAGCAGGAGGCGGCCCTGCAGGCGCAGCAGGCGGCGGTCCTGGAGGAACCACAACCATGGTGGCAGGCCATGGACGTGGACCTGCCACCGGCGCCTCCGCTCCCAGAAGGCCTGCTAGGGCAGCGCTGGGTCTTCAATGGCGGCGACTGGGAGGTCCCAGAGCAGGCGCAGGAGCAGGTGCAGGAGCAGCCGCCCACGCCGCCGGCCGTCGCCCCACCACCGGCGCACCTCTGGAAGCAGCCGGAGTATGTCATCCTCGATGGGGATGACGAAGAGGAGTAGAAGCCCGCGAAGGGCAAATTTTCTAGTTTTTATATATTTTTGTTTTTAAAAATATTATGTAAAAAGGCCGTTTGTGGCCCACCCCCTATATATGACTACAAAAGGCCCATATATGGCCTATTTAGCTAAAAAAAATCCCGGGCGGACTCAATGCGTCGGGCCGTTGGGCGCACTGCCACCAACGGCGGACAGGGGCGGACTGGGCCTGTCCGTTTGCCGACGCAAACGGACCAAACGCGGACCAAACGCGCGTCCGTTTGCGTCGGCCCGGTGGAGTCATCCTTAGAGGAGAAAAATGTTACTACTCTAAATTTACTCTGCCGTTTGCTCCTCTAAATTATAGTGAATCGGCTAGAGATACGCTAACACATCATCCAGCATATATTATGTGTGTACCGTAGTAAAATGGAGGCGGCGTTTTGGGTAGTAGGTGCAGATGCACCTATTAAGTAAAACATTTTTTCTTCAAAATGTCAAAAAATTACAGAAAAAATTCAGATATACATTAGAACATTTTGTGTTAGCACAAAAAATGTCATAGAGAAAAAACATTTTTTGTGATATGTGCAAAAAAGACAAGAAAATATTCGTATAAAATCATTTTAGAGCGTCCGGATTTGTCTTTTTTGCACGGGTCACAAAAAATATTTTTTCTTCACGTAATTTCTTGTGCTAACATAAAATGTATTTAAGTATATCCGAAAATTTTATTTTTATTTTTTTGACATTTTAAAATTTGTTTTTTATGCAGTGGGTGACACGCCGTGTCATCGCATCACTGCATGCATGCCGATAAATACCAGCTTCGTTCCTCACTTTAGTTCAACACAGCCATCACAGCTTCACACAAGTACACATACAGTACAGGCACACGTAGCGCGCAGCTAACATGGGTGCCGATGCCGACGTCAAGCCGCACGCCGTGTGTGTTCCGCTCCCGGCGCAGGGGCACGTGACGCCGATGCTGAAGCTGGCCAAGATCCTCCACTGCAGGGGCTTCCACGTCACGTTCGTCAACTCTGAGTTCAACCACCGCCGCCTCCTCCGCTCCCGCGGCGCCGGCGCGCTCGACGGCATCGACGGGTTCCGATTCGCCACCATACCGGACGGCCTGCCACCGTCCGACCGGACGCCACCCAGGACGTGCCGTCCCTCTGCCGCCTCACCAGCGCGACCTGCCTGCCCCACTTGAGACGCCTCCTCGCCGACCTCAACGCCTCCACCGAGTCGCCGCCGGTCACGTGCGTCGTCGGCGACGACGTCATGAGCTTCACCCTCGACGCCGCGAGGGAGATCGGCGTTCCGTGCGCGCTGTTCTGGACGGCCAGCGCCTGCGGCTACATGGGCTACCGCAACTACCGCGCCCTCTACGACAAGGGCATCTTTCCACTCAAAGGTACTACTGTCAGTCTGTCACTAGCTAGCTTCCACTTACCATCTTCCGGTGCTACGAGAAGAAATTTTACGGATGAATGAACGCATGTGATGTGAACTTGCAGACGCTGAGCAGCTGACGAACGGATACTTGGACACGCCGGTGGACTGGGCGGCGGGAATGAGCAAGCACATGCGGGTCAAGACTTCCCGACTTCATCTGGTCCACGGATCCGCACGAGTACATGGCCCACTTCGCCCTCCACGTGACGGAGCGGGCGGCGGAGGCGGACGCCGTGATCCTCAACACCCTGGACGAGCTGGAGCCGGCGGCGCTGGACGCGATGCGCGCCATGCTCCCGCCCATCCACACGGTCGGCCCTCTGACCTTCCTCGCCGAGGAGATGGTGCCCAAGGGCGGCCCGCTGGAGGCTTTGGGCTCCAGTCTGTGGAAGGAGGACCTGTCATGCTTCGGCTTTCTCGACGGCAAGGAGCCCGGGTCCGTGGTCTACGTGAACTACGGCAGCATCACGGTGATGACCAACGAGGAGCTGGTCGAGTTCGCGTGGGGCCTGGCCAACAGCGGCCAGGCCTTCCTCTGGATCATCAGGCCGGACCTCGTGAAGGGCGACGCGGCGGTGCTGCCGCCGGAGTTTCTGGAGTCCATTGAGGGCCGGGGCGTGCTGGCGACGTGGTGCCCGCAGGAGGCGGTGCTGCGGCACGAGGCGGTGGGCGTGTTCCTGACGCACTCCGGGTGGAACTCCACGGTGGAGAGCCTCTGCGGCGGGGTGCCGATGCTGTGCTGGCCCTTCTTCGCGGAGCAGCAGACCAACAGCCGGTACGGGTGCATGGAGTGGGGCGTGGCCATGGAGATCGGACACGACGTGCGGCGGGAGGCCGTGGAGGCCAAGATCAGGGAGGCGATGTGCGGCGAGAAGGGGAAGGAGATGAGGCGCCGCGCCGTCGAGTGGAGGGAGGCCGGCGCCCGCGCGACGCGGCCCGGCGGGCAGTCGTACGACAACCTGGAGAAACTGGTTACCCACGTGCTCCTCTCGGGTGGCAAGCGCTGTTAAAATATTAAATTACTCCCATTTTGTTGCAACGTCCAACACATGGAGTGGATGCGATTCGCTGTATCAGATCCGATGCTATTATATAAACCAAGATCAAACTGCTGATTGCTCTTTTTTTTTCTTTTCAAAACACAGTACACACAGTTCAGATGCACGCGTAAATACTCGCCCTATGAACACACGTAACTCTACCCTATGAGTACATCGGAGAGACTGTATCGATAGGTCAAGTTTAGAGATTGACGAATCACCACATACGTCTCGCCATTTACGGAAATGTCACCTCCCCCGAATATTCTGACTTAATGGGAAACACCAATGTTAAAATTGAGATTTGAACTTTGGTAGGTTATGTTTACATCACCTTAGAGCATCTCTAACCACGGTGGACAAATTTAGCCCCTCCGATTCTATCCGCTTTGGACACTCAAAAGTGTGTGTTTTCAGCCATATGCCTAAAATTGACCGGTGAGTTGCATTTGTTTGGTGTAAAAGGAGAGAAACATTTAAAAAAATGACAAAACAAAAGTGAAGAGTGGGTCAAGCGAACAATCCGGACATATCAGGACACCCTCAGAGCATCTCCAACAGGCGTGGGAATTGGACCGCGCGCGGTAGATAACGTCTTTTTCCCGCGCGTGGGGCCATTTCGTCGCTCCAGCAGCCGCGGGAAAATAGCGCGCGCTCGGAAAACGAAGCGCGCGCTGGCCAAAACGCTAGATTTCGCGCTATTTAACCCGCCCCGCTCCAGCGCGTGCTTCACCCACGCGTCTCTCCCTCCTCTCCCAACCGCTCTCCCTCTCCGCGCCCGCTCGAAATCCCCACCGCCCGCCACGATGCCTCCGCGCCGCCGCTCCAAATCTGGCTACCTCGGTCCGCGCGCGCCCGAACGGGACGTTCACACGCCGAGATCCGGTCCGGCGACAGCCGTGTCCCCCTCGGGACGTTCGGGAGCGCGACGGAGGCCGCCCGCGCGTACGACGCGGCGGCGTGGAGGCTCGGCCGCCAGCGCCGCTCGATGAACTTCCAGGACTGCCGCAACGCGCAGGAGGCGGCTAACCTGGCGCCTTCGCCGCGCCTCGTCACCGCCGAAGACTGCCGCGAGCACCACCTCCGTGCGATCTCGCCTGGTTGAGGAGCGCGACCAGCGCGCCGTCGAGGAATGGTACCGGAACCACCCGCGCGAAGAGCGCAACAAACTTAATGTTCTGGAACACCCGCGCGGCCGAGCAGGTGCGGCGCGCGCGAGCGCCAGGAATAGCGGCAGGAGCGCCGCCAGGTGAAGGAGCAGGCGGAGGCGGAACTGGTGGCAGGCCTCGCCACCTGGCCCGTCGGCGACCCTAGGTGGCTTGCGCTGGCGGAGGAGATTTCGGACAACACCAACTCCGACTCCGATTTCTCCTCCGACTCCGAGTTCTAGTCGCGCCGTCGTTGTCGCGCTAGGTGGCGCGCGTAGTTCGTAGTTGTAGTTTTAATCAGATCGTGTTCATGTTCGTGTAATCGAGTCGTGTGTTCGTCCGAGTGCAATATATTTCTATTTCCAGTCTAATTATTTTGTATTTTTTTGATCATGTTTCGTTGCAAAATAGTGCAGATCAGGTTTGTGGCGTGCTATTTTAGCACGCCTGGTAAACCATCCCATTTTCACGCGATATTTTAGCGCGGCTGGTAAAGCGAAACATGCGCCCGGCGCTACAAAACGCTATTTTGGCGATGTAATTTTTTTTAGGGCGCCGGCGCGTTAGGCGCCTGTTCTCATACATCGAGGGAGCCGGACTGTCCGGACAAGTAGGTGAGAGTTTGTGTGACCGGTTTATTAGAAATGTTTACTTACTATTTTGTTGCCACGTCCAGCGCATGCAGTGAAGTAATGGAGTGGATGCGATTAGCTGTATCAGATCCGATTTATTATATCGCTTGATGGGAGTGACAGATTAGCAAGGTCTAACTGCTGATTGCTCCGTTTTCTTTGAAAGCAATAGGTCGTCAGCTAGCTAGCTCGTGCGCCGGACGGTGGCGTGAGGATCCTCTTGAGCACGACGCGCGTAACGGATCAGATCGAGACTCCTACGGCGGGACGGATCTGCTTGAGACACCTCCCACCGTGAACCGGAGCATCATCACCCCTCGTCTCATTCTTTCCTTATCCATTGCATGCGTCAGTCGACGGCGAGCGCCTTCTCATTCAGTCACCCGCTCCAGCGAAATCGACCACGTTCGTTCGCATGCATTTTTCTTCGAAGAAACTAGGGGTGTGTTTGGTAGGGTGTATGAAGTGGGAAGGGGTATCTCACCTCATACTAGCTGAATTGGGCTTGGTTGGGCTGAGAAAATTGCCTGTGTTTGGTAGCCTGTACAATCTGGCCGGGTTGGAACAAGAGGCTGTTTGGTAGCCCGTATGAACTGGGCCACGCTGGGTTAGGTTCCAGAAACTGAAAATTGCAAATAGATCCAAACTCTTAGAGAAAGGTCCCTGAACAAAATAAAAGAAAAAGCAATCAAGTCCTCCGTTCCGGTGGTGGCTCCGGTGGTCGTCTCCAGCGGCGGCGGTGCTGGTCCTCCGGCGGCGGTGGTGGTCTTCCACGGTGGCGCGACGAGGAGGCCGTCGTTCTCGTTCGCGGAGGCGCGACGAGGCGGCCGTGGAGGCTCGACGAAGCGGCCGTGGTGGTCCTCCATGGCGGCGGCTAGCTCGTCTCCGCGCTTGGCTGCTCCGTGGCGGCGCGAGGAGGCAGCCGTGGTGGTCCTCCATGGCGGCGCGAGGAGGCGGCGGTGGTCCTCCTCCACGGGCGAGAGCTCGGCGGCGGTGGCTGTCGTCTTCGTGGCGGCGCGAGGAGTTTCAGCTCTTCCGTGGCAGCGTGGTCGCGGCGCCAGCCGCAGGGCGGCGCGGTGACCTCTTTGCGGCGGCCAAGCGCGAGCCGGTGGCGGGAAGGCCGTGCTCCTCGTCGTCCATGCGCGAGCAGAGCTCCGCGAGCAGCACGTTCTCGGAAACAGACGGGGGAAATGACGACCAATTTCGCGAGGGGCTGGCCGCTGGCGTCGCGACGCGCTGGTGGGGCCCACGCGTGGGAATTTTTTCTGTATGAGCTCGCCCAGGCTGAGGAGAGAAGCTCGATTCGAGCTTCTCCCGCATGCAGGGCTGAGGGGCGTTTTCCGCATGCGACGGCATGGCCCAGATGACTAAAACAGGCTACCAAACACCCGAAACTTGGGTGGGGTGGGAATCTCTCGGCAGACACGGGCTACCAAACACGCCCTAGAGGTAGAACTGCATGATTTCATATAGATCAGTCTTTATTGAGGAAAGTTTCATGCAGTTTTGGCTCCCTAGCACATATGCTCTTGTCGAATTTTTTTGCAGATTTTTCTGAATTTTTTAGTATTTTTTGAATTTATTTTTTAAGGGAAAAAAGAAATTCGACAAAAATAGTAAAACAATTCATAAAAATCAGACAACAAACATATCAATGTGCTCTACATCTACATACGTGTAAATTTTCATGAAGTTTATGGTGCTGTGTGCGAAGAAAACAAATTAGTGCTCTGAAAGACAAAAACAAAAATCGAGAGTACGCCAATGACGTACCTTTAATTTGTACTCCCTCCGTGCATGAATATAAGACGTTTTACCTATTGCACATGGTGTCGTGTCTACATGTACACTAAAATGAGTGAACATGCACACAAAAATATGTCTACATATATTTGTATACATGTGCATGTGAACAAATGGTAAAACATCTTATATTAAAAAATGGAGGGAGTAGAAGATAGCAAGAGGGGTGTGGCTACCGAACCTTGCCAACAAGGCCAGCAGTCACGCACACACCCCACACCAGGATATTATTAAACGTAGCTGTCACGTTTTGTATATTACTGTTGTAACAATAGTAGGATCGTATCCATAGTTGTTAGCTAGTTGTTGACAAAGATCTGTACTTATCTGTAACCTAACCTGAGCTTATATAAAGGAGAAGAGGCCGGCCGGTTTGAGCTGACTCACCTCATATCTTTTCTTACGTGTTTGTTATGGTATCAGAGCTTAGATCCAATCCACGCTTCTAGCCTCTAGCTGCCGATGCAATCTACCGACGCAAGCACAGCTTTGACTGTTGCTGTGTCCGCTCTCGCGAGCAGGACCTCGATGGCGTCGTCTTCAAGCTCCTCCACCGGCCCGATCGTCATCGCCAACCAGATCACCGTCAAGCTAACCGAAGACAACTATCTGTTTTGGCGTGCGCAGGTTCTTCCGCTCCTCCGCAGCAACGGACTCATGGGCTTCATCAGCAAGGAGTTCTCTCCTCCACCGGTGGAGATCGCGAACCCCGCGGCGGCGGAATCCGGCGCTTCGGCAAAGATCCCGAATGCCCTGGTACATGGCCTGGTACCGGCAGGACCAGGCTATTCTGACGGGGTTCCTCTCATCTCTCATGCCGGAGGTGTATGGCATCATCGTCCTCGCCACCACAGCCGAGGAGGCGTGGACCACCTTGGCGGACAGCTTCGCCAGCCAATCGACGGTGAGGGTCATGCACTTCGCGGCCAGCTCGCCATCACAAAAAGCTGGACTCCACTGCGGCAAACTACTTCAACCGCATCAAGGCCCTCTCCGACACTCTGACTTCGATCGGACAGCCGCTCCGTCCCGAGGATTTCATCTCCTATCTTCTTGCTGGCCTCGACGACGACTACGATCCGTTCGTTGATCGCGTGTCAGCTAGCACCACACCCGTGCCGGTCCGTGACGTGTATGCGCAGCTCCTCAACATTGAGCAGCGCATTGAAACACGCAAGGCCGAGCTCCGCGGCGAGGGACTCCATGTCGCCAACTACGGCGCACGCGGCAACGGCGGTGGACGCCCATACTGCTCCGACGGGCAGTCGGGCTACTTCAACAAGCCGACTGCCCCGTCTCCTTCGGCGCTCCCAATGCCAAGCTTCAGCCGCCATGACGGCTCCTCCTCGCGTGACAACCAGGATCGCCCTCGCCCGATCTGCCAGCTGTGCGGCTAGGTCGGCCACGTCTCGTCACGCTGCTACAAACGCTTCAAGAGGGAGTTCCTCGGCATCGGCAACGACGGGCGCAATGCTGAGCGCCAGGCTGCTGTTGCAGTCCATGGTGGTCATGGCAACCATGGCGGCGGTCATGGTGGTCACGGCAACCAGGGCGGCGGCCATGGTGGAGGAGGGAGCCAGGGCGGCGGCCACACACCCTCCTACTCCATCGATCCAGGGTGGTATGCAGATTCAGGCGCCACTGATCATCTCACCTCCGAGCTTGACAAGCTCTCCGTGAAGGAACGCTACAGCGGCAAGGACAAGGTGCACACTGCTAGCGGATCATGTATGCAAATTCATCATGTTGGCCATTACACAATCTCTCATTCATCTAGGTCTCTAGAGCTTCGAGATATCCTCCATGTTCCTAGTGTTACTAGAAATCTCATGTCTGTCCCTAAGTTTGCTCAAGATAATAACGTCTTCTTTGAATTTCATCCTTGGCATGTTTTCGTTAAGGATCGGGCAACGAGGGAAATTCTGCTTAGAGGAGGAGTTCGTGGTGGCCTTTATCGCATTGATGATTCTCCCATGAAGCATGTCTTCAGCGGTCTCAGGGTGTCACGGGAAAAGTGGCATGCGCGCCTAGGCCATCCTTCTACACCAATAGTTCAACAAGTTCTTCATAGAAATAAATTGCCATCGGATCTTTCGCACAATAATGTAGTTTGTGATGCTTGCCAACAAGGCAAGAGCCATCAATTACCATTCTCTCTTTCAGATCGTGTAATCACAAAACCTCTTGATTTATTTATTCTGATGTATGGGCCCTGCCCAAACTTCTACTAGTGGTCATGATTATTATGTCAGTTTTATTGATGGCTATAGTCGTTTTACTTGGATGTATCTACTCAAACGCAAATCCGATGTGTTTTCAATTTTCCTCGCGTTCCAAAAACATGTTGAGTGCCTTTTGAATCTCAAAATTGTTCATGTGCAATCAGATTGGGGGGGTGAATATCACCACTTAAATAAATTCTTTCATGACATTGGTATTTCTCACCGTGTTTCGTGTCCCCACACACATCAACAAAACGGGTTAGCCGAATGCAAACACCGTCATCTCGTTGAAACAGGTCTTACATTAATTGCTCACGCTCGATGCCTTTTAGGTTTTGGAGTGATGCATTCACCACGGCATGCTTCCTCATTAATCGTGTTCCTAGCCGTGTCATTCATATGCAAACCCCTTGAGCGTCTCTTAGTTGATAAACCTGATTATACCTTTCTAAAAGTGTTTGGATGTGCTTGTTGGCCTCATCTTCGACCATATAACAATAGGAAGCTTGAATTTCGGTCGAAAAAATGTGTGTTTCTTGGGTATAGCCCTCTTCATAAAGGCTACAAATGTCTCCATGTACCAACAAATCGAGTGTATATTTCTAGGGACGTGATATTTGATGAGAATGTCTTCCCTTTTGACAAGCTTCCCGTGTCATCCTCGGATTCCTCCATACACCGATCCACTCCCACATCTGGCCAACTTGATGATATTGCATATCCTTCGATTTTGTTGTCTAAACATGGTGCAGGAATCGGTCGCGGCGCAAGGCTGGAAGAAATTCCCAGCGATCACGTCGATCACGAGGGCCATGCAGCCTCAGACGACGCGTACGTCGATCGCCATGCAACGCCGCGTCCGCGCGAGACGCCCGCTTCATCACCATCGCCTGCCTCGCCATCGAGCCCGGCTTCTTGATGGCGTGAATCACACGCTCGTTGGGAGACCCCAAGAGGAAGGTATGATGCAGTTCAGCAGCAAGTTTTCCCTCAGAAAGAAACCAAGGTTATCGAACCAGTAGGAGCAGCAACTCTTCAGAAGGTTGTTGGTGGCTCGCACGGCGCAATACGATCACCAACGTGGAATCTGCACACAACACAATCAAACTACTTTGCCCCAACGAAACAGTGAGGTTGTCAATCTCACCGGCTTGCTGAAAACAAAGGATTAAACGTATGGTGTGGAAAATGATGTTTAAATTGCAGAGAATGAAAAAGGAACAGTTTGCAGTTTGTTGTTGTTTAATCAGTGTAAAAGAATGGACCGGGGTCCACAGTTCACTAGTGGTGCCTCTCCATAAAAGATAACTAACATGTTGGGTGAACAAATTACAGCTGGGCAATTGACAAATAGTGAGCGCATGACAATGCATATACATGACATGATACTACTATGATATTTAATTGGGCATTACGACAAGATACATAGACCGTTATCCAACAGCATCTATGACTAATAATCCACCGCCGGGTTGTCATCCGAGTCCCCCGTTGGTATTAAGTTGCAAGCAACGGATAATCGCATTAAGTAAAGCGCGTAATGTAAACAAACACATATGCCCGTGGACATAGCATCGTTAGGTTATCCCTAGTGGCAACAGCACATCCACAACCTTAGAACTTTCTGTCACTGTCCCAGGTTAAATGGAGGCATGAACCCACTATCTAGCATAAATACTCTCTCTTGGAGTTACAAGCATCTACTTGGCCAAAGCATCTACGAGTAACGGAAAGCATGCAAGATCTTAAATAACATATAAGATAAATTGATAATCAACTTGACATAGTATTCAATATTCATCGGATCCCAGCAAACACAACATGTAGCATTACAATAATATGATCTTGATCATGTAGGGCAGCTCACAAGATCTAAACATGATGGCACAAAGTGGAGAGACAACCATCTAGCTACTGCTATGGACCCGTAGTCCAAGGATGAACTACTCACGCATCACTCCGGAGGCAGGCATGGCGATGTAGAAGCCTCCGGTGACGATTCCCCTCTCCGGCAGGGTGCCGGGAAGAGGTTCTGAACCCTCCCGAGCTAGGGTTGACGGCGGCGGCGTCTCTGGAACTTTTCGTGGATATTTGCTCAGGCACTTAGGGTTTTCGCGTCGGGGGAATAAGTAGGCGAAAGGGCGGCGGCTGGAGACCCCCGAGGGGCCCACACCACCCTAGGGCGCGGCAGAGGGGGGCCCGCGCCCTAGGTCGTGTGGGGCCTGGTGGCCGTCCTCTGTTGCTCTTCGCTCCGTCAGGTGAGTTCTGGAAAAATAGGGACCCCCGTGTAGTTTCGTCCAATTCCGAGAATATTTCCAGACTAGCTTTTCTGGAATACAAAAACAGCAGAAAACAGGAACTGGCACTTCGGCATCTTGTTAATAGGTTAGTCCCAAAAAATGTATAAAAGTGATATAAAGTAGATGCAAAACATGTAGCAATTGGTATAAAACAAGCATGGAACATCAAAAATTATAGATACGTTTGAGACGTATCAGCATCCCCAAGCTTAGTTCCTACTCGTCCTCGAGTAGGTAAACGATAAAAACAAAATAATTTTTGAGGTGACATGCTACCATCATAATCTTGATCATATAATATTGCAAGGCACATGTAAATGAATGAAGTGATCCAAGTCAATGGTCTATAATTTGCTATCAAATAGATAATGAGTAAACAATGAATCACACAAGCTAAACGTTTTCATGAATAGTACTTTCGAGACAAGCATCAAACAGTTTTGCATAAGTGTTAACTCATAAAGCAATAGTTTCTAATAAAAGGTATTCAATCAACACAAAGGAAGAATTAAGTTTCAGCATTTGCTTCAACTTTCAACATATTTATCTCATGGATATTGTCAACACAAAGTAGTATAACAAGTCCAATACATTGCATATAACGCATGTTGTAACAAAGTTGACACTAGTGTTTGCTTGTGGAAGACAGAAAGAATAGGAAAACTGACTCAACATAAAAGTAAAAGAAAGGCCCTTCGCAGAGGGAAGCAGGGATTAAGTCATGTGCTAGAGCTTTTAGGTTTTTGAAAGCATATAGAGATTGCATAAAATATTTGATACTCCTCCCAACCTTGCTAACACAAGCCATGGCTAACCGAATCCTCGGGTGCCTTCCATCAATCACATACCATGGAGGAGTATCTATTTTTGAGAGGTGTTTGTTAATTGTCAACGAATGGTAGCGGGTGAGAACAGTATTCTACCTGTCAACGGACTTTTAAGAGCGGCTCCCATGAAGGACGTTATTTCTACCAGCAAGGCAGATCATCCCTCTTTCTCTTTGGTTTACACACATTCATTTCACTGTTTGTCATTGCTTACTGATGAATCAGGGCAAAAGTGTGAAGAGAATTAATTGGTTAAAGTTGTAATTAATTGGGACTGGGCACCCCGTTGCCAGCTCTTTTTGCAAGTTATTGGATAAGCGGATGTATATGCCACTAGTCCAGGTGTAAAAGTCCATTCACAAATAGAATAAAGAATAACCACACTAATTCCTCATGAGCTAGTAAACATTGACACAAAAAGGGAATAATAACATTTTGAATAATTTAAAGGTAGCACATGAAAAATTTACTTGGAGTGGCAAGGAAATACCACATATAGGTAGTTATGGTGGACACAAATGGCATGGATTTTGGCTCAAGGATTTGGATGCACGAGAAGCATTCCCTCTCAGTACAGAG
Organism: Poa pratensis; assembly: GCA_947311845.1. Classification (NCBI taxonomy): domain Eukaryota; kingdom Viridiplantae; phylum Streptophyta; class Magnoliopsida; order Poales; family Poaceae; genus Poa; species Poa pratensis. The sequence continues at coordinate 39,113,543 of CAMZMU010000050.1, read as the reverse complement.
TTTAGGCTAGCAAGGTTATGTAAGCAAACAAGAATATCAACCCGTACACCAAGTTTTATATGACAAACATATTGCAAACGTTATAAGACTTCATACCGTCTTCCTTGTTAACCAAACCCTGTTATTAGAAAATATCTAGACCTTAGAGATACCACCGATGCAAACCAAATTTTCAACAAGCTTTACGGTAGTTCTTCACTAATAGGCTTAACTCATGTGATGCACAATTTAATCATGATCTACTTGTTAACTCAAAACAATTGACAAGCATCAAGTTATCCATTTTAGTGATCTACAAGATTAAGCAAGTTTTTCCTTATACCAATTACCACATGCAACATTTTCTGAACCAACCAAACACCAATCAATTTATTTCATCAACTCTCCAAACAAATATAAGTGAAGCAAGAGAGTACTTTCTACAAAAGAAAGCTAATAGCTCTGACAAGAGATACATGAAAACAAGAGCTAAAAGCTGAACAGCGCTAGATATGAATACTCAACAAATATAAGTGAAGAATAGGAGTATTCTCATGAAAAAGCGGAGCGTGTCTCTCTCCCAATCAAGAATGCTAGGGTCCAGTCAAGCTTTATTGAAAATAAAAGTGCAATACTGAAAATAAAAGCACACAGACGCTCCAAGAAAAGCACATATGATGTGAAAGAATTAAAATATAGTTTCACTAGAGATGACCTGATAATTTTGACGATGAAGAAGGGGATGCCTTGGGCATCCCCAAGCTTAGACGCTTGAGTCTTCTTGAAATATGCTGGGGAGATCCATGGGAGCCTCCCCAAGCTTAAGCTCTTCACTCTTCTTGATCCTATTATATCATCCTTCTCTCTTGACCCTTGAAAACTTCCGTCACACCAAACTCAAAGTAGATCTCATTAGAGGGTTAGTGCATAATCAAAAATTCACATGTTCTATAAAGACGCAATATGATTTGTTACTTTAAACATTAGCTACAGCCACTGATGTTATGTGAAGCTCTTCCACCCAAAAAAGAATTTCACTCAACACTAGTAAAAGAGAGAATGCAAAATAAAAAGGCATAATCTGTCTAAAACAGAACAGTCCGCAAAGACGAATTTTTTCAAGGCACTTACGACGCTCAGATCGAAAAACTCTGAACTAATGAAAGATTCAGACATTCATAAAGATTACGCACAAAAATTTCAGATTTAATTAACAATCTGGTGATTTTAGGAATTTCGTACAGTGAACAGCAAAAATCTGTTTCTGCGCAGCAATCAAAATTAAGCATCGTCTTAACATTAGAGGCTACTCTTGGCACAACAATGCGAGAAAATAAAGATACAAAGGAGTTGCTACAGAAGTAAACATCCTCCATGACTAAAACTAAAAATAAAAGATAATGGGTTGCTGATGACGTGAAACACACGTTCGTTGGGAGACCCCAAGAGGAAGGTATGATGTAGTCAGCAGCAAGTTTTCCCTCAGAAAGAAACCAAGGTTATCGAACCAGTAGGAGCAGCAACTCTTCAGAAGGTTGTCAACGGCGCCAGAAAAATAGCTGTCGCAGGGAGTCTGGACTGTTGACGTGGAATCTGCACACAACACAATCAAACTACTTTGCCCCAACGAAACAGTGAGGTTGTCAATCTCACTGGCTTGCTGAAAACAAAGGATTAAACGTATGGTGTGGAAAATGAGTATTAAATTGCAGAGAATGAAAAAGGAACAGTTTGCAGTTTGTGGTTGTTTAATCAGTGTAAAAGAATGGACCGGGGTCCACAGTTCACTAGTGGTGTCTCTCCATAAAAGATAACTAACATGTTGGGTGAACAAATTACAGCTGGGCAATTGACGAATAGTGAGCGCATGACAATGCATATACATGACATGTTGACTACTATGATATTTAATTGGGCATTACGACATAATACATAGATCGTTATCCAACAGCATCTATGACTAATAATCCACCGCCGGGTTGTCATCCGAGTCCCCCGTTGGTATTAAGTTGCAAGCAACGGATAATTGCATTAAGTAAAGTGCGTAATGTAAACAAACACATATGTCCGTGGACATAGCATCGTTAGGTTATCCCTAGTGGCAACAGCACATCCACAACCTTAGAACTTTCTGTCACTGTCCCAGGTTAAACGGAGACATGAACCCACTATCTAGCATAAATACTCTCTCTTGGAGTTACAAGCATCTACTTGGCCAAAGCATCTACGAGTAACGGAAAGCATGCAAGATCTTAAATAACATATAAGATAGATTGATAATCAACTTGACATAATATTCAATATTCATCGGATCCCAGCAAACACAACATGTAGCATTACAATAATATGATCTTGATCATGTAGGGCAGCTCACAAGATCTAAACATGATGGCACAAAGTGGAGAGACAACCATCTAGCTACTGCTATGGACCCGTAGTCCAAGGATGAACTACTCACGCATCACTCCGGAGGCAGGCATGGCGATGTAGAAGCCTCCGGTGACGATTCCCCTCTCCGGCAGGGTGCCGGGAAGAGGTTCTGAACCCTCCCGAGCTAGGGTTGACGACGGCGGCGTCTCTGGAACTTTTCGTGGATATTTGCTCAGGTACTTAGGGTTTTCGCGTCGGGGGGAATAAGTAGGCGAAAGGGCGGCGGCTGCGGACCCCCGAGGGGCCCACACCACCCAGGGCGCGGCAGAGGGGGGCCCGCGCCCTGGTGCGTGTGGCCTCCTGGTGGCCCTCCTCTGCTGCTCCTTCGCTCCGTCAGGCGTGTTCTGGAAAAATAGGCACCCCCGTGTAGTTTCGTCCAATTCCGAGAATATTTCCAGACTAGCTTTTCTGGAATACAAAAACAGCAGAAAACAGGAACTGGCACTTCGGCATCTTGTTAATAGGTTAGTCCCAAAAAATGTATAAAAGTGATATAAAGTAGATGCAAAACATGTAGCAATTGGTATAAAACAAGCATGGAACATCAAAAATTATAGATACGTTTGAGACGTATCAGCATCCCCAAGCTTAGTTCCTACTCGTCCTCGAGTAGGTAAACGATAAAAACAAATAATTTTTGAGGTGACATGCTACTATCATAATCTTGATCATATAATATTGCAAGGCACATGTAAATGAATGAAGTGATCCAAGTCAATGGTCTATAATTTGCTACCAAATAGATAATGAGTAAACAATGAATCACACAAGCTAAACGTTTTCATGAATAGTACTTTCGAGACAAGCATCAAACAGTTTTGCATAAGTGTTAACTCATAAAGCAATAGTTTCTAACAAAAGGTATTTAATCAACACAAAGGAAGAATTTAGTTTCAGCATTTGCTTCAACTTTCAACATATTTATCTCATGGATATTGTCAACACAAAGTAGTATAACAAGTCCAATACATTGCATATAACGCATGTTGTAACAAAGTTGACACTAGTGTTTGCTTGTGGAAGACAGAAAGAATAGGAAAACTGACTCAACATAAAAGTAAAAGAAAGGCCCTTCGCAGAGGGAAGCAGGGATTAAATCATGTGCTAGAGCTTTTAGGTTTTTGAAAGCATATAGAGATTGCATAAAATATTTGATACTCCTCCCAACCTTGCTAACACAAGCCATGGCTAACCGAATCCTCGGGTGCCTTCCATCAATCACATACCATGGAGGAGTATCTATTTTTGAGAGGTGTTTGTTAATTGTCAACGAATGGTAGCGGGTGAGAACAGTATTCTACCTGTCGAACGGACTTTTAAGAGCGGCTCCCATGAAGGACGTTATTTCTACCAGCAAGGCAGATCATCCCTCTTTCTCTTTGGTTTACACACATTCAGGTATTTCACTGTTTGTCATTGCTTACTGATGAATCAGGGCAAAAGTGTGAAGAGAATTAATTGGTTAAAGTTGTAATTAATTGGGACTGGGCACCCCGTTGCCAGCTCTTTTTGCAAGTTATTGGATAAGCGGATGTATATGCCACTAGTCCAGGTGTAAAAGTCCACTCGACAAATAGAATAAAGAATAACCACACTAATTCCTCATGAGCTAGTAAACATTGACACAAAAAGGGAATAATAACATTTTGAATAATTTAAAGGTAGCACATGAAAAATTTACTTGGAGTGGCAAGGAAATACCACATATAGGTAGTTATGGTGGACACAAATGGCATGGATTTTGGCTCAAGGATTTGGATGCACGAGAAGCATTCCCTCTCAGTACAGAGTTTAGGCTAGCAAGGTTATGTAAGCAAACAAGAATATCAACCCGTACACCAAGTTTTATATGACAAACATATTGCAAACGTTATAAGACTTCATACCGTCTTCCTTGTTAACCAAACCCTGTTATTAGAAAATATCTAGACCTTAGAGGTACCACCGATGCAAACCAAATTTTCAACAAGCTTTACGGTAGTTCTTCACTAATAGGCTTAACTCATGTGATGCACAATTTAATCATGATCTACTTGTTAACTCAAAACAATTGACAAGCATCAAGTTATCCATTTTAGTGATCTACAAGATTAAGCAAGTTTTTCCTTATACCAATTACCACATGCAACATTTTCTGAACCAACCAAACACCAATCAATTTATTTCATCAACTCTCCAAACAAATATAAGTGAAGCAAGAGAGTACTTTCTACAAAAGAAAGCTAATAGCTCTGACAAGAGATACATGAAAACAAGAGCTAAAAGCTGAACAGCGCTAGATATGAATACTCAACAAATATAAGTGAAGAATAGGAGTATTCTCATGAAAAAGCGGAGCGTGTCTCTCTCCCAATCAAGAATGCTAGGGTCCAGTCAAGCTTTATTGAAAATAAAAGTGCAATACTGAAAATAAAAGCACACAGACGCTCCAAGAAAAGCACATATGATGTGAAAGAATTAAAATATAGTTTCACTAGAGATGACCTGATAATTTTGACGATGAAGAAGGGGATGCCTTGGGCATCCCCAAGCTTAGACGCTTGAGTCTTCTTGAAATATGCTGGGGAGATCCATGGGAGCCTCCCCAAGCTTAAGCTCTTCACTCTTCTTGATCCTATTATATCATCCTTCTCTCTTGACCCTTGAAAACTTCCGTCACACCAAACTCAAAGTAGATCTCATTAGAGGGTTAGTGCATAATCAAAAATTCACATGTTCTGTAAAGACGCAATATGATTTGTTACTTTAAACATTAGCTACAGCCACTGATGTTATGTGAAGCTCTTCCACCCAAAAAAGAATTTCACTCAACACTAGTAAAAGAGAGAATGCAAAATAAAAAGGCATAATCTGTCTAAAACAGAACAGTCCGCAAAGACGAATTTTTTCGAGGCACTTACGACGCTCAGATCGAGAAACTCTGAACTAATGAAAGTTTCAGACATTCATAAAGATTACGCACAAAAATTTCAGATTTAATTAACAATCTGGTGATTTTAGGAATTTCGTACAGTGAACAGCAAAAATCTGTTTCTGCGCAGCAATCAAAATTAAGCATCATCTTACATTAGAGGCTACTCTTGGCACAACAATGCGAGAAAATAAAGATACAAAGGAGTTGCTACAGAAGTAAACAAACTCCTTGACTCAATAAAAGAAAAATTGCAGAAAAATAAAATGGGTTGCCTCCCATAAGCGCTTTTCTTTAACGCCTTTTAGCTAGGCACAAAGCATGCATCAAGTATTACCAAGTGAAGAAGCATCAACATTGTAATTTGTTCGAACAATAGAATCATAAGGTGGCTTAATCTTCTTCCTAGGAAAGTGTTCCATACCTTTCTTGAGAGGAAATTGATATTTTATATTCCCTTCTTTCATATCAATAATAGCACCTACAGTCTAAGAAAAGGTCTTCCCAGCACAATAGGGCATGATGGATTGCACTCAATATCCAAGACAATAAAATCAACGGGGACATAATTGTTGTTAACCATGATAAGAACATCATCAATTCTTCCCAAAGGTTTTTTAATAGTAGAATCAACAAGGTGAACATCCAAGTAACAATTTTCCAAAGGTGCTAAATCAAGCATATCATATAATCTTTTAGGCATAACAGAAATACTAGCACCAAGGTCACACAAAGCATTGCAATCAAAGTCATTCAATTTCAATTTAATGATGGGCTCCCAACCATCTTCTAACTTCCTAGGGATAGAAGCTTCATGTTTTAATTTCTCTTCCCTAACTTGTATGAGAGCATTAGTAATATGTTTAGTAAAAGCCATGTTTATAGCACTAGCATTAGGACTTCTAGCTAGCTTTTGCAAGAACTTAATTACTTCAGAAATATTGCAACCATCAAAATCAAAGTCATTATCATCAAAAGTAATGGAATTATTCTCTTCCTTATTGCTAGAAATTTCAGCATCTTTATCAAGGACAGTTTCAGAGTTATCAGGCAATTTAGGACATTTTGCAATAGAAGTGGAAACATTACCAACACCAACTATCTTGCCATTAATGGTAGGAGGTTTGTTAACACTTGAGTTTGAAGCATTTTCAGAAGTAGTAATAGTATAAACTCTAGCAATATTATTCTTTCTAGCAATTTCATCCTCTCTTTCCCATCTAGCATGCAATTCAGCTAACATCCTCACATTGTTATCAATTTTAACTTGTATAGCATTGAGAGTTTTGCTCTCTTTAACATCATGAGGCATGTTCTTTAGTTTCAATAAGTCAACATCAAGAGCAAGACTATCAACTTTAGAGGAAAGCACATCAATTTTCCCAAATTTCTCCTCAACAGTTTTATTGAAAGCAGTTTGTGTACTAATAAAATCCTTAAGCATAACTTCAAGATCGAGGGTACACTCTTATTATTGTTGTAGGAGTTACTATAGGAATTTCCATAACCATTGCCACTATTAGAAGGATAGGGCCTATAATTGCTATTACCAAAATTATTCCTATAAGCATTGTTGTTGAAATTATTATTTTTAATGAAGTTCACATCAACATGCTCTTCTTGAGCAACCAAAGAAGCTAAAGGAACATTATTTGGATCAACATGTGTTTGACCATTTGCAAGCATAGACATAATAGTATCAATTTTGGCACTCAAGGAGGAGGTTTCCTCAACAGAATTTACCTTCTTACCTGTTGGAGCTCTCTCGGTGTGCCACTCAGAATAATTAATCATCATATCATCAAGAAGCTTTGTTGCAGCACCCAAAGTGATGGACATAAAGGTACCTCCAGCGGCCGAATCCAATAAATTCCTCGAAGAAAAATTTAATCCTGCATAGAAGGTTTGGATGATCATCCAAGTAGTCAGTCCATGAGTGGGACAATTTTTAACCAATGATTTCATTCTCTCCCATGCTTGAGCAACATGTTCATTATCAAATTGCTTAAAATTCATTATGCTACTTCTCAAAGAAATAATCTTAGCAGGAGGATAATATTTTCCAATAAAAGCATCTTTGCATTTAGTCCATGAATCAATACTATTTCTAGGCAAAGATAGCAACCATTCTTTAGCACGTCCTCTCAAGGAGAAAGGAAAAAGTTTCAGTTTAATAATATCACCATCTACTTCCTTGAGCTTTTGCATTTCACAAAGTTCAACAAAGTTATTAAGGTGAACAGCAGCATCATCAGTACTAACACCAGAAAATTGCTCTTTCATAACAAGATTTAAAAGTGCAGGTTTAATTTCATAAAATTCTGCTGAAGCAGCAGGTGGAGCAATAGGTGTGCATATGAAATCATTGTTGTTCGTGCTAGTGAAATCACACAACTTAGTGTTCTCAGGAGTACTCATTTTAGCAGAAATAAAAACAGTACAGAAAATAACTTGAAAGTAAACTAGATGCAAGTAACTAATTTTTTTGTGTTTTTGATAATTGAAAGCAAACAAGATAAAATAAAATAAACTAAGCAAGACAAAAACAAAGTAAAGAGATTGGAAGCGTGAAACTCCCCTTGCAGAAGACTGCTGTCTCCCCGGCAACGGCGCCAGAAAAATAGCTTGATGACGTGAAACACACGTTCGTTGGGAGACCCCAAGAGGAAGGTATGATGTAGTCAGCAGCAAGTTTTCCCTCAGAAAGAAACCAAGGTTATCGAACCAGTAGGAGCAGCAACTCTTCAGAAGGTTGTCAACGGCGCCAGAAAAATAGCTGTCGCAGGGAGTCTGGACTGTTGACGTGGAATCTGCACACAACACAATCAAACTACTTTGCCCCAACGAAACAGTGAGGTTGTCAATCTCACTGGCTTGCTGAAAACAAAGGATTAAACGTATGGTGTGGAAAATGAGTATTAAATTGCAGAGAATGAAAAAGGAACAGTTTGCAGTTTGTGGTTGTTTAATCAGTGTAAAAGAATGGACCGGGGTCCACAGTTCACTAGTGGTGTCTCTCCATAAAAGATAACTAACATGTTGGGTGAACAAATTACAGCTGGGCAATTGACGAATAGTGAGCGCATGACAATGCATATACATGACATGTTGACTACTATGATATTTAATTGGGCATTACGACATAATACATAGACCGTTATCCAACAGCATCTATGACTAATAATCCACCGCCGGGTTGTCATCCGAGTCCCCCGTTGGTATTAAGTTGCAAGCAACGGATAATTGCATTAAGTAAAGTGCGTAATGTAAACAAACACATATGCCCGTGGACATAGCATCGTTAGGTTATCCCTAGTGGCAACAGCACATCCACAACCTTAGAACTTTCTGTCACTGTCCCAGGTTAAACGGAGACATGAACCCACTATCTAGCATAAATACTCTCTCTTGGAGTTACAAGCATCTACTTGGCCAAAGCATCTACGAGTAACGGAAAGCATGCAAGATCTTAAATAACATATAAGATAGATTGATAATCAACTTGACATAATATTCAATATTCATCGGATCCCAGCAAACACAACATGTAGCATTACAATAATATGATCTTGATCATGTAGGGCAGCTCACAAGATCTAAACATGATGGCACAAAGTGGAGAGACAACCATCTAGCTACTGCTATGGACCCGTAGTCCAAGGATGAACTACTCACGCATCACTCCGGAGGCAGGCATGGCGATGTAGAAGCCTCCGGTGACGATTCCCCTCTCCGGCAGGGTGCCGGGAAGAGGTTCTGAACCCTCCCGAGCTAGGGTTGACGACGGCGGCGTCTCTGGAACTTTTCGTGGATATTTGCTCAGGTACTTAGGGTTTTCGCGTCGGGGGGAATAAGTAGGCGAAAGGGCGGCGGCTGCGGACCCCCGAGGGGCCCACACCACCCCAGGGCGCGGCAGAGGGGGGCCCGCGCCCTGGTGTGTGGCCTCCTGGTGGCCCTCCTCTGCTGCTCCTTCGCTCCGTCAGGCGTGTTCTGGAAAAATAGGCACCCCGTGTAGTTTCGTCCAATTCCGAGAATATTTCCAGACTAGCTTTTCTGGAATACAAAAACAGCAGAAAACAGGAACTGGCACTTCGGCATCTTGTTAATAGGTTAGTCCCAAAAAATGTATAAAAGTGATATAAAGTAGATGCAAAACATGTAGCAATTGGTATAAAACAAGCATGGAACATCAAAAATTATAGATACGTTTGAGACGTATCAGTTGCCTCCCAAAAGCGCTTTCTTTAATGCCTTTTAGCTAGGCATAGTGATTTTTATGATGCTCACATAAAGATGAGAGTTGAAACATAAAAGAGAGCATCAAGGAGCATATATATCAAACACATTTAAGTCTAACCCACTTCTATGCAAAGGAATCTTGTAACAAAATAAATTATTTAAGCATAAAGCAACTAGCATAGAAAGATGAAACAAATATAGCTTCAAAACTTTCAACATAAAGAGAGGTGTTTTAGTAACTTGAAAACTTTACAACCATATTTTCCTCTCTCATAATAACTTTCAGTAGCATCATGAACAAACTCAATAATATAACTATCACATAAAGCATGCTTTTCATGATCTACAACACATAATTTTTATTAAGCTAAAAACAGTAGGGTTATCAAACCCACTTTTGACAATAGCAGTATAATTAATATCATTAGGCAATATAGGACCATCATCAAGAGCATTATCATATATAACATTAGGGAACACATTTTTACTTTCTGCAATTTCCTCTTTTACGTGAGTCAAGGAGGATGTTACTTCAAATTTATCAAAAAAAGATATTTCATTAGAATCATGACATTCAACAATATAGCATTCTTCCTCCTTAGGTAGGCATGGAGGGTCATTATATAATGTAAGAGTTAAAGAGTTACTGTCATTAGAAGGTAGATCCTCCTTTTGTTCATCACTCTCTTCCTCTTTTTCATCAAATGGCTTTCAGCTTCAGCAATTTCTTCTTCCACATTTTCCTGCAAGGCATTAGTCTCTTCTTTATGAGGAAAAATCCTCTTGATATGTTCAGCAATATAAGAATTTTCATCCTTATAGTTATCAAAACAATATTTAAGTATAGCAAGACTTCAGATTTATAAGGGGCATCAATTTTATGCTCAAGATAAGAACTAATTACAAGTGCACCCTTAAAGACAATAAATTCTTCCATCCTTTCTACCTCATAAGCATTATAGTAACCTTTAACATAAGAAGCTAAGGTTTCATTTTCATTACAAGCACATTGGAAAGGAAAGTGTTTAGACTTCCTATGACAATCAGATTCATTAAAGCAAAAAGATTTGCCAAATATATAGCATAAATTTCTAGCATATTCCTCTAGTTGATTTAACAATTTCCATAAGTACATCCCTTTTTGTGACAAGCGGTAATTCCTATAATATCTTCGTTCATCTTCCGTGGACCCACCTTGCCAACAAGATCTAGTTTCATAGAGATAAGCCATTGATAGCAAATAAACAACTAGACATAATAACAAACCGAAATAAACTAAATGCAAGAAACTATTTTTTTGTGTTTTTGATAATTGAAAGCAAACAAGATAAAATAAAATAAACAAAGCAAGACTAAAACAAAGTAAAGAAATTGGAAGCGTGAAACTCCCCTTGCAGAAGACTGCTGTCTCCCCGGCAACGCGCCAGAAAAAGAGCTTGATGGCGTGAATCACACGCTCGTTGGGAGACCCAAGAGGAAGGTATGATGCAGTTCAGCAGCAAGTTTTCCCTCAGAAAGAAACCAAGGTTATCGAACCAGTAGGAGCAGCAACTCTTCAGAAGGTTGTTGGTGGCTCGCACGGCGCAATACGATCACCAACGTGAATCTGCACACAACACAATCAAACTACTTTGCCCCAACGAAACAGTGAGGTTGTCAATCTCACCGGCTTGCTGAAAACAAAGGATTAAACGTATGGTGTGGAAAATGATGTTTAATTGCAGAGAATGAAAAAGGAACAGTTTACAGTTTGTGGTTGTTTAATCAGTGTAAAAGAATGGACCGGGGTCCACAGTTCACTAGTGGTGTCTCTCCATAAAAGATAACTAACATGTTGGGTGAACAAATTACAGCTGGGCAATTGACAAATAGTGAGCGCATGACACTGCATATACATGACATGATGACTACTATGATATTTAATTGGGCATTACGACAAGATACATAGACCGTTGTCCAACAGCATCTATGACTAATAATCCACCGCCGGATTGTCATCCGAGTCCCCCGTTGGTATTAAGTTGCAAGCAACGGATAATCGCATTAAGTAAAGCGCGTAATGTAAACAAACACATATGCTCGTGGACATAGCATCGTTAGGTTATCCCTAGTGGCAACAGCACATCCGCAACCTTAGAACTTTCTGTCACTGTCCCAGGTTAAATGGAGGCATGAACCCACTATCTAGCATAAATACTCTCTCTGGAGTTACAAGCATCTACTTGGCCAAAGCATCTACGAGTAACGGAAAGCATGCAAGATCTTAAATAACATATAAGATAATTGATAATCAACTTGACATAGTATTCAATATTCATCGGATCCCAGCAAACACAACATGTAGCATTACAATAATATGATCTTGATCATGTAGGGCAGCTCACAAGATCTAAACATGATGGCACAAAGTGGAGAGACAACCATCTAGCTACTGCTATGGACCCGTAGTCCAAGGATGAACTACTCACGCATCACTCCGGAGGCAGGCATGGCGATGTAGAAGCCTCCGGTGATGATTCCCCTCTCCGACAGGGTGCCGGGAAGAGGTTCTGAACCCTCCCGAGCTAGGGTTGACGGCGGCGGCGTCTCTGGAACTTTTCGTGGATATTTGCTCAGGCACTTAGGGTTTTCGCGTCGGGGGGAATAAGTAGGCGAAAGGGCGGCGGCTGGAGACCCCCGAGGGGCCCACACCACCCTAGGGCGCGGCAGAGGGGGGCCCCACGCCCTAGGTGCGTGTGGGGCCCTGGTGGCCCTCCTCTGTTGCTTCTTCGCTCCGTCAGGTGAGTTCTGGAAAAATAGGGCCCCCCGTGTAGTTTCGTCCAATTCCGAGAATATTTCCAGACTAGCTTTTCTGGAATACAAAAACAGCAGAAAACAGGAACTGGCACTTCGGCATCTTGTTAATAGGTTAGTCCCAAAAAATGTATAAAAGTGATATAAAGTAGATGCAAAACATGTAGCAATTGGTATAAAACAAGCATGGAACATCAAAAATTATAGATACGTTTGAGACGTATCACTTCTCCAGCCCAGGAACGGCCCGTGTTTGGACAGGCCGACGCGGGATTCATCGATGGACGCGGGTCGCCCCATGCGACCGACTCGGCTTCATCGCCCGGTTCGTCTTCACCAACTGGGCCATCTTCGGAGGCCCACGATCAGACGGGTGCTTCGTCTCCCTCGCAGACGGGTGCTTCCTCGACACAGTCCGTCTCGGAGCCCGCTCATGGGGTCACCACTCGCCTTCAGAAAGGGATCCGTCAACCCAAGAAGTGGACGGATGGAACAGTAGCTTGGATGGCTACGTGCATGCCCCATGCAGCAGCTGCACCAGCTGTTCGAGAGCCCACCGATCTTCATGCAGCCATGCACAGTCCTCAGTGGCGTGAAGCCATGCATCAGGAGTTTGATGTGTTGCAGAAAAATGGTACATGGTGTCTCGTTCCCCAGCAACCAGGTATCAATATCATTGATTCAAAGTGGGTATTTAAAGTCAAACACCGTGCTGATGGTTCTGTTGAACGGTATAAGGCAAAATTAGTGACAAAAGGGTTCAAGCAGAGATATGGGCTGGATTATGCGGACACGTTCAGTCCGGTCGTAAAACCAACAACTATTCGTTTATTGTTGTCTCTTGCAGTATGTCAGAAGTGGCACCTTGATGTCTACGCACGATTCTATTCTTGTAGACAGTGTTGAGCCTCCAAGAGCAGAGGTTTGTAGAACAGCAGCAAGTTTCCCTTAAGTGAATCACCCAAGGTTTATCGAACTCAGGGAGGTAGAGGTCAAAGATATCCCTCTTAAGCAACCCTGCAATTAATATACAAGAAGTCTCTTGTGTCCCCAACACACCCAATACACTTGTCAGATGTATAGGTGCACTAGTTCGGCGAAGAGATAGTGAAATACAAGTGATAGGGATGATTATAAGTAGTAACTGCAATCTGAAATAAAGATGGCAGCAAGCAAACATGTAGCAGAACTTGTTGTAAACGGTGTTTCAATGCTTAGAAACAAGGCTTAGGGATCATACTTTCACTAGTGGACACTCTCAACAATGATCTCATAACTGAATAAGTAAAAGCTACTCTTAAACACTCTCTTGTTGGATAACAAACACCATTCATTGTGTAGGGCTACAAAAGCACACCTCAAGCCGGAGTAAACAAGCGCCACAACGTTATAAAGGAATCACACACGGTGCACACACTGTCACCGTTACACCGTGGAGAGTACCGGTGTTCCTATTAAAGTAACATATAGAGTGCATAATAGATAAAGAGTAACATCTACATATTCAACTAGATTAGCACAACTGAACACAAGTAAATACTACTCGGGATTATTCTCCTTCTTGATGAAGCAAGAGTACTATGCGTAGGGCTGCAAAAGCACATCTCAAAGTCTGAGTAAACAAACACCACAATTCATAGAGTCACACAAGTACCCACATTGTCACCTTGATGCTGTGTTGTCACAATGACTCCAGAAACTAGACAAAATCACTTGAGTAGCATAAACATTATTAATGTATTCAGCGATACTTGCAATACACATGATTACATAAAGATCACACCATGGGAGAGAGAGAGATGAACCACATAGCTACCGGTAGAGCCCTCAGCCTCGGGGGAGAACTACTCCCTCCTCATCATGGGAGTCAGCAGCGGCGATGAAGATGGCGGTGGTGTCGATGGAGATGACTCCGGGGGCAATTCCCCGTCCCGGCAGCGTGCCGGAACAGAGACTTATGTCCCCCGAAACTTGACGTCGATGGCGGCGGCGCTGCGGAACTCTTCTGGAAATATGACTTGGTATTTTAGGGTTTTCGCCTCGGGGGAATAAATAGGCGAAGGGCAACGTCGGTGGAGGTCCTGGGCTCCCTCCTCACCTCCCGGCGCGCCTGTGGGCCCAGTCGCGCGAGCATGTGGTTTGGAGGCCGTGGGCCTCCCCCTGGCTTGCCCTTCTGGCTCCGTGTGTCCCTTGGAAAAATAGGAGGTTTGGCTTTTGTTTCGTCGAATTCCGAGAATATTGCCCGAACAGCTTTTCTGGAACCAAAAACAGCAGAAAACAGGGAACTGGCACTGTGGCATCTTGTTAATAGGTTAGTCCCAGAAAATGCATAAAAGTGATATGAAGTGTATATAAAACATGTAGCAAATGGTATAATATAAGCATGGAACATCAGAAATTATAGATACGTTGGAGACGTATCAAGCATCCCCAAGCTTAGTTCTACTCGTCCTCGAGTAGGTAAAACGATAACAACAAATAATTTCTGAGGAGACATGCTTTCACACAATCTTGATCAATATATTGCAAGGCTCATGTCATGAATGAAGTGACTCAAAGCAATGGTCTATAGTTTGCTAACAAATAGATAAAGAGTAAACAATGAATCATATAAGCAAAAACTTTTCATGAATAGTACTTTCAAGACAAGCATCAAAAAGTTTTGCATAAGAGGTAACTCATAAAGCAATAGATTCAAAGTAAAAGGCATTGAAGCAACACAAAGGATGATTAAGTTTCAGCAATTGCTTTCAACTTGTAACATGTATATCTCATGGATAGTTGTCAACATAAAGCAATATAACAAGTGCAATAAGTAAACATGTAAGAATCAATGCACACAAAGTTGACACAAGTGTTTGCTTCTAAGATAGAAAGGAGTAGGTAAACTGACTCAACATAAAGTAAAAGATAGGCCCTTCGCAGAGGGAAGCAGGGATTAAATCATGTGCTAGAGCTTTTTAAGTTTTCGAAAGCATATAGAGAGCACAAAATAAGTATTTGAGAGGTGTTTGTTGTTGTCAACGAATGGTAGTGGGCACTCTAACCCCCTTGTCAACCAGACTTTCAAGAGCGGCTCCCATGAAGGACGTTATCTCTACCAGCAAGGTAGATCATCCCTCTTCTCTTTTGTTTACACATGTATTTTAGTTTCTTTATAGTTGACACTCCTCCCAACCTTTTGCTTACACAAGCCATGGCTAACCGAATCCTCGGGTGCCTTCCAACATTCACATACCATGGAGGAGTGTCTATTTGCAAATTAAGTTGCTTACTGATAAATCAGGGCAAAACATGTGAAGAGAATTATTAATGAAAGTTGTAATTAATTGGGGCTGGGCACCCCGTTGCCAGCTCTTTTTGCAAATTATTGGATAAGCGGATGTATATGCCACTAGTCCATTGGTGAAAGTCTGTCAGAAGTAAATGACAAGATTGAAAGATAAAACACCACATACTTCCTCATGAGCTATAAAACATTGACACAAATAAGGAGTAATAAAGTTTTGAATAGTTTAAAGGTAGCACATGAAATATTTACTTGGAATGGCAGGAAATACCACATAGTAGGTAGGTATGGTGGACACAAATGGCATGGGTTTTGGCTCAAGTTTTGGATGCACGAGAAGCATTCCCTCTCAGTACAGAGTTTAGGCTAGCAAGGTTGTTTGAAGCAAACACAAGTATAAACCGGTACAGCAAGAATCACATAAAAACATATTGCAAGTATTATAAGACTCTACACTGTCTTCCTTGTTGCTCAAACATTTTACCAGAAAATATCTAGACCTTAGAGAGAACAAATATGCATCCCAAGTCTCAACAAGCTCTACGGTAGTTCTCCACTACTAGGCTTTAACTACATGATGCAAGAGCTTAAACATGATCTACTTGAGAGCTCAAAACAATTGCAAAGTGTCAAAACGAAACAAGACAAAACAGCCATCAACTAGACATGTACTAAGCAATGCATATTTTTTCCAATACCAACTACTACATGTAGCATTTTCTTTCTTCCAAACAAACACCAATCAATTTATTTAAACATAAACTCTCCAAATGATAATATAATGCAGCAAGAGAGTATTTATAAACAAGTGCTAACAGCTCGAAGAGATGCATGAAAAACAGGAGCTAAAAGCACTGCAGTAGCTAGTTAAGAATACTCAACAAATATAAGTGAAGAACATGAGTATTCACATGAAAAAGCGGAGCGTGTCTCTCTCCCACACAAGGATTGCTAGGATCCGAATTTATTCAAACAAAAACAAAAATAAAAGCACACAGACGCTCCAAGTAAAGCACATAAGATGTGAAAGAATTAAAATATAGTTTCACTAGAGATGACCTGATAAGTTGTTGATGAAGAAGGGGATGCCTTGGGCATCCCCAAGCTTAGACGCTTGAGTCTTCTTGAATATGGGGATGAACCACGGGGGCATCCCCAAGCTTAGGCTTTTCACTCTTCTTGATCATATAATATCATCCTTCTCTCTTGATCCTTGAAAACTTCCTTCACACCAAACTCGAAACAGTTCTCATTAGAGGGTTAGTGCATAATAAAATTCTCATATTCTGTAATGATACAATCATTCCCAAAGCTTCTGGACATTAGCTACAGCCACCAATGCTTTGTGGAGCAAAGAAATCCACAAAACATCGTAAAAGAGCGAATGCAAAACAAAAGGCAGAATCTGTCAAAAACAGAACAGTCTGAAGACGAATTTTTTCGAGGCACTTAAGTTGCTCAGATGGAACTGGTCCAGTTTAATGAAAGTTGCGTACATATCTGAGGAAGATGCGTGATTTTTTACAGAATTTTTGAATTTTCTCCAGGGAAAAGCTCAAATCGTGACAGCTAAAAATCTGTTCTGCGCAGAAATCCAAATCTTGCATCAACTTTCAATAAAACTTTACTTGGCACAACAATGCAATAAAATAAAGATACAAAGGAGTTGCTACAGAAGTAACAAGCACCTTGACTCAAAACAAAAAGAAAAGCAAAAATAACAGAAAATAAAAACAATGGGTTGTCTCCCATAAGCGCTTTTCTTTAAAGCCTTTTAGCTAGGCATAGTGATTTTTATGATGCCACATAAAGATGAGAGTTGAAACATAAAAGAGAGCATCAAGAAGCATATATAAAACATGTTTAAATCTAACACTCTTTCTATGCATAGGAGTCTTGTAAGAAAACAAGTCAATGAAGAACAAAGTGACTAGCATAGAAGGCAAAACAAGTGTAACTTCAAAAATTTCAACATAAAGAGAGAGACTTAATATTATTGTGATATATGAAATGTCTCCCTCTCTCATAAGGACCAGTAGGTCTTAAAGTACCCAGCAAATAAAAGCAAATCAAGAGAAAGCTCAAAACTTCATCATAAAGAGAGGTTTTAGTAACATGAAGATTTCTATAACCATACTTTCCTCTCTCAAAATAATTTTCAGCGGCATCATGAATAAACTCAACAATATAGCTATCACATAAAGCATTTTTATCATGATCCACATGCATATAAGTATCATTACTCTCCACATAAGCATAATCAATTTTATTAGTAATAGTGAGAGTAAAACTATCACAACCATCATTGTATTCATCATAAATTGCAGGCATAGTATAATCATAATAAACTTTATCCTCCATAGTAGGTGGCACCAAAATACCACTATCATTATAATCATCATAAATTGGAGGTAAAGTATCATCAAAGAAAATTTTCTCCTCAAAACTTGGGGGACTAAAAATATCATATTCATCAAAACCAGCTTCCCCAAGCTTAGAGCTTTGCATAGCATTAGCAATAATGGTGTTCAAAGCATTTATAGTAATAACATTGCTACCATCATGCAAATAATTTTCCATAGGTTTTTTAATTTTCTCTTCAAAAGCATCATGTCCTAATTCAATATAAAGTTCATAAAGATCTCTAATTTTTTTGTTGTTTTCCATTAAGCCTAACTAGTGAAAATAAAAACAAGAAACAAAAAGAAATAATTGCAGAATCTAAAGGAGATACCTTCCAACGCTTACCTCCCCGGCAACGGCGCCAGAAAATAGCTTGATGTCTACGCACGTTCTATTCTTGTAGACAGTGTTGGGCCTCCAAGAGCAGAGGTTTGTAGAACAGCAGCAAGTTTCCCTTAAGTGAATCACCCAAGGTTTATCGAACTCAGGGAGGTAGAGGTCAAAGATATCCCTCTCAAGCAACCCTGCAATTAAGATACAAGAAGTCTCTTGTGTCCCCAACACACCCAATACACTTGTCAGATGTATAGGTGCACTAGTTCGGCGAAGAGATAGTGAAATACAAGTGATAGGATGATTATAAGTAGTAACTGCAATCTGAAATAAAGATGGCAGCAAGCAAACATGTAGCAGAACTTGTTGTAAACGGTGTTTCAATGCTTAGAAACAAGGCCTAGGGATCATACTTTCACTAGTGGACACTCTCAACAATGATCTCATAACTGAATAAGTAAAAGCTACTCTTAAACACTCTCTTGTTGGATAACAAACACCATTCATTGTGTAGGGCTACAAAAGCACACCTCAAGCCGGAGTAAACAAGCGCCACAACGTCATAAAGGAATCACACACGGTGCACACACTGTCACCTTTACACCGTGGAGAGTACCGGAGTTCATATTAAAGTAACCTATAGAGTGCATAATAGATAAAGAGTAACATCTACATATTCAACTAGATTAGCACAACTGAACACAAGTAAATACTACTCGGGATTATTCTCCTTCTTGATGAAGCAAGAGTACTATGCGTAGGGCTGCAAAAGCACATCTCAAAGTCTGAGTAAACAAACACCACAATTCCCAAGAATAAGCCATGATAAATATCTAAATTATTCATAGAGTCACACAAGTACCCACACTGTCACCTTGATACCGTGTTGTCACAATGACTCCAGAAACTAGACAAAATCACTTGAGTAGCATAAACATTATTAATGTATTCAGCGATACTAGCAATACACATGATCACATAAAGATCACACCATGGGAGAGAGAGAGATGAACCACATAGCTACCGGTAGAGCCCTCAGCCTCGGGGGAGAACTACTCCCTCCTCATCATGGGAGTCAGCAGCGGCGATGAAGATGGCGGTGGTGTCGATGGAGATGACTCCGGGGCAATTCCCCATCCCGGCAGCGTGCCGAACAGAGACTTCTGTCCCCCGAAACTTGACGTCGATGGCGGCGGCGCTGCGGAACTCTTCTGGAAATATGACTTGGTATTTTAGGGTTTTCGCCTCGGGGGAATAAATAGGCGAAGGGGCAACATCGGTGGAGGTCCTGGGCTCCTCCTCACCTCCCGGCGCGCCTGTGGGCCCAGCCACGCGAGCATGTGGTTTGGAGGCCGTGGGCCTCCCCTGGCTTGCCCTTCTGGCTCCGTGTGTCCCTCGGAAAAATAGGAGGTTTGGCTTTTGTTTTGTCGAATTCTGAGAATATTGCCCGAACAGCTTTTCTGGAACCAAAAACAACAGAAAACAGGGAACTGGCACTGTGGCATCTTGTTAATAGGTTAGTCCCAGAAATGCATAAAAGTGATATGAAGTGTATATAAAACATGTAGCAAATGGTATAATATAAGCATGGAACATCAGAAATTATAGATACGTTGGAGACGTATCACACCTTCATCAGCTGGACATTCAGAATGCATTTCTTCATGGTATTTTGGATGAGGAGGTGTACATGAGGCAGCCACCTGGGTTTGAGGACCCAGATAATCCACATCATCTCTGTCGTCTGGTAAAAGCAATATATGGGCTTAAGCAGGCACCTCGCGCATGGCATGCACGGTTGAGTTCCGTTCTTGGTAAACTTGGTTTTAAGGCGTCTGCAGCTGATACATCTTTATTCATACTTCAGCATTGAGATGTCACAGTTTATTTGCTTGTCTATGTGGATGATATCATTGTGGTCAGTTCATCCCCTACAGCTGCTACAAGCCTTGTTTCTGCACTTCGGTCTGATTTCGCAGTCAAAGACCTTGGTCCTCTTCACTTCTTCCTTGGCATAGAAGTTCTGCGGCAGCCCTCTGGTGGTCTTGTGTTGACTCAGAGGAAATATGCACTTGATTTGCTTCGCCATGCAGGGATGCTGAAGTGTCAGCCAACTACCACACCCATGACTGTAAGTGATCCATTGAGTATTTCTGTTGGTGTACCTCTTCCTCCAGAGGATGCTACTCGTTATCGTAGTGTGGTTGGAGGACTACAGTATCTTACAGTCACTCGTCCAGATTTATCCTATGCTGTCAATACGGTCTGTCAGTTTCTTCATACGCCTTGTGACACTCATTGGACTGCGGTCAAGCGTATTCTTCGATATGTTAAACTGACAGGCAATCATGGACTCAGTATTTGTCCCTGTTCTGCTACTCTATTATCTGCTTTTTCTGATGCTGATTGGGCGAGGGATCCTGATGATCGGCGATCAACCGGGGTCATGCCATCTTCTTTGGTGGAAATTTGATCGCCTGGAGTGCACGGAAACAAGCTACAGTTTCTCGTTCTAGTACTGAGTCAGAGTACAAAGCACTTGCAGATGCTACGGCTAAGCTAGTCTGGGTTCAGTCAGTTCTTCAGGAACTTGGGGTCAAACAGGATCATTCTCCTGTCTTACGGTGTGATAATCTTGGGCAACATATCTGTCAGCTAATCCAGTGTTCCATGCTCGGACTAAACATATTGAGGTTGATTTTCATTTTGTCCGAGAAAGAGTTGCTCAGAAGAAACTTCACATTGAGTTCATTTCCTCCAAGGATCAGGTTGCAGATATCTTCACCAAACCTCTTCCGTTGCCGGTGTTCCATGCGTGTAGGCGCAATCTCAACCTCTCTGAAGTAGGCTGAGATTGAGGGAGGGTATTAAACGTAGCTGTCACGTTTTGTATATTACTGTTGTAACAATAGTAGGATCTGATGCATGTAAAATGCATACATGAACTTTGCATGTTATTACTAGATATTCCTACATATTTGCAACTTATATGATGTTATATTCATGTTTTATAATGATTTCGGGGATTTTCTAAACAATCCCCCCTCTTTTGGTTCTAACCCTGTTTTCCAGAAAACGTCTTTTTTAATGTTTCGGACTTTCCGGGAGCTTCGGGACTCCAAAAAGGGCAAGGCCAAAGAGCACGGTTCAGAATTTTCGAGATGAACGCAATGGGCTGAAAATGAAGACCAGAAGCCCAACCAGATAGAAACTAGAGGGCCCCACGCGGTCAGATTCCCTGGCCGCGTGAGGACCCCTCTTTTCCCCCTCGTGGCTCCGATGCCGTCCGTTTTCGTCTCCGTGGCTTCGTCTTGACATAAAAACGGCTATAAAAATAGTCCCCCGGGGAGTTTCGGGAGGAGGCGGCGGAGAAACACAAAACCACGAAACAGAGAGTCAGAAGGATGTCGCCGGAGAAGATTGGAGGGGGGAAACGCCGCCGGAATCACCTCTGGAGGGCTCCACCCCCCTCCGGCGTGTTCATCATCAACATCTACAGCAAGATCATCTCCATCTCTCCACTGTTAACTCTTGGCAAACATGATATATGATGCAATATACTATTCCCTTGATCTATTGTGTCTCCCCATCTATGTTTGAGAAGTGATTTGTTCATGGCAATAGTGAAATAGTTCGTTGATTGGTTGCATACAAGTTTTGTTATCTTTTATGATTGTCTTTATGTACAATATATGAATGCACACATATGTTGGGGAATGCATGTAAGGTGATCACCGGTAATGTAATGGAGTGAGGGAGACTTGGGAGGACATGTAAACCTGAGACCGAGTCATGAAGTTACTTTATTGGGGATATATATAGGAGACCTTAGAACTTAAGGCTATGGTGGGACTTTTATGTCTTAATAATTCTTGTGTGCTCATTTACTTGGCCATGAGGTCCATCATAAGGGGTTTTAGTTCATTTACTTGGCTACACCTATTTATGGCTCCTTCCTAGAAGAAACAATTAAGACTGAAACATGTGCTTCACTAATTGTGACAACCACACGAATGAAATAACAATTGCTAGAACATTTGCTCCCTTGAGATATTTGCTACTTGAGATATTTGCTACTTGCTACTTTGAGAAACTTGCTCTAAGAAACTTGCGTTTCAAACTTGATTGAGAAATTTGTTACTAGATAAACCCATTCCACATCACTTGCTTTCATTAGTTAGTTCCTTTCATATTTAAACTTATTGCTTTGCACAAACGGCCATATAAGAGGGTTATAGGGCTTTAGAGAATAGATAGTTTACCTTCAGCTCCTCGTGGGTTCGACACTCAAATACTTATCGAATTGTGCTACAGTGATTCCTTGCTCTTGGGGATTATCAGGATCGTATCCATAGTTGTTAGCTAGTTGTTGACAAAGATCTGTACTTATCTGTAACCTAACCTTAGCTTATATAAAGGAGAAGAGGCCGGCCGGTTTGAGCTGTGCGACTCACCTCATATCTTTTCTTACGTGTTAAAGAATTTAAACTCCCACCCATCCTAGCCCTAAGGCATGTCTTGAACTCATCCATGATTAGGGTAACCAGGTCTTGCACCGCTTGCAGCCTACTGAGGTTGTTAAACATTCTGGCATTTCGTTCGTTCCACAAGGACCAGAGGATCAAGATAACCAGCGTGTCAAATTTCCTCTTCTCAACGTACGGATAGAAGGAACTCGTGACCCAGCTCTTCGCCGCCAGCCACCTCCCCCCCGTGTCGCACCCAGGCGACACCGGGGGGGCCCTCCTCGCGCCGCCAGCGTTCTCCTCCCTCGGCGTCTCTCCCCGCTGCTGCCGTCGCCGGCCTTCGCGCCGCGGCAGTGGCAGCCTCCCCGCTGCCACACAACTGGTGGACGGGGGTGGGTTATCTTCTTCCCGCGCGGCGTTCGTCGGGCCGGCTGGGGTGGATACGGCGAGCCGCCGGCGCGGATTAAGCCGGAGCGGCGGCTCCGGGGACGCCGGGCTTCGGCGTGGTGGCGGATCCGGGGCTCACGCGCCCGGTTCTGGTGGGGACGGGCCTTGCCTGGCCGTGAGGGCGGCAGGCCGGGGTCGTCGACGGCGCGGCGACGCGGGCATCGGTGCCTGGTCGGGCGCGGCGCTGGCCGCGGCGGCGCGGAAGCCGGGGCGGCGGCCCCGGATCGTGGGTTCGGCATGGTTGGCGCGGCCAGGGGCGCCGTGGCCGCCATGGCTGGCGCGGAGTGAAGCTGCAGTGGCGGGGACGGCGGGTCGGTGGAGGTTGGAAGGTTCTGTGCGATGGTTGTGCCGTCGTCGCGCATGATGTGTTTGGTTCAGTGGGTGTGCAGGCCGGCGGTGCCGCGGGTCTCCCCGCCTTGGTCCGGCTGCGTGGGGTTGGAGAGGATCGAGTGCTCCGGGCGAAAGCCCGACGACGCGACGTCCGTGGACGCCGTTCTCCCTCTTGAGGGGTCGTCTTGGAGCTCCTCGATTCTCCTCGGTCCTGGACCTCCTCTTCGGGTGAAGACCTGGACCCTGTTTGTGCAGGGTCGGACGACGGCGTCGATCTTCGTCGCCTCCCCTCTTGAGGGCGTCGTCTTGAAGATGGTGGTTCCTTTGTGCTCGCCCGTGGGCTGGACTCACACAACATCGTGGTTGGCAGCGGCTGACGATGTCTTGGGTGCTATGGTGGCGTTGCGAGTTGTGTGGCAACGATGACGGTGCTGAGCGGAGCCGAGTCGCGGCATGTCCATCGTCACCGACAGTCCGTGCTGTGTCCCGCTGTGAAGTTGTGAAGTCGGAGCTGCGTGTCGCGGGCGGGCAGGCTGGCAACGATGCCACTCTTTCTACAGTGGCCTCGCGGATTCCGTGGGTGCAAGGTGTGCAACTTTCTCCAGTGAAGCTCTTCGTCGAAGTCGGAGCTGCCTCTTCCTCGACGCTTTGGGTCGACTGTTTGGCATAGGCCGACATGGTTTTCTGCGTCGGCTGCGGCGAAGGCTTCGTCGGTGGTCGTCGAAGGTGAAGTCGAAATCGCTTGCTCGGGGAGGAGTGACGACGATGACGCTCGGTGACGACCTTGATGATGTTTTTCTCCTCGCCAGCGTGTGTGTTTCATGTGGGTAGCCAGGTCGGCCGTGTCTGCCCAATGTGGTGTTCCCTGGCTACATTGGTGCACTTGTAACGGTTTTCGGCCGGTTCCCCTCTAATGAACCGGTCAATTCCCCCCTACTTTTTTAATAAAATGAGGCAATGTTGCCCGTTTTGTTCAAAAAAAATCCTCTTCTCCTTGCCATTAAACCCTCTTCTTGCGTTCAGCTACCAAGAGTGCAGGTTGTCCGTGAGCTCAGCTGCTCAGGGCTGGCAATCTGTATGTTGACATTCAAAGACTTCTGCAGTTCAGAGGGACGATCAAGCTGAGGACTCATTTTCCTGTCTATGGGCCCACTTTGGTGTGTACTCAGCAAGTTCCACCAACATGATGCTCTGCCATGGCGTTGAAAGATTTGAAGCTGGCCAATGCATTTGGAGTTCGCTAGCACCCCTGAAGTATATTTTTTTTGCCTGGCTTGCTTGGCGTTATAGACTTTGGACGTCAGATAGGAGGGTGTGACTGTGTGAGGCATGGACTTCAAGAAAACACCGCTGCCTGCTACACCTGTTTGCAAGAGGAGGACACCCTTGATCACATCTTGTTGCAATGTGTCTACGCCCGCGAGACATGGTAGTATGGTACTGGTGTTTCAGGAACTGCAGAAGTCTGAACCCAGACATGCACACACTGTCTGAAGCCCTCTTCCGACAGCGCGCCTCTAATGTCCCTAACCCATGTGTTCTCCAACAGACCTTCTTCCACCGTGCGTTTATTCTTGGTTCTCGGTTGTTGACAGCTGAAAAGACAATTTAAATCCCATGTTGGCCACTGAATTTTTTTCGTACAGAGCATCAATAATGTCATTTTTCCGTGAAACTTTGCATGCATGTAGAATATTTGGATATGTTTGTTATCATTTTTTTTCAGAATTTTCGAATTGTTTTACTATCTTTCCGAATTTTATACTAAGGCATGAGCATATGAGCTCGAGAGCTTATTATTTTTCCGTCTTGAGCTTTACAATGTTTTTTGCGGGGAAAGAGATATTTTAGTAAATGTTGATAGAGTTACAATCGTTGGTAATTGCATCAGCAATCTTCCGAGAAGAATCATGCAACCACAATGCAGTTCTAGGAGCTTTACAATGTTGGCCGGTTACATGTGTCTGTTCTTTCGGAAGGATAAAATGACATAAAGCAGCGTATGGACAATGCCAAATCTTTAACTGCTACTAGTTTATGCTAGGGAATATTAACTGCAAGTTAGTCTGATTCTAACGCTAACTCATGGGTTTATTCCAAACAGTAACCCTTGGACAACGCTTTTAAATCTTCCACGTATTAAAATTTTCCATAGAGTCTTTGGATGCTTGAAAATCCTAGCATAATCTTGATAGTTCTTTATCTTAAAATTTGAGAATCATTGATCTTGTATGGTTCATATCTTCCAAAAAATCTACGAGAAAATACGAGGAGAAAATCTAGGAATTTAACATATCATTGCCTCATTGGTGTAATGAGTATCTCATTTAAACTATATGAGAAACCGATTTTGGAAGAATTATAAGGAAATAGTTCAATATATTATTACCGGATGATACTTAATAAGTTTAGTTTAGGAATCCCAAATGGCATTAATGTATTTTTTGAAATATAAATGATGGTGAAGATTTGGTGAAAAATCTCCAAGATTGTCACATGATTTGTTTTGTAAAATATCAATTTGTCTATTTTCTGCAATTCATGAGGAAAGAAATTTTTTGCAGCAATATGTTTTGTGATATTACTTTTAATATACCCCGGACGCATTTTTTCGACTAAACAAACCAAGATGTTTAGTACCATGTAAATATCCTAAGATATTCTTTACTCCCTCCGTATGTTGTTCTGTTGGAGCTGCACTGTCTAGCCAGTAAATTTGATGCAAGGCAATATCTGTTCTAGTCCAATTTGTGAGGTACATAAGTGCTCCTATGGCGCTGAGGTATGGGAACTCTGGCGCCAATACCTCTTCGTTATCATTGCTTGGTCTAAAAGGATCCCTTTTCAGATCAAGGGATCGAACAGCCATATGTGGTTTAGAGAATATGCTTTATCCATATTGATTTTTTTCAAAACGTTTTGGATATAAGTATGTTAAAAAAAAGTGAACGAAGGTGAGATATACGAGAAGGTTTAGATCGTGCGGCTTATCCATCGACTGAGACTTTAGTTTTTATCTGTCGATTGAGGGTCAGTGGACCCCAGAAAAATCCACCTTCGATAGATACTTCTTATAAACTAGCAGAGTGACCCGTTTACATGTAAATTTAATTTTGACAAGATCTGATTTGTACAGCCCTTGAGACTCTATGTTCATATTTACATGCATATGTAAAATACCACTATAAGCATATTGTTACACTTGCCTTATAATTTTGTGCCACACTATTATCGCTACAAAAGAAAGAAAACACGTATGTGTCTTCGTCAGATTGAATCGATGTTAGAAAACAGTTCCATATTTTTCGATGGCCCGCAGCACATGCGTGAATGAGGCTAGAGAGATTATTTATGAAATCAGGTAATTTTAGTTGATTCCAAAACATATTTATCTCGAAAAATTTGAACTAGACTCCGACAAAATTTAAATGAAATCCAAATTTAGTTTATATTTGAGAACATTTAGAAAGAAATAGTGCCGAATAATTTTCAAAATTTCCGAGATCTCTAAAATATCGGAAATTTCGGGGAGTCTCTATTTTTTCTCAAGACAAAATTCAAAACCCGGACTCCAAGACATTACCGTCAATCCATCGAGTTTAAACACCACTTGTGTTAAGATAATGACACCTTAGCAAACGTATATACTCCAACCAATCAGAAATGATCATGGATTTGCTATTGCAGCCACTGAAGGTTCGACGTTCTGGCTTTTGTACAGAAGTAATTCGCTGTGACAAAATTGACACAGTTGGATATGTAAAACGTTGTAATCAACTCGCCTAGCTAGTAGAGATATAACAACTATCGCTAGCTTATCAATCACAACAGGATTGACATGAGCGTTGGCCTCTCGACGAACTAAAAAACTTCGATCGATCAACAGACCACACAAGGCACATGTACATCGATCGGGACGCGCCCTTGACCGGCCACATCGATCCGGCTCACCCGGCGCTATATGCATAGAAAACTACACGCGGAGACTGAAGACGGATATAAAATGTGATCACGCCTGACTGCTCAATGCCCATTTTCTCCAAGTCCAACCAACCTTCATTTATATACTCAAACTTAGCGTGTGAGCCGGCCATCTTGGAAAATTGACGAGAGAGTGCGACACCTAGCCAGGTAACTATTGTCGATGTTGCGCCATTTCACACTGTGACTCGTCACCCTATGATAAGAGTAGCACTGTAGCACGGATAGAGAATCATAACATATGCTACTCGTGCATCACATGCTCGATCGCCACTGGCCGGTATATAGGGAGCGTGTGCGTAAAGCTCCTAGTTGCACCAACCGATCGATCATCGAGCTAGCACTCGAGCAGCAAAGCCATTAACAGCCCCTCAGTGATCATCAGCTCCGTGTGGGTTGTTCTTGTTCAGACGCCGATTCGTCATGGCTTTGGGTGCCAGGGCCCAACCGCGGCGGCGGCGGCGGCGACGGCCTCCGAGCTCACCGTCAGTGCGACGAGGGCGCTGCCTGCAGGGAATGGCAGCGCATCGTCTACAGCGTCAACGAGATGGGATTTTGAGGGTGCCGTCGCGATAGATTTGCCGCTGCACGATGAGAGGAGGATGAAGCAGGAGCTGGTCGCCTGGGCAAAGACCGTGGCCTCCATGGCTATCAGGGCATCAGTGCAATGCTAGCTAAGGTAGTGTTGCAGTATGTAGCACCGTGCATAGAGTATACGTACGTGCGGGACGATCAAACGTTGGATGGTTTTGCTCCATCTTTCTGTTTTTGCACCTTATTGGTGCTTCTTTATCCATTGATTGATCGTTCATTCAGCATGTACATGCTTAATTACGGAGACCTTGGAGAAGAAGGAAGAGAATTGACTTCATTAATTCCATGTTAACCTATCCCAGTCGTGTTGTGTAGTAGAGCGAGCGTGATGCGAGAGGTTTATCAGATTAATGCTTCTATCAATGTAATTAGTTAAGCGAACTCCCTTTAGATTAATACCCCCTAAACTCTAATGATCCACCTCTAATCCGGTTATGTGACAATTATGATTTGCAATCACTTTCCTGGCATATCCAATTCATGATGGATTCTAGGAGGGAGGAATTGCTGGTCTGGGAGCAATTATTCACTTCTCTGGAGAATAATTTCTTCTCTGATATATCTCAGCAATTGTTCACTTGTCGGGAAAACAATATCCTCTCTGATATACCTAATAGGGCGAGATACAATGGCAGAGCTTAGTGTACTTCAGAGCCCGCCCCCCCCCCCCCCCCCCCCCACACACACACACACACACCGGATTTGCAAAAGTGTGAAGGGATTTTTTGGGGGGGCAGGTTAGGTTAGGATCCCTCCAGCCCCCACCCACCCTAGGAAACCTTGGCAAGCTCCGGCACTGGTGAGATAGGCTTTGGGAAATTTGGAGAATTTACTAGAAAATCAATGTATAGATGGTTAACTTATCAGAGTTCTCAAAATCAAAATCATGTTGTTTTTATTGAAAGTACTACATGATAGATTACCTACCAGGCAATAAACTCAAATGAGACGAGACCTAACGGCAGTATTGGGAGAAGTGGCAGCGATTAAAAAAAATGAAAAGATGTACCAATCCGTTAACCTAGCCCAAAATGTGGTAATTTCATGTAATTTACTCCCGATACTACTTAATAGAAGACATAGTGGATTAGTGGTCAATTACAATTGTACGGTGAGACCTTTCGTGGGAGTCAATTCTTGTATGAAGACGCGTGACATCTCCCAAGGAATTTCCACTGTACTTATATTTCTCTTAAATGGTTAAGAGCCGGTGGATGCCAGTGAGATATTCCTATAACACAAACATAATCTTGAGTGTAAATGGGCACATATGTGGTGGCTAAGCGTGTGTATGCAAGATGGAAGTTGATAATTCTGACAGTTCTTCTCACGACCATCGACAATAAAAGAAATCACCATGAAAATCATGTTTGAAGTGATACATTCCTAGTTAAAAACATGATGTGTGAGAAGGCCAACCTCTGGCTGAGTGATTAAGAGGGTAGTTGTATCCCCAATGCAAAATGATCAAAACTCATGTTTTACGTCATGTACGTGCACTAAAATAGATTAATAATTCTTTCAGCGGAAGACGATGTCCATATGGATACTGAGACGTTAGCGCGGTGACTTCGCAAATATTGAAGCTATGTAACTCCGGTCTTATACAGACATTGTGTAGTGGCGTGCATTTTTCCGTGCGTCTGTGTCATACTCGGCATTTTAAAAGACACAAGCACGAGAAATACATGCTCATATTTTACGTCCAGAAGTTGGAGAAGAAAAAATGATTACTCTGTTACGACAACGCATGCGTGTATGAAACAAGGCTAACTAGTGGCCAAGAGCTAAGTTAAAAATATCAGCTACGTACCACCTATAGTCATCATGTACGAAATTACGATATTATCTTACGTTTCGAGTTTTCGGGCTATCATACATTTCCTTGATATGCCCGGTGTGCAAAATAGTTTAAATTGGAGCCGACCTGGAGCTTCGAATTTGCAGTCGAGAGTTCGAAATTAGATTTAAAATTGTCCTCGTCTACAGATGGAAGATTGAAACAAGAGGTTGCAGTTTGGTTTCGCTTTACGGTTGAAGGTTTGAAGCGGGAGTTGAAAGTTCTCCCAGTTTTTCTTGGCCGTATGTGCATGTGTGGGGAAACAGAAGCACCAAAACATGATATATTACCTCCAAAATCCCAAATGAACTTTACCATGATCCCATGAGCCAACGACGTCAGCTCAAACACACTTGCTCCCATCGTCGGTCGAGACTCGAGACGCGTAATTATTCGAGGATGACAAGGATCGGTCAATCCACATAGTAGTACTATATGAATGTCACGGCACTGACACGTGCTTATGAACCATAATTAAAACGCAAACGCCGGTACAGTCACGCGTGGCCGCCGATGTTTCCAACCACCGCAGCTGCCCGATCAGTCAAGAACACGATCTTAATTTTCAGCATTTGTTTCCCAGCCACCTGTGCAGTGTCAACGTCGTCTCGTCACACACTGGCGCGTACACACACATCCGAGATCGATTGCCCATATGCTACTCGTGCCACTCGCCGGGCATATATTGAGCGTGCAGTGTGTCCTCTCTTGAACTCCCCAGCTGCACTAAGCTATCCACACTAATCATTCCAACTACAAAGCTTCTCTTCTCCAAAGTCCGAACCAAAATCATCAGACATATGGCTTTGGATTGCAGGGCCTTGCCGCAGCCGGCGACCGGCTCCGTTCCCGCCGTCGAGCCGGCGAGGCCGTGGCTGGGGAACGGCGCTGGCGTTTCGTCTACCGAGGGAGGTGGCGCGATGATGCAGGGGAGAGCCATGGCGATGGACGTGCCGCTGCTGTGGAACGACGAAGGGAGGATGAAGCGGGAGCTGGTCGCTTGGGCCAAGGCAGTGGCGTCCATGGCCATCAGGGAATCCATGCGATGCTAAGGTGTACAGGCCACAACGCGAGGAATTTGTTCAGCCATGGATGCTTGCTTGTTCTGCTTCGTCCATGTCCACGATGCACCGAGCAGAGGACCATACCTTTTTGTTCTCTCAACCATTTTTCCACGGAGCTATCGCCGTGCCGTGATGTTTATTTATTTTGATCCATCGCTCGATCATTCACCGTGTAAGTACATGTTATTGCGACGAAGGAATGATAACTGAAGCTACAGTGATTTCCCGTGCCCTTTTTATTTCACTCATATTAGCCGCTCAGTTCAGCCGGAACAAAAAAAAAAGCTTAGCTGCGGAGAGAGGAGTTTAATGTGATGATATCAGATTGGAACCTAGCTCAAGGATCGTGTTCTAAAAGCCTGACTGGCAGTCCGAAGGTTTTTCTAGGCAAAACACCGGCGCTCCGACACCAGCCCCCTTGGGGCGTCGTTGTGGTTACCTTCTTTGTGTCAGGGCTGTGGGTGAAAATTACTGACTATAGTTTCGACAATGGCGACGTGAGGCCACTAGCAGAAACATGGCCTTCCGTTTGGGCCATTGGTCCCGGCCGAATTACAACCCGGGACCAATGGTGCATTGATCCCGGTTCGAACTGGCGTGGCGCCCGTGGGCATTGCTCCCGGGTCGGGGGAGACCTTTGGTCCCGGTTCGTGACACGAACCGGGATCAAAGGGTTTACACCGCAGCGCACATGCACCGCAGCGCTGGGCCCCCCTGGCAGGGGACCTTTGGTCCCGGTTCGTGTTACAAACCGAGATCAAAGGGTCTCCCTGTATATCATCTTCCACCCCCGAGCTCCATCTCATTTTTTAGCTCGAGTTCATCACTCATTTCTTCTCCATTTCCTCTCTCTCACTCAAGTTAATCCCCATTTTTTTTGCACCATTTGTGAGGATTGAAGGCACCGCATCTATTCAAGGGTTAGCAACATCATTCTTTCCTCCGGCGTTGCAACTTTAGCTTATTCGTTGCTAGTTTAGCTCATTTCATTTTTGTAGTGCTAGCAAGGTGTTTGATGAAATGCCCAAGCTAGTGAGTTCATTTTTATGTGCATTTTGAGCTCAAATTAATTTATTATTTGTGGATTTTAGTGTTGTCCCCGTTCTCACCGCCGTCGATAGCCCGCGTCATCCCGTCACCGGCACCACTTCGGTGAGCCTCTTTTTATCTTTTATTTTTTGAAACAGTTACTTGTATGATTTAAATGCATAGTTATTTCTTGTATAATTTCTTATGTTTTTCTATATGTATAGTGTCATGGTTTTGATATCCGTCCCCGTCGGCCCTCGTCCGGTCTATGATTCAGATGTGGTATATTTTCATAATTAACTATTTGGTTCGTTTCGTGTTTATCACAATCATGCCCGACCAACTTGACATAGATAAATTTTTATCTAGGAGGTAGTTGAACCGGAAATTCCAACCGACCCTATTGTCGAGTTTTTTAAAAAAGAAAACGCCGATTTGAAAGCAAAATTGAAGATAAGTGAAGATCTTCGTCTCCAATGCCTAGACGAGAAGATGGAATTGGACTTGAAGATTGCCGAGATCGTTGATGTTCACGGGCTCGAGATTGCCGACATCGTTGATGCTCATGGGGTCGAGATTGCCGACATCGTCGCTGCTCACGAGAAGAAGATGGATGCAATGCGCTTGAAGCTTAAAAAGATTAGAAATTATGCCATTAGTCAAGAGGCTTGGTATCATTATGCTGTTGGTTCAATAGTTACCTTAGTTGCGATTCTGATCGCATTTGTTGTTGGATTTAAATTCTTTAGTTAGTTGTATGTTAGTTTCAATTGATGTATGTTTCGTGAGAACTATGTATTACATTTGGGCACTACTATTAATTAATTTGGCCAGTATTATATATTCATGATGTAGTATTGTAATGGTTTTTGATATATTTATATAATGCAGATGAGCCGGCAATGGATGTACAGTGACCACCGCAGTGTCGACTATATCAATGGCATGCATAGTTTTCTCAAGGTGGCTAATAAAAACAAGCCGTCGAGTGGTTTTATTTCTTGTCCATGTAATGTCTGCAGGAATACGCGGGATTACTCTAACACAGACCGCATTCACTTCCACCTGATAACTTCTGGTTTCATGCCCGGCTATAATTGTTGGACCAAGCACGGAGAAAAAGGGGTTATGATGGAAGAAAATGAAGAGGAAGAGGATAACGACAACTATCCTACGTTCACTGAAGCCTGTGATACTCCAATGGGGGAAGACACTGCTGAAGAAGAGCCCAATGATGATGAGCCCAATG
Organism: Poa pratensis; assembly: GCA_947311845.1. Lineage (NCBI taxonomy): Eukaryota > Viridiplantae > Streptophyta > Magnoliopsida > Poales > Poaceae > Poa > Poa pratensis. The sequence continues at coordinate 39,080,166 of CAMZMU010000050.1, read as the reverse complement.
ATGATGAGCCCAATGATGATTTTGGCCGGGCCATTCGTGATGCACGGATAAACAGCGGAAGTGAAAACGAGAGGTCGAAGTTGGATAGCATGTTAGAGGATCACAAAAAATTGTTGTACCAAAATTGCGAAGATGGCCAGAAGAAGCTTGGTACCACGCTGGAATTGCTGCAATGGAAGGCAGAGAATGGTACAACTGACAGAGGATTTGAGGATTTGCTGAAAATAATAAAGAAGATGCTTCCAAGGGATAACGTATTGCCCCCCAGTACGTACGAAGCAAAGAAGATTGTGTGCCCTCTAGGATTAGAGGTGCAGAAGATACATGCATGCATCAATGATTGCATCCTCTATCGCGGTGAGAAGTACGAGCATTTGAATGCGTGCCCGATATGCGGTGCCTTGCGGTATAAGATAAGGCGAGATGACCCTGGTGAAGTTGAGGGCGAGCCGTGCCCCAGGAAGAGGATTCCTTGCAAGGTGATGTGGTATGCTCCTATAATACCACGGTTGAAACGTCTGTTCCAAAATAAAGAGCACGCAAAGTTGTTACGATGGCACAAAGAAGACCGAAAGAAAGACGAGATGCTGAGGCACCCCGCTGATGGGTCGCAGTGGCGAAAAATTGACAGGAAGTTCCCGAGGTTTGCAGATGACGCTAGGAACTTAAGATTTGGTTTAAGTACAGATGGCTTTAATCCTTTCGGGGAACAGAGCTCCAGTCATAGCACCTGGCCTGTGACTCTATGTATCTATAACCTTCCTCCTTGGTTGTGCATGAAGAGGAAGTTCATTATGATGCCAGTGCTCATCCAAGGTCCAAAGCAACCGGGCAACGACATTGATGTGTACCTGAGGCCATTGGTTGATGAACTTTTAGAGTTGTGGAGCGACGAAGGGGTGCGTGTGTGGGATGAGCACAAACAAGATTCATTTGACCTACGAGCGTTGTTGTTTGTAACCATCAATGATTGGCCTGCTCTTAGTAACATTTCAGGACAGTCAAACAAGGGATACAAAGCATGCACGCACTGTTTAGATAAGACTGAAAGTATATACGTAGGTAACAAGATTGTGTACCCTGGTCATCGTCGATTTCTTCCACCTCAGCATCCTGTAAGAAAGGAAGGCAAGCATTTCAAAGGTGAGACAGATAACCGGAAGAAGCCTACCTGCCCTGATGGTGATGTTATATTTGGCATGGTGAAGGATTTACAAGTAATCTTTGGAAAAGGTCCTGGCAGTCTATCCGTTCCGAAAGATGCTAACAACCACGTACCCTTGTGGAAAAAGAAATCTATATTTTGGGAATTACCCTATTGGGAAATCTTAGAGATTCGCTCTGCAATCGACGTGATGCACGTGACGAAAAATCTTTGCGTGAACCTGCTAAGCTTCTTGGGCGTGTATGGGAAGACGAAAGATACACCGGATGCACGACTGAACCATCAACATATGCACGAGAAGACGAAAGACGACCACCTTAATCCAGAGAAGTATGAAGGTCCTGCCAGTTACGCTCTTACCAGAGAAGAGAAGGAGATCTTTTTTGAAGTCCTGAGCAGTATCAAGGTCCCGTCTGGCTTCTCGTCGAATGTTAAGGGAATGATAAACATGGCAGAGAAAAAGTTCCAAAACCTAAAGTCTCATGACTGCCATGTGATTATGACACAATTACTTCCGGTTGCATTGAGGGGGCTTCTACCGGAAAATGTTCGACTACCCATTGTGAAGCTATGTTCATTTCTCAATGCAATTTCCCAGAAGGTGATCAGTCCAACAACTCTAGGAACTCTTCAGAATGATGTTGTCCAATGTCTTGTCAGCTTCGAGTTGGTGTTCCCACCATCCTTCTTCGATATTATGACGCACCTCATAGTTCACCTAGTCGAAGAGATTAAAGTTCTTGGTCCTGTATTTCTACACACATGTTCCCATTTGAGAGGTTCATGGGAGTCTTAAAGAAATACGTTCACAACCGTGCTAGGCCTGAAGGAAGCATCTCCAAGGGTTATGGAACAGAGGAGGTAATTGAGTTTTGTGTTGACTTTATTCCTGACCTTAACCCGATCGGTGTCCCTCAATCGCGCCATGAGGGGAGACTGCGTGGAAAAGGAACGCTAGGAAAGAAAGCAACATTATGTCCAGACTGGGATTCTTTCAATCAAGCACACTACACAGTTCTACATAATTCGAGCTTGGTGGCTCCGTATATTGAGGAACACAAAAAAAACGCTCATTAATGGCTGAAGAACGCATTGAAAAAGAGCACGTGAAGACTTTCGCCGGTGGTTGCATGAACGTCTCTTTAGTGACACCACAGTTGAAGAACAGCTAAACCTGTTGGCCAGAGCACCATCTTCGACTATATTGACTTTTCAAGGGTACGAGATAAATGGGAATACATTTTACACGGCGAACCAAGATAAAAAGAGTACCAACCAAAACAGTGGTGTCCGCTTTGATGCAGCAAACAACAATGGGACAAAGGTCACATATTATGGTTACATAGAGCAGATATGGGAACTTGACTATGGACCTTCGTTCAAGGTACCTTTGTTCTGGTGCAAATGGTTCAACCTGAAAGGCGGGGTAAACGTAGACCCAAAGTACGGAATGACTACAGTGGATCTCAAGAATCTTGGATACAACAACGAACCATTCGTCCTAGCCAAAGACGTGGCTCAGGTTTTCTATGTCAAGGACATGTCTTCCAGACCGATAAAGAGAAAAGACAAGGAAGCGAATACACCATATGATGAGCCAAAACGCCACATAGTTCTTTCAGGAAAAAGAAACATCGTGGGAGTGGAGGACAAGACAGACATGTCTGAAGATTACAATAAGTTTGATGAAATCCGGCCCTTCGCAGTGAAAACTGACCCAAGCCTCTTGTTAAATGTAGAAGTTTGTCCATGGCTACGACCCAAACAGAAGAAAGTGACAGGCAGAAAGTAGAAGAAGATTGTCCATGGAGGACAAGATAAGAATGTTGGTGCTGATGTGTAATAATGTATGAAACGGACATGCTCCATACATAAAGGTTTAATACATTCCATAGAATGCATTACATAAAAGGTTTAATACATTTGCCCGGTTCTCGCGTTCGTGGCTAGGAATGGTGGATTAGGGTTTACCCCGTCGGCGACAATATATAAAGACCTCCAGGGCAGCGCTAGGGGAAGACACGTGGCTAGGGCAGCGCTGGGGGAGGACACGTGTCGTGACCGCAAAGCCCGACTTTAGTCCCGGTTGGTGTTACCAACCGGGACTAAAGAAGCACACGGATCGTGTGTTTCTTTCGAGCGCTTGTGAGCCGTTGGATCTGGGGTGTGTTTCTTTTGAGGGCTTGTGAGCCGTTGGATCAGGGGTGTGTTTCTAGTCCCGGGCCGTGATACCACCCGGGACTAAAGGGGCCATGACCCTATATATAGCCCCCTCCCGGGCACTCACGGCACTCATTGTAGTTCAGTTTGGTATTCAAAGCATTCGGACTCCCTGCATACGCCCAACGCTGCATTTTGATATGCGGGCACTCACGAGCCAGCGTTGGGCTGTATGCAGGAGAAACCGTGTGTTTTGTTCTATCTAGAAAATCCTTCAGTTCGTCGACCGAATACAAAACATTCCAGCGTCACTCGGAGAGGCATCTTTGGGCAACCAGCGGCAAGACGTCTCTGATGACCTGCGACCGTTCCAAACGGTTGCAGATCATCAGAGATGTGTTGCCGGACGGTTGTAGATCATCAGAGACGTCTTGCCGCTGCTTGGATCGAAGTGGCGCTGAAACACAAAACATTCCAGCGTCACTCGGAGAGGCATCTTTGGGCAACCAGTGGCAAGACATCTCTGATGACCTGCGACCGTTCCAAACGGTTGCAGATCATCAGAGACGTCTTGCCGGACGGTTGTAGATCATCAGAGACGTCTTACCGCTGCTTGGATCGAAGTGGCGCTCAAACCTAGGACAAGGGTGCTGCGTCGTCGAAGGGGAAGGGTGTTGCGTCGTCGAAAGGCAGGAGTGATGCGGGAGGCTGCGTCGATGGTAGATGAATTTTATTTTTCTAATTTGCAGAGGTTTCGCCGGAGAAGGTAGGCACTATAAGATTTTATATTTTATGGCTCCACCAGGTGCCGCCGTACCTCCACCTGTCGCGGAAATGTGTTGATATATTCTTGTAAAGAAGATGGATTCAAACATGTGGTGTTGTAATTAAATTTGTATAGATTTGTTGAAGAAAAGATGTTCATGTGTTTGATTGTTTGATATTATATGTATATATCTTGTATTGCTATCATTTGATATGATTCATTCCTTTTTGTTATGAAACATCTAAAAATAAATATTGAACATTTGAATTAAATCAATAAATATAAAAGAAATAAGAAAATATATGATTTTCATAAATATTGGAACATTTAAATTAAATATAAAAGAAAAAAGAAACTTGATACAAACAATACAAAAAACATGTAAAAGAAACAGAAATAGAAATAACAATTAAATCAATAGATATAAAAGAAACAGAATAAGAAAACAGAAATAAAAACAAGGAAAAAAAAAAGGAAAAAGGCCTTTCATCCCGGTTGGTAAAACCAACCGGGACCAAAGGCCTGCTGGGCTTCGCGCGCAAATTTTCGCGGCCCAGACAGACCTTTGGTCCCGGTTGGTGTTACCAACCGGGATGAAAGGGTCTTTGATCCCGGTTCGTGGCTGGAACCGGGATCAAAGGTCCGTTGCGCATCGATTTGGGTGGTTTCGCCCCAAATTTTCCACAAGTCTCGATTTCGACCTCCTCTGCCCCGAAGTGCTGCTCCGCCCTCCCGTGGCGCCGCCGCTGCCCGAGGTGCTGCCCGCCCTCCTGTGCCGCCGCCGTCGCCCCGTGCTGCTGCATCGTCGACCGCTGTCGCGCGCCGTCCCATCCCCTGGCTCGGGCTGCCTCTGCCGCCACCGCCCCAAATTTACCTACGGCGAAGCCCTGTCACGCCGCCCCCGCCCCTACGCCGCTCCGGCCACGCCCCGGCGTCGTGCTCCTCCGCGTCCCCGCCCCGTCCAGCGTCCCCTCCCGTCGCCCTCCCCTCCTCTGCCGTCGTCGATCGCCGCGCCAGCCCGCCGCGCCCCGACCTCTGCCGCGACCTCTGCCCGGCCGTGCTCCGGCGCGGCCCCGCCCTCCCCACCTCTGCCCCGCCATGCTCCGTCGCCGGCGTAGCGCCCCTCCACGCGCCCGCAGGAACTCGCCGGCCCTCCACCGCCGTAGCTCCGGCCGTCCACCACACGGCAAGGTTAGTTTTTTTTATTCTAATTTTTTTATCCTAATTTTGCTAGTTATTTTGTAGATTAGTTTGTAAATCTAGTGTTAGTTTAGTTGAATTTTGTATAGTGTAAATTTAGGTTAGTGTAATTTTAGGTTAGAAAAATCGTGGAGATTAAAATTGTACCAAAATTGTGGAGATTAAAATTGTTTCAAAATTATAGTTAGTTTGTAAATTATGGAAAATGCAAAATTGTAATTTTAGTTAGTTTGTAAATTATGCAAAATGCAAAATTGTATGAAGTGTTAGGTTAGTGTTAGGAAATTATGCAAAATGCAAAATTATATGAAGTGTTAGGTTAGTGTTAGGAAATTATGCAAAATGCAAAATCTAGTGTTAAAAATATGTGAGCAATTAAACTTAGCAAATTTAGGTTTGTTTTAAAAAATTAGGGTTATGCTAATGCTAGCATTGTTACAATTTTGCTAAGTAATTGCTATAATTTTGCTAAGTAATTTGCTATAATTTTGCTAAGTAATTGCAAATAGAAGTAATTTTGCTAAGTAATTTGCTATAATTTTGCTAAGTAATTGCTATAATTTTGCTAAGTAATTGCAAATAGAAGTAATTTTGCTAAGTAATTGCTATAATTTTGCTTTCAAATTTTCAAAGATGCAAATTTTAAGATTCATATTCTTGTTACAAAATTGATTGCAGGGACATCGAGTTACATATGGATCCAAATTTTCCGGAGCTTGACATAGAGGTTGAAGAGCAAATGGATCCACTTTATCCGGACGTCGGCGCTAGAGACGAGGAGGAGGAAGAACGTATGTGTATGCTTATAGCTGGACGTGCAGCAGCGCCTGTCGGTGACGAAGATGCTGTAAATTTAGATGACTTCAGCTCCCAATTTCTGAACGACTCCGGTGAGGGAGTTGAAGAAGGAGAAATTTGTAGAGATAATGAAGTGACCTTAAGAAACTCCGGCGAGGTATATTAAGCCTCTGTTGATCGATCACACCACATGTATTATTTGAGTTGTATTGCGTTTATTAACGAATCAATTTTTTCTTTTAGCCCTCTGGATCGAGCAAATCATCCGCATCTAAAGGGTCGAAAGGGAAGAAACGAGGCCCGTCGAAGCCGATGAAGGATGGTCAAAGGGTTATATTCGACATAGTGTCTGCTGATGGCGAACCGTTGGAACCCTTAGAGTGCCGCCGCAAATATATAAATCAATGCGGAGTTTCTGTTAGGGACTTGGTACCGATCACATTTCAAGAATGGAATAAGCCGAAGGACTTGACCAAGGCACTTACTTATGTCGACGACCACACAAAAGAGTTGCTTTGGGAGAGGATCTTGACAAAGGTCACCCTACCGCCAGATGTTGAAAACAACAAGCGGTGGAAGGATAAATTCATGGAGTGGACTTTTAAGAAGATGGCCGAACAATTCCGGACTTTTAAGAAAAATTTATGGAGCAGTTATTTAGAAGAGAAGGAAAAAGATCCAGATTATACTCCTGAATTCACTGGAGCACAAGTGAAGTTAAAAGCCCAGTGGCCCATATTTAAGAGGCAAAGAGAATCGGACGCCGCTGTGGCCCGATCGAATCAAAACAAGTTAAATGCTGCGAAGAAGATATATCACCACACTTTGGGGGCAGGTGGGTACAAGGCTGCCGTGCCTAAGTGGGAAGCCTTCGAAGCACGACTGCTTGATAACGGGATCAGGCCACAGACAAAGGACTGGCCCGATAGGTCCAAGTTTTGGTTGTTCGCGCATGGGGCAGGGTTGGACCCTGTGTCAGGGAAGATTGTTGCTCAGGGAAAATGGGCGGACAAAATTGTGTTTATAACCAAAGAACTTGAGAAGGCAATAGAGCTAGTTCGCAAAGGACTGTACAAAGTAGACAGAGAGAAAGACGAGCTGTCACTCGCACTCGGGAATCCTGAGAAAGTTGGACGATGTCGAGGCTATGGATCCGGAGTTAGTTGGTATAAAGGTTTTCCGGCAGACGCTGATACTTATAGAAGCCGTGAGAGAAAGAAGAAGGAGGACAGAGACCGGTTATCGGCATTGGAACAAAAAGTGCAGCAGATGCAGCATGACCTTATTAGTCAGAAAAAGGCATCTCAGCAGGAGATAGAAGGTCCTGAAGCCGCCCCATCTGATCAGCGGAAAAGCAGCGTGGGTTCCACGCAGCTACAACATTCTGAACACGAACCGGCGTCAGCTCACTACCCCGTGGATGATATCACAGAGAAGACAGACTGTGAGCTACATAGCACGATGAAGAACATGTCCTTCAAGGTGGCGGTCGGCTATGTTTTACCAAATGAGCCTGGAGCAACATACCATAACGGCCCAATTGCAGCTGGCTATTATCGTGTCGCGGTGGATGACATTGAGCCGTTATATGCTGATCTGAGTCTTGACATTCCTGGAGGTGACGGCGAGAAGACACTCGGAGAAGCCAAGAAGAACATCATTCTCTGGAAGAAGGAACACATCGTGTTTCCAAACTTGCCGCCAAGGGCACCAACTTCTCCGACTAGCACTCCCCCAACTCCTCCGAGTAGCGGTCCTCCCTCACCTCAAGATCCACCCTCCCCACATCAAGATCCCTCCTCCCCACATCAAGATCCACCCTCCCCACGTCGTGACGACGATCAGGACCCCAGCGCGAGTCCATCGCCCGCGCGGTCGCAGCAAGAGAGTACTGTGCGCACTGTTTCACGCAAGCTAAAGTACCCGTCGACATATACACAGAGGTGCAGTTTAAACTACCCGCAAGAAACTCGAGAGGAACGCGAGTTGCTAAAGCCTCTTCCAAAGAGAGCTTATGACTTGACTCCAGATGAACTCGAGAGGGAGGTGCGGGCTGATGTGAAAAAACAATTGGGACCGAAGCGGCGCCCGCCAAAGGAGGTGATACCACCGGAAAAAGTTGAAACTTTATTGAAGAACTTATCGAGTGGACCGCCGCCACAACCACCTAGTCCGCCTAGCGACTACGACCGTACTCTGGGCAAGGTAATTCGTGAAGAGAAGGAGAAGCAGACGGAGTCATTTCTTAGAAAGAAAGAGCAGATCAAGATGGCAGCAGAGAAGGAGAAGCAGGAGAAGGAGGCGGCATTTCGCCTAAAGAGGCAGCAGATGAAGAAATCCGGGAAACAAGTGCCCCAGCTTGGAGAACAGCCAAATCAGTCGGTCCCCGCGTTCAAGGTGATGCCCGATAAGGTAGTAGACCAAGGCACTTTTCGTATAGAGGACCCATACCCCACAGAGTATGAGTATGCATGGCAATATGTCTACGGGAGCACCCTGGTCAGACCTGAGCTCGTCAACTCTCTGACGACACAACTGCGCCGTTTGCATACGTGGTATGAGCATGCCGTAGAGGCCAAACATGATGCTTTCTGGGTTTCAGTCAAGAAAGAGCATTTCCAATTCCAGGATGACTTGATGTATGTGCCGTTTTCGGAAATTTTTCAATTATTCAACCAAGACTCCCTCGACAAAGCCCTCGTCAGTTTGTATTGTTTGTAAGTGATTTAGTTTTGCAATTTAATTAAGTCTCTAGCTCAGCTCGTTCGTTGTGAATTATCTAACTATATTATTATGTATGCAGAATGAAGATCACTGAATGCAGAAACCGCGTCTTTAGTATTGGGTTCATTGACCCATATTTCTTTCATTCAGTTGTCGTCAAGTACAATGCCGAAGTCATAGAGAATAACTTGCTCAAGTGTTTAGTGAGGCAAAATACCTGCGAAGAAATACTTTTTCCTTACAACTTCTCGTGAGTGTTATTTTACCTCTTCTATCCATTCTATTTTGCTTACTCCTTGTTTTTAGTGTAGTCGATGAATCATGGACATATAAACGTGTGCAGAGACCACTGGATTTTGCTAATCATTAGAGTTGACCAAGGAGTCGTTCAAGTCATGGACTCGTTAAGGAAAAGTATGGACTTGTGGGACGACCTGAAAGAAATTCTTGACAAGTAATTTCAGTCATCATCACTCTATATCGACCTCTTTCGTTCATTTTGTGATATCAACTAATTAATAACTCATTTCATTATTTTCTTCTGCCGGGCAGGGTTTGGGAACGGTTTAAGAAGAAGGTTAAAGGGAAATGGGAAGATAAGCTGTATTTTTATGAAACCAACGTAAGTATAGTAGTACATATATATGTCTGCGCAACTATTTAATTTCAGTTTCAATACCATTATCATGCTTGATTGTTATTTTGATTAAATTCTTTTTTTTGTAAAGTGGTGTATGAAGCAGGCACAAGGGACAAATTTATGTGCCTACTACGTTTTCGAGTACATTCGTCTTTTTGTCACTGAGCGGAATAGAGAAACCAGAACTGCAAACGTATGTATACAATATTCAAATATTAGGTTGAATTTCATTCATAAATTAATTTATGATGATTTCAAACACCTCACACATATATTTCTTATATTGATCTAGATGGAAAAAGATCGGGACAAGCTACTACCACAGCTGCGCCTAAAAGCAATTCAAGAGGAATTGGCGGGATTTTTGAACAGGGAGGTCCTGAACAAAAACGGAGAATTTTATCACGGTGATACTTATTGTATTCCGTAGAGAAACATGCTTTCGGTGTAGTAGCTGTCCGTCCTTGACGTGTGAGAAACATGCTTTCGGTGTAGTATAAACTCCCGGCCATGCATGTATGTTATGAATCATACTCCCGGTCGTTAATTATGTGTATGACTTTATGTATATGATTACTTATTATGTGTATGACTTTATGTGTTTGTATGATTACTTATTATGTGTTTTCTACTAGTGAAAAAAAAAGAAACAAAAAGCAAACAAAAAAACGAAACTAAAATATAAAAAAAAAGCAGAAACTCTTTGGTCCCGGTTGGTAATACCAACCGGGACCAAAGGTTCCCAGCCATGACGCGCGCCGCGCTGCCCACGTGGGGACACTTTGGTCGCGGGTCGTGGACACCCGGGACCAAAGGACCCCCCCCCCCCCCCTCTAGTCCCGACCCTTTCGACCGGGTCCAGAACCGGGACGAAAGGCCCTCTGGACCCGCGACTAAAGGTCGGTTTTCTAGTAGTGGGCGTAGTTACCCTCTTAGGGGATTTGTCATGGAGTTCCGGTTTCTTTCGGTTCAGTTTCGGTGTCATGAGTGGTAAGTTTGGTTCTCTTGTTTTCTTGTTTTGTACCTTTGTTTATGCTTGATCTATTTTGTAAGTGGGTTCTCATCACTTCATATCAGTTCGGCCGTTTGCTTTTATTTATAAAGCGAGGCGAAATTATATTTTGAGGAAAGCGTCAAGCATCCAAACCGCGACACGATCGATCCAATCATCAAGCTGTTAGAAATTAAATCAGATCCTTTCCCATCTCCAAGTCCAAGGGATTTGGATTTCTACTATAATTGACTTTGTAGGTCTAATATATATTATGGGTAGGGGTATTACAGTTTCACACATATATTCTATACGGAGAATTAAATAATAAAAAGAGGGAGTCCAACCTTACATCTTATGGCCAACTACTGCAACACATATTAGGATCCCATGGCTTTCCCTTCTTACAGTGCCAAGGATTGGGAAATGGTTTTCCGTGATGGCCTCAGGCAAGGCGACCCTCTCTCACCCTTCCTTTTCAACATTGTTGTCGATGTGCTTCAGCAACTCCTCCTCCAGGCTTCCCGTGATGGCCTCCTCCTTCACCCTCTGGTGGATGACCTCCAATGCCCCATCCTTCAATATGCGGATGATACTCTCATCATTATTCGTGCTGTCCCTGATCACGTGGCCAACCTTAAACGCCTTCTTGATGATTTCACCGCCGCCACAGGGCTAGCCAGCAATTTCCACAAAAGCACTTTTGTCCCAATTGCCACGGTTGCTTCGGTGGCGTCTGATATGGCCTCCACCTTTGGTTGTGTCGTGTCTTCCTTCCCACAAACCTACTTGGATTTTCCTCTCTCCACCTACAAACTTGGCCTTTCTGACTTTGGTCCAATTATTTCAAAAAGTGATATGCGCCTCTCTGGTTGGCGTGGCCGCTGTCTTCCGATCGGTGGGCGCCTCCTTCTTGTTAATTCTGTTCTTACCGCCATGATCGCGCATGCCATGGCTGCGGGTCTTCTTCCTGCTGGGGTCATTGAGGCATTGATAAACGGAGACGTGCTTTCTTGTGGACGGGGGAAGAAACATGCTCTGGCGGCCATTGCAAAGTTGCGTGGAAAGATGTTTGCTCTCCTAAATAAAAAGGGGGCCTTGGTGTACTCTCCATCCCGGCTCAAAACTCAGCGCTTCTCGCTAAATTCCTATCCAAGATGCACTTCGACTCTAATGCACCTTGGGATTGCTAGTTCCGTCGCCGCTACGGTTGGTCTTCTAACCGAGACCTTGGGGACAACCACCGTCTCGATACTCTTGTTTGGAAAAGCATTGTTGCCGGCCTTCATCTCACGTGTCAGCATTGGCAATGGGTTATCTTCCTCCTTCTGGCTGAACCTTTGGCTGGGTGACTCTACCCTTGTCGATCGCTTCCCTGCCCTCTACTCTCATTCCACTAAACCCAACGCCTCGGTCTCCTCCGTGCTTCTTTCTCATCTTGCGGATCAACTTGTTCCTCGGCTTACTAATGTAGCCTTGGCCGAGCTCATCGTCCTAAACACTGAACTCCTCTCGGTTACCCTCTCTCACACGACGCCGGATACTCGTTCTTGCCGTTTCACTAACAAACCGCTTTCAAACAAGAGTTTCTACTCCGATGCTTTTAAGCTTCTGCAGGTTGATGAACAAGCACCAAGATTTTGGGGTAGCTCGGCCCCTCTTCAGTGCAAGATTTTTTGTTGGCTTGCTCACCACCGCTGGCTACCTACCAACGACCGCCGCTTCCGCCACTAGCTCACTGATGCTGCTACTTGCCCCTGCTTCCCTCTGGATGAAGACACCGACCACCTCCTGATCCAGTGCTCACGGGCACAGGAACTTTGGGACTATTTCTCCCTCAACAATGCTATGCTCAGCACCGTATCTGACCTTTGGACCAACCGCTGTACGATACCTGTGATGGCCACTGTCTGCATTGCCGTTGCATGGACAATATGGAAGAGACGCAACTCCCTGGTGTTTAATGCCATCGACAAAGATATTTTGGTTGCTGCCCGCCGCTGCATCGAGGATCTTCGTTTATGGGCGAACCGCTGCTCCACCCCGACATCTGCTACTGCCCTTATATCCTGGTGTAATAGATTTGATCCACCTTGATGTTGTAATTTTTCTTTCCCGCAATCCTCTAAAACCTTTGTAATGCACAATGTAATTTTGTTTCATTGGTTATTGAAATGTTCAGGCTGGTGTAAGCCCGCTGTAGTTCCATTAAAAAAAATGGTTTTTATTACATCTTATGGCCAACTACTGCAACCCTATGAGACCATAGATGGTGAAGAAATGGGTAGACAAATTTCACACTACCATCATACAATTACAACTACATGATAAAACATGACCAAACCTTATAGCATAACCATATGTCCTACGGTTTCCTAAGCCCTAGGAACGTAAAAATACTTATAATGTAAACACTTGACAATGATAAGAGGAATATAAAATACAACACAATTTGAAAGCATAACTTCAGTAACTCGATTGCTAGCATGAAAACAACACAATAAATTTATTAGGGTTTCGATCTACACAAATTCTGAGGGGACGGTAGTCGATGATGAAGATTGTGCAAGTGTTTTGGTGGATTGGTGGCGATGGTGATGAAGATCCATCTACCCACATCAACAAGGTGTTGGTGTCGATGGTGGGGAAAATTTTGCTTTTGGGGGTAGAGGAACAACATAATTTGCCCCCGCACGGAGTAGGAAAAAACTTTCTGTTCTGCCACCGCCTCCGAAAAATCCACAAAACTTAGAAGCCTCCCTCCACTTGGATGACAAAGCATCACATAGAAGGACGATGCCACGGATCAACGACGGTTCTACGCACATGGTCAGCGCACCACCTGGCATTTGGCATGCCCGGGTGTCGTGTGGTCCCGTCGTGCTACACATGGCCTCCTCTCTTCAGCCCATGTCTTTTATCCGACGCAAACTTCTTGTGTATTTTTTGTGGACTTTTCCTCGTGACAAATAATTGTCATCTTCGTATTTCTTTTCAGGGAAGAACCTGCAGACTCTGTCTCTTGGGTGGAATAGTTGTGAAAACAACACAAAACTAGATAAAAACCATACGATAAGGCAAAAATAGCACAAAGCCAAATGAAGTTACTCCCAAAAAACTTGATACAAAATGCACGTATCAGTTCCCCAAACTTAGACATGCTTGTCCCCGAAAAAAAAACCCGAGTTTGTTGAACATAGCATGTTTATATAATGAGGCGTCGGTAATAAATGAACATACATTGTTTTACCATCAAAGTTTAGTTTTTTCAGTCTAATAGTTCTTATGTTCTAGCCTTAAAGAAACATGACTACCGTACACCATTTTATAACGATACATACCCTGGTACTCGTTTTCGCTGGTGGACTAGTCGAGCTCGATGCAGAATCCAATCTCGCGGTTCTTGGTGGCCGTGGGCGACCAAAATGCGCTAGCCAGTAGTTGGCGGGGCCATGGGTGCGAGGGCGATGTGTTAGGTCTCATATTAGGAGGGCAGGAAGCGAAGAAAGACCGGGACGAAGTGGCATGAGAAGGGTATATAATGTAGTTTGGTATGGCCTTGTGGGGCTGTAAAAGAATTACTCCCTCCGATTGGAAATGATGACACAGATTTGTCTACATATGGATGTATCTAGACATATTTTAGTGTGTAGATACTTCTGTATTTGACAAATTTGTGCCAATCATTTTCGATTGAATGGAGTACTGTATTGTGAGGGAGGTGGAGTGATTGTTTTGCTTAACTTATTATTTGTAGGAGTTTTTTTTTTTTGGAAAACATATTTAAAAATGTGGCACTAAATTGTAAACCGTTTCTATAGACTGTTGGGGCATTTCGACAAGTGATGCAGACCTTTAACCTCTACGGGCACTTTCTTGTAAATGCCCCGGCTTACAGTAAGATTAGAAGCACGTTAGTACAAGTGCCCAGGTTAGACATGAATAAGCACCACTATTAACAAGATTATCCCCAGTGTCAGCATCGACCGCTATTTCAACGAGAGCAACGGCTTGAGTTCACACACACTTGCTCACATCGATTAGGACGCGTAGTTCGATGATGACAAGGCCGATCAAATCAAACCATATAGTAGTTGGGCCATATATGTCACGGCTCAGACACGTGGTAATGAACCTTAAATCCTATAGCATAACCATATAGTAGTTGTGTCATATAGTAATTTCCCTCCTCTCCTTTTGTTCTAAGGTCACTAGAAGAAATATGCTAACTAGTGACCTTTTGATAGTGACCCTAATAAATTTGGTCATATATCTATGACCAATTTAAACCATTTGGTCATACACTGGTTTAGAGGATATAAACCCAAAAATATAACGACCAATCTTGTCAGAAAAGTCATATTCTCCTTACATAAATTGGTCATAATGCACATAGCACTAGCCCACACTTTTTTCTAGGCGAATACGACCAATTTAAATGGTCATTCGCATGAGTTGACTGCCAACTCAGCAGTCTTGTCTACGTGTCACTACTTAGGTGTCATTTTTCCCTACGTGTCACTGCTTAGGTGTCACTACTCAACCATTGTTTTGATCGCACCAACAGATGGGACCCGTTGACAGGAGGAGCACATATTGACTTGTTGACCAATCTGAACTGTGGGGTGGGACCCATGACCCGCCCAACCCAGCAGACATGTAGGTCCCGCCCATAACATGTGGGACCCTACCTGACATGCGGGTCCCGTCCCTGACATGTGGGACCAATCGCAACCCTACCTGACATGTGGGTCCCGCCCAGATTTGTGGGACCCACAGCAACCCTACCTGACATGTCGGACCCACCGCAACCCTACCATGTGGGTCCCCCCCTAGACATATGGGGCCCATCACCACCCTACCGACATGTGGGTCCCACGCGCGCCCTCTCCTGACATATGGGACCCTTAGCAGGTATATAATTGTCGGGATGCCCCAAAACATTAGGAGCAAAAAAAATCCAAATGGAAAAAAAGATAGCAGAAGCTACCCGACCTACAAGATCCTTTACATAAAAATAGGGTAAGAAGCAATTTTATCCATCTCAGAATGTACACCCAATGGATTATTTGATCCATATTGATGCAATGTGGCCAGATGAAGAAGACTGGCGCCTACTAAAATAAGGGGGAGTAAATGATGGAGACTAAAAAAACCTACCAACATGTGGGTCCCACGCACGCCCTCTCCTAACATATGGGACCCATCACCACCCTAACGACATGTGGGTCGCGCCGCTCCTGACGTATGGGACCACCACCACCCGAAATGTACGTCGTGCCCACTGCCCACGTGAAATAATAGACAAAAACCCAATGGATCCTTTACATAAAAATAAGGGTAAGAAGCAATTTTATCCATCACACAATGTACACCCAATGGATTATTTGATCCATATTGATGCAATGCCCATCACACCACCCTAACGACATGTGGGTCGCGCCGCTCCTGACGTATGGGACCCACCACCACCCGAAATGTGCGTCTTGCCCACTGCCCTCGTGAAATAATAGGCAAAAACTTGCTCGACTGGACTTGAACCCGAGACTTCCCGATTGCAAGCTACGTTCTCTACCACTGGGCTAGACAATCATGTTGATACTTGATAGAAAATAGCCTATCTATAGTTTCATTAGCTGGGTTTAGAACCAGGCCTGGACTGGTGCTGTAAGGTAATGGTCTAATGGACCAGCTCGGCTGGTTTTTGGTTCCTTTTTATTATCTTTTATGTTTTCTTTTATCACTTTTGATTTTGAACTCCAATTTCAACCAAATAAATTTTGAAATTTGTAAAGATGTACTATGTAATTATAGACTATTATGAACTGTTCTTAGACAAATTAAAATTTAACAAAATGCCACAAACCTTATATATTGCGTTACATATGTTTTAAGGAATTTGAAATTTTTGGATTATTTTTTAAATTTAAATGCAAGATAAAACAAATGCAAGGTTTTAAAATTATGCTGCGATGAAATACAAACATCCAAATCTAAAATTTGGATATTTAAAATTATGCCAAGATTTGTTTTGAATTTCGTGTGCTGATTTCAAAATACGGTCAAAATGACGGACATGACCGTTCGTAGCTAGGCGTTAATACGGTGAAACTATTATTGTATCTCTGATGAAATAGTTACTTGTGTATCCAAAATGATTTTTTTTTAAATCATTAGCAAGCTACGAGGCACCTGTAGTTCAAATTTGACCCGCTTCCAGCTGAATCGGGAGAAATTTATCTTTTTGACGAGAGGTGGATATAACCCTTTGAGACACAAACATTTGGTTATTTGTACATAAAATGTGGTCTAGTATTTTTTTCAAAATTAGTGCTCCAATTTTGCAACATAGTTTTGGTAGGTGCTTCACAAAAAAACCTAGTTTTTGCATTTGGAAAATGAAAAATGATGTTTTTGTGTAAGGAAAATGAAAACTTTCTTAGGCAACATTGTTCACGGTTCCAAGATGCACTTTTGTGCCAAATATGGGCAAATTTGAACAAACGATTCCATGAATGTGGCCATAACAGATGAAAATACGTGACCATTCAGTGACCATAACAAATGAAAATACGTGACCATTAAGTGACCAATCTGGAGAGTCACTAGTTAGCATATTTCTTGTAGGGGTAACCCTACGTAGACCATAGATGGTGAAGTAATGGGTAGACAAATTTCACACTACCATCATAGAATTAGACCTACATAATAAAACATGACCAAATCTTATAGCATAACCATATGGAAATCATGCCTACGATTCCTATGCCCTTAGGAACGTAAAAATACTCATAATGTAAACACTGATAACGATAAGATAAGACCCATATAAACTACAACACAATTTGAAAGCATAACTTCACCAACAAGAAATAACAGGGTATCGATTGCAAGCACGAAAACAACACCTGAAAGTTATCAGGGTTTCGATCTACACAAATTCAGAGGGGAAGAAGTAGTAAAAAAATCAATTTTTTAAATATTTTATTATTTTTTTCGATTTATTTATTTGGTCAAGAGCATTAAAGAAACAAAGGGTATATGCTGACGGCTGTGGCATAGCCGTCACTACTATCACGGCAGGCCAATATGCCGACGGCCGCCTCGGTATAGTGGCTATATGCCGACGGCATGTCAGGGGAAAAAACCGTCGGCAACCACCTATATGCTGGTGGCTTTGTGACAGCTTTTTAAAAGCGCTCGGCATATAGCCTATATGCCGACGGCCCCATTAAAAGCCATCGACATATAGAAAGCCGTCAGCGATAAAAGTTGTTCCTGTAATGAGAGGTGGCGGTGTGGTTTTGATTTACTGTTCAAGTTTAAACCGGGAGTCCACAATGTTTCAGTTTGTTCGTTGTGTGTTGTGGATGTGTGGGGGAAACAGCGACACCCTAGAGCAAGATTATCCCCAATGTCAGCATCGACCGCTATTTCAACGAGAGCCAACGCCTGAGTTCACACACACTTGCTCACATCGATCAGGACGCGTAGTTGGATGATGACAAGGTCGATCAAATCAAACCATATACTCGTAGTAGTTGGGCCATATATGTCACGGCTCAGACACGTGGTAATGAACCTTAAATCCTTAATTAAAACACGCGCCGATACTGTCACGCGTGGCCGATGATTCCAACCGCCCGACCAGTCAAGAACACGATCGTACCTCGCACCTGATGAACATATCATAATCGATCCCGTCTCGTCCAACCAACCACCTTCATTTCAGCGTCTGTTTCCCAGCCACCTGTGCGAGAGCAGTGTCAACGTCGTATCATCCACACTGGCGCGTAAACACGCAGTACGAGATTGACTATCCATATGCTTGCTCGTGCAGCGCATGTCCATTGGGTTCTCGTTGCTCTCGCCGGAGTATATATAGAGCGTCCATTGTGTTCTCGTTGCTCAACTCCCCATCTGCTCGAAGAAGCAAGCTCTTCCGCTCTGAAGATTTCGAAGTCTCCAAAACCAATCATCGATCCATCGTATGGCTTTCGATGGCAGGACCTTGCGGCTGCCGGCGACCGCCGCCTGCGCCACCCCGGCCGACGACTTCGTCGGCGCGACGAGGCCAGGGCCGGGCGTCGACATCGGCGGTGTTTCGTCTACGGAGGAAGGGGACATGCTGCGGGGGAGCGCCATGGCGATGGACGCGCCGCTGCCGTGGGACGACGAGGGGAGGATGAAGCGGGAGCTGGTCGCGTGGGCCAAGGCAGTGGCGTCCATGGCCATCAGGCAGTCCATGCGGTGCTAACAAGTGTACACGCCACGCGCGAGGCCATGGAACTTGCTTGTTCTGCTCCGTGCATATGCGCGCTGCACCGAGCAGCGGACTACATATTTTGTTGTTCTCTGAATCCTTTTTTCACGGAGCGATCCCCGTGATTTTTATTATTGGTCAGTCTAGTCGCTCACTCATCCGGCTATGTACATGTTTCTCCCGTCATCCCGTGGTTGGATGGCTAGATGGATGGTTGTACCTCTAATCCATCAGAATTCAAAGCCCATGTGTTTCCATCCACAGAGACGTACGTGATGACTTTCGCTGATCTCAATACTAACCCACCGGTATTAAGTCCTGCTTTAAATTAATGTAACAAAAAATACAGATAGTACAAAATTGTGAAAAAGCAAGAAACACACACAATAAGCGAAAAGAAGAAACAGTGAACACACAGCTTGAAGCTCGAGACCACACGATTAGACGCATGGAGAAAACACATTGTGAAACTAGGCACGCTGCCAGAGAAACATAACGCCGACGTTGGCTCCGGTCTTACCGTTACCGTCGTGTCATCTGCCTCCACCTCGAAGAAGGCCCCTGCCTTCTCGCTGGGTCGAAGGGTGTCGCACCGTCGGGAGGCAGAATAGCTTACCCTAGCTAGGGAACGTATTAGCACATGGCATGGGTTGCCAAGGAAAAGAGCATCGAACATGACAACCTCTTCACGCGAGCTACCCACGGACATCGTCGACTCGCAGCACCGACCATCAGCTGATCAGCCCAAGTAATGGCAATGCTAGGAAGAAAATGTTTTTGAACTCGAGCTACACATTGCCCATTCTTTTGAAAGAATCAAAAGTGTCATTCTGAAGTATCAATAAAGTATAAAACAATGCTAGATATAGTCAATGCTCTGTACTATAATTGTGTAAAATATCAAACAAATATATTATGGGCTACAAAAAAATGACAAAGTCTAGTAAATTTGAGGGTTTCAAAATCTGTACTATTTGTCATACTCAGTTCTTCACTTTTATCAATTTTGTTTAGCCTATCATACAAAGTATTTTGTGCACGTTTGTAGTACACGTCATTGACTACATTTAGGATTTAGAATTCGCAGCACCGACCATCAGCTGATCAGCCCAAGTAATGGCAATGCTAGGAAGAAAATGTTTTTAAACTCTATAATCAAGTTTTGATTTTTTTTTTGTCAAAATACCGAGATAGGTGTAGCTCTAGCTGTAAAACGACGCACTCCGATATTAGGAGAGAACCGCACAAGAAAAATGCACCGTATTGGCATTTTGCCCTTTTTTGCGAGAGAACTTTTTCAGGTTAAACATCTGAATTATATTAATCAAGGAAAACGCTTGCAAAGTACACATCGAAACTAGGGCAGCTGTCCCGACAATGACAGAAAATATCTCGAGAAAACTTAAAATACATGCCATACAACTTCACGGTCTATGACCATGATTATGATATAGGAAGTCTAGTTGATAGGATCTATCCTGCCTCTTCAAGGTAATAAGATGATTCACTTTGCCAAGACTCAAGAAGCTTGTCGGAAAACATTGAAGTAGATTTTTAGTATGTTGCATGCTCAGCTTACACTTGTTCAAGGTCCTGCTCGTTTTTGGGTGAAGATCTTAGGAAACAAACACCATGGTGGCTTTGGGGGGGATCATGCACAACATGAGCATAAAGGATGAGAGGGGCTAGGGGTGAACTACGAGTATGACTATGTTGGCACACTCGTTGGAGTTCGTAGGAACACAAGTGTACCTGAGAATGGAAGATGGGCTTCACATGAAAAGCTTCCGGAAGATATTGTTGAACATCAGCGCAAGCTATGTGGGCAATAGTTTCATGTTGCTTGTTCATGTTTATTCATCTTTGAAACTGCATTTTAAAATTTTAAATGATCTGAGATAGTTTCATGTATGCTCATTGTCGGACCAAGTATGAACCTGCCAATTCGATATACATCTTTCAGAAACAGTGCTCATTAGCCCATAGTTGGGATTTATCAAAAACTCCAAGGTGGACAAAGATGCACAAGATGCGCCAATGCGTTCTGTCGCATTGATTTTTAGGAAGGATTTCACTACCCTGGAAGTTATGTGCAACAAATATAGACCCCATGTTGGAAGGCGACGATAGCCAAAGGGCTACTCTCACAATGGAGGACGGTGAACTTCCAATATCTCCAAACCATTATTTACAGAAGAAAGCTATTGGGATAGCTTTGGACCCTCTCGTGTGTACCTGTCAATCCCCAAACAAAGAATTCTAGCATATTTATATATGAACTTACAAGCGAGCTAACGCATCATTTACAGCCAACATCCCATTACCACTACCTTTGTCAGGCAGCCTATGTTTTGCTGTATAATTCCTTTTGCTCTCGGTGCCAGTCCTTCACAGGAGTTGCATGCAGTCAATTTACATCTTGAACCGAACAACAACGCATGATATATCATCTTTACTGTCTCTTTTCACTGCTTCAGCAATTAATTGTTTGGCAGCTGTCTGCGGGTCCTTGAACCTTTTCACCAAATCAACAGCTTCCCGATTGTTCATTACCTGGTTGACACAAGACAAGCAATAAGCGCACATTCATATACTAATGGGTTTTATCCCAGCAATTTGGACAAATCCATACATAAATAACAAACCACACCTTCCAAACTCCATCGCTCGCAAGGACAACTAGCTCGGCAGTGTGATCAATATCTTCAACTGTTACATCGGGCTCTGATTTCAGAAGTGACTTTAGATTCCTGTCTCCAAAAGCTCTCGACACGGCCAACTGCCCACAGACTCTGGGAACATCGCCTGTAAATTACAGCATTGCATTTCAGGCACAAACAGAATGTTGGTTGTCTAGGCAGTTACGAAAACATAATGATTCATATAGTAAACAGGCTATCATTTAAAAATAATAGAGTTAACAGGATTGAAAATTAAGTGATTTGTCAAATGCCACTGTTCTGCTAATGTAGGTCAGTTGGTGTACATACCAAGGAGAAATACACACAGAAATTCCACATGAAAGAATAATTATTGATCTCATCATGCTGAAAATATTAAGTTATTGGAAGCTATATCAAATACTAGCTTCCATTTTGTTTTACATGAAAGATAAAGAACTTCACAGTACAATCAACAGAAGGAGTTCTCTCCAAAAGAAGGCTTGAGATTCTCATTAACAGCAACATCTTATCAAGGGGAAACAAGAGTGGACAATACTAAAAAGAGCCATAAGTGTGAGAAAGGAGAAGTTGAAGGAGTGAAAAATTGATAATGTGAAATGTGAACCTTATAGCTAATATAGAGCAGGTTATAATAACATTATCAAATTCAATCATAGCCTTAAGATAATTGCAAAAATATTGGTGCATACATGTTGTAATACTGGTTGTACTAAATCACAGAACTGACATTTTACATCTTATTTTCATGGGGAGGCTAGACTTGCATATTTATATAGCATACGTAGTTCAACATTGTCGATTGTGAATCTTAAAGGTAATATAGAGCAGGTTATAATAACATTATCACGTTCAATCATAACCTTAAGATAATTGCAAAAATATTGGTGCATATATGTTGTAAACTTGTAATACTGGTTGTACTAAAATCAAAGAACTGACATTTTAAATCTTATTTTCATATGTGGTTCAATATTAACCATGGGGTTTAGATTCCACTTGCTATAAATCTATACCTAATAATAAAAGCATTAAGGCTTCTTCTCGTACGTCGTTGAAAATACCCCTAAAGTTCGCACAAATTACCACCACTGCCACCCATAAGTCACATAACGTTTCGATTTTCTTTTTTTTCATCGTTGCTTGCACCCTCAATCTCTGGCCGACACGTCAAAAAAAAAAAATCTCTGGCCGAACCAACCCACTGTGCGTGCGACGCCTCCTCGCCGGCAAACCTTCACGGGGGTGCGCGCATACGCAGCTGGTGCGAAGACGACACATGCCGACGAGCAGCGGTGGCAGCAGCGGGCAGGGGCACGCGGCCGTGGGTGCTCGGCTTGGCGCGCTGGCGACGGCGCACGACGAGCAGCGGTGGCAGCAGCGGGCAGGGGCACGCGGCCGTGGGTGCTCGGCTTGGCGCGACGACCTCCACCTCCTCCGTTCCACTCCAGTAGAAGGATACCGCAGCGTCCCAATCCTCCCGTTCCGAGCACCAGACTCTCCCGCGGCCGAGCCCCATCCCCGTTCTTCTGCGCCCACGTCCATCGGCTCCTCCTCGCTGTCGACTGTAGAGAAGCTCGCATCCACCCTTTCATATATGCCCATCACGCTCGCCAATGCCTCTGGCTATGTTAGGAAGAAGAAATCTGGCATCACCCGCAACGGCTGTCGTACTTGGCGTTGACCTACAACTACAAGATCTGATGGTGCTCTGCTCCCCGGTCCGGCATTTCGTTCTTCTCTGACCAGTTCAAGAGCCGTTGTTGGACTTATTCTGAGGAGGCTCTGCTGGTCTGGTCCTATGGGGGTCTTCCTCAATCTGCTCCGATTGGGCGCTGAAAATCAATGGTGCATTGCCGTCTCCTCAGGTCTCCTGCTTGTGGCACTGGTGATTATGTGGGTTCAGAAGTCAGGACGATGGCGCAGTTTCGGAGATGGCTTGCTTGGTGTCGCTTCTCCTGTCGAGTACAGAGTGGAAGCGCAGCAGTCTGAATCCCTCTGTAAACTGACGCCCAGGGACACAAAGAACAGCCAGCCGAACTGTTCTTCGATTCCAAAAATTTGTACATGTCATGCTTGCATGTGTGTATTGCAATACTTACTTTAGGACGAAAGTGTCATGTATAGTGAATGTACACATGTACGTAGCGGCAGGAAACAGTACTGATAGATTTGATTAATGCTAAAAGATTAGCTAACACTTGACTGAATTTCCTCAACGATTTCCTTGGCCAAGCTTTGCAATTCTGAGTTTATTCTTTGATTATTTAAATAATATCCTTTCCTTTTCCTTTGAATACAACTACTGAACAAAAAGGGCTGGGACTTTAAATGTTCACAGGTAATTTTATTATAGTTTTTAAATTGATTAAATTTCAATTAAAGAAAGTACAACCTTAGCTTTTCAGATATTATGTGCATGTTTCTTTCTATGCTCGTGAACTATGTTTACATGTGGGGGGTAAGAAAAAACTTGAGAAAACCTTGTGCACCTCCGCGATGCAAAAGTTTCTCTCCGTTGCAACGCACGGGCATGTTTCCTAGTCTCTATAAAGTCAAGAGGGAGTACGTAGTTCAATATTGTCGATTGTGAACCTTAAAGCTAATATAGAGCAGGTTATAATAGCATTATTTAGTTCAATCATAACCTTAAGATAATTGCAAAAATATTGGTGCATACATGTTGTAATACTGGTTGTACTAAAATCACAGAACTGACATTTTACATGTTATTTTCATATTGGTTCAATATTAACCCTGGGATTTGGTATTACACTTGCTATAAATCTCTATAAAATCAAGAGGGGGTAGAAATTATAATATTTTTGTATGATTTAAGATGATCTAACCACATGAAGTCCCAGGGTCAACATTTGAACATAATTTTTCGCGGGGAACATTTTCATATAATTTTTTTTAGCAATAAAGAATAACAACAACGTAGAAGCATAGCTATCACTAACCTAAAGAGTAATAAGTACATAGCAGACATCTTTATCATTTTTACATCACTAAAAACTTTTACTGGCACATAACTTTTCACTATGTTAAGGTACCCTGATTATCCACAACAAGATCAGTGAACAGAATATCAGATGAACGACTTGGTTGTAGCAACAATTTCAATTAAGACAACATGTTTAGAAAAACAATCAACTAGTGACCCACCTGGCATGTTTGAAACAAAACCACCCCTGTTTTCAATAGCGCCACGCTCGGCATTCGGGTCATGGTCAATTGACATCTGTATGGCCTCACCGCCTTTCAAAAGAACGGCTCTAGAGTCCCCAACATTAGCTACCCACAACTTCCTGCCATTTATAAGGATGGCAGTTACAGCAGTGGAGCCACCTGGCCCCAAATCTGGAGTATGTGAAAGGATAGCCTGGTCTGTCTTTTCATAAGCCTTTGTGAGTGCTCTGTCCGGATGTGTCCAAATCTCTTCCTGGAATGACACGATAAACATAAGATCGCCGCGAATGCAAGTGACTGGGGCACTTTCATATTGAAACAGACATAAATAAAACTTGCCTCGTTCAAAATATTTGAAAACAAATTTTTCTGTAGGTATGCAGGAACAGTATCTCCTAAATGACCGTCATAAATAGCGAAAAGACCAAGCTCATTTCCTTTCACTTCGGCCAGCTCCGCGACATGAAAATCCTCCATAGGATGATTCGTCTTTCCTCGTACAAGGCTGAACCCATAGCTAATCTTGACTTGGTCATGGCAGCCTTTCCCTTTACCAGAGGAGGCCGATGAATTCCCCGTCCTCTACATTAAAGCAGAACAGTCAACGAGAGTAAAGGAATGTAGCTGAAGTGCTAAGATGGTAATACAATAGAGAATGCATCCGTCAAGACTCAAGAGTTTCCAACAGTTCAGTTTAAACGCTTTTTGCATGAACCAATTTACTCTTGGATGCAACAAACAACCTCACAAGAAAATCACAGAGAAACATGTAAATAGTGAAAAAAAACTACTACAGCAACTGATTAAAATTAGACTTACCTCTGAATAACCAGCACCAAAGCAGCAAAACCCCGACATATCTTCCAACCAGAACCAAAAGCAAGATAAAACGATTGAAGGAACAGAAGAAATCAGAGCGCCCCGCCGGCACCGAGCCCCGTCTGGGACACCACGAGGTTCTTCTTTGGGCCCAGAACCGCGCCCCTTTCATGAAACTTCGCACCTGATGGCAAAAACAGAGCGAAGACATCGATCACATCAGATCCAGAAGCAGAATTACACAGCAGCAGAAACGGCCGCCAAAAAAAGGGTGTTTTTTCTCTAGCGAGGCAGATCAACTCACCGATCGATCCAGCGGCCGAGGAACCCAGGAGATTCGAGGAGAAGAAGGTGGAAGGAGCTCGGCGGCCGGAGGTTTGAGCGGTCGCAGCGGAGGAGGAGCTGAGCTGCTCTCCGTTTTGGGGTATTTTTTTCTTCCGTCAGGTTTGCGCGTCGGGACGAAGAAGTCTATGGGGAGGCCTTTCCGGGGGTCAACACTCGGCAGAGGGAACAGACGGCTGGCCCACGCTCACGTGCACCCGGTCCATGCACCGCAAGAGACAGAGGACCGTATCTCCAGGCATGGTCGACGGCTCTGATGATAGACTCGGTGTGTGGGAGGAGTCGTAGCGGGGGACCACGGGGGGCAGAAACGGTCGTAATTGATGGTCGTCAGCGTGGAAACTCAGCCCCACTCACCGACCAGTGGGCCCCATGAAGTGGGCCCGGGCCGTCATGAGCTCTCGTTGGGTGCGGAAATTAAGGACTTGGTGGGAGGAGGGAGGTGGGCGCGCCGTTTTGACTTGCCTGTCTGGGGGCCGGAACGAACAGATGTTTGGTCGCTCCGGGAACCGGGTCTATGGACCGGAGTCAGCCGTACCCCGTGAGGGTGGCTGCGATGGGGGATTGTCCTTGTGGACCAGGTTTTTGTGAGCGATGTGGAATTTAATTCGGCGGCAGTGCCAGGGACGACCGGGAAGTTCGACCGGACAATAGTAATGGCTCGGGCTACACGATTCACTGCCATTTATTCAACAGCGGCTGTACTGTTCTTCAGTCCGTTACCCGTCCGTGTGGAAAGTTTTTACTGCGTACTGTGCTTCACTGAAGTTGAAAAAAAAATGGACTCGACGAACTCATCGCATTTCAAAAATAATTAACGAACAAAAGGGGACTGCTCCTTGTCCTCCCCCGAACCACCACCGAATTGAAATTGTTTGCCATGGGGATACATGTTGGCTTGTGATGCTTTAGAGGTAACTAGGAAATGGACCGAATATGCCTAAACAGACTTTGTTCAAGGAAGCTAGCAAGGGTTCTCTAGGTTTTTTTAAGAGGTTAGAAAAATATTTTAGGTGGGGAGTGACGTAGTTGCAGGATTCGCATCATCAACAAGGTTGGCAGTTGTTCTCGGCGGAACTCAATTGTTATTCTTTTGAGTAAACATAGTTATATGCTCGTCACTTGGCACAAAGTTCTTTGCCAAATATACGAGCGGACCAGGCTAAAAGGGATGACGAGCAACGAAAATTCCATTTCGTCTATCCTTTATTTTCTTTATAATCTTTTTATTAGGGATTATAATTATTATTAACGTGAAGTGGTGCATTTGGTCCATTGCATGGGCTCGACGCAGATGACCCAAGGATGCAAAAAGTCCAGGCCTGGGCTACATGGGCTTTACAGCCCACAGTCACGCGGCCACAAAACGTCGATCGATCATGGTAACCGGGCCGCTCACCTGTTCGCCGAGCAGCTCAATTGTTGCTAGAGTAGTATTTTTTTTTCTGTTCTTTTGATGCACCTCCAAAAATGCGGTAACTCTTGCAAAGAAGAAAATGGCAATCGGCCATCACTGTTCCAAAGGACCCAGAGATCCGAAACGTAGCTGTAGCTGAGCACCGGGTCCACGTCCAGCGAGTGGCGACGACGACCTCCATCAGGCCCTGTTTGTTTCTAGAGTTTTTGTGGGGATTGGTGGGGATAATCCTCTAGTGTATTGGGTGAAACCCCAAACTTCACCCAATCCTCTAGGGGATTGGTGATCAATCCACTAGGTAGGGGTAGTGTATTGAATCCACTAGTGGATTGAGAAAAAATGAACTAGAGTTTGGGGATTTGTGGGGAAAGGTGGGGATAAAACCTGTCCAATACACTAGTAACAAAACAATGTTTTGAAGTTTGGGGTTTCATCCAATTCACTAGAGGATTATCCCCACCAATCCCCAAAAACTCTAGAAACAAACAGGGCCTCAAGGGACAAATAGGCTGACCCGCGCAGGCGAGATCGACCACGGAGCGCGAGACTGCCGTATCCGTCGCGCGCGGGCGACGCCGTCGTCCTCCTCCGCGATCGCCAGAGACTTTGCGTGCCCACTGACCCACGCCGAAGCCCACGGGGTTGCGACGGCGACGGCGACGCAATTGGAAAAGTATAGTAATCATCCGGGGGATCTTTGGGAAAGATCACCGGGTCCCCCTGCCAACACGTGCCCATTT